>VZQC01006709.1:400521-543034 GCA_009823505.1 Rhizomys pruinosus
GATAGTTATAAGACTTGGCCAGGGTCCAAAGCGCCATTTTGGTCAACGCCCGCTCTCCATATCATGAGCCCTGATCCTTCTGGTGATCCCTCCTGAGATCCTGAATGGCTTAAGGGAAAGATCTAACTTCCGAGTTAGACCCCCAGATTGAGAGAACATTACCAACTGTTGGAGCTTGACAGAGCTTAGAATCACCTGAAATGACTCCCGCTTGAGTAACTGTCTCTATCAAGTTGGCCTACATACAAGTCTGGGAGGGATCGTCTTGATTGTCTAAATTGATGTGGGAGGGGCTGGGCTCACCTTAGGTGGTACCATTTCCTAAGCAGGTGGTCCTGGGCTATGTAAGAAAGTTAGATGTTGGGCTGGAGAGATGGCCTAGCGGTTAAGAGCATGGACTGCTCTTGCAGAGGACCAGGGTTTGATCCCCAGCACCCACATGGTGGCTAAGAACCGTCTGTAAATCCAGTTCCAGGGGAATCCGACGCCCCCTTCTGACCTCCACGGCATTGCATGACACGGGTGCACAAACCTGAATGCAGACAGTACATTCATACACATATGAAAATAAATAAATAAAAATAAAAAAGAAAGATGAAATCATGAAATAAAAAAAAAAAAAAGAAAACTAGATGTTAGGGAGACAGCAAGCAACTTTCTCTGTGATTTCTGCTTCAAAGCTCCTGCTTAAGTTCCTGCCTTGACTTCCCTCAATGATAGGCTGATCTGGAAGTAACGAGCCAAACAAACCCTTTGCTCCTCAAGATGTTTTTGGTCAGTGTTTTGGCATATCCACAAAATGAAACTAGAACAGCGCCATTCTTTTCATTGTTTCTCCATGAGAAACCGGCTACTTGAAGGTGGAAGCCACAGCATTGAAGAGTGGGCATAAAGGCACAGAAAGCCAGGAAGCAGTGGTGACTGATTGACAGGCAGCATTGCTCAGACTTGGATGCAGTGGGTATTGGAGTATACCCACACCACCCAGGCCAACTCCATTAATATAGTCAACCCATTGCTGTCACACTAAATGAAAACTAATAGAAAGGACAACCTAAGACTGCTCTCATCTCTTTCCTTCTTTGGTGCTATAAGCCCATAGGGGCTTGTGAGTCTAGGCTGGATACTGAACATCTCTGCAAATGTGCTTGGCTTAGGAGATTTTCATATTCACATCGTTGAGGCCTGCTTACCTGCATATTCTCTCTCTCTCTCTCTCTCTCTCTCTCTCTCTCTCTCTCTCTCTCTCTCAATAAGGGTCTCAATAAGTTGCTCAGGTAGGTCTTGAATTTGTGATCAGCCTTCAACATTACTGGGAAGATGGGCCTGAGCCACCAGGCCCTGCGTCTTTGAGACTGGCTGTGTGGTAAATCTGCATTCAGTAGTATAGCTGGCGTGATAATCTGTGGTTGTGACTCCAGCATGCAGAGGCTAAGGCAGATGGATGGAGAGTTTTACATCAGCCCAGCTATATAACAAGACCCTGTCTTAAGAAAAAGGTGAGGGTGGGGGAGAGCATGAAAGGAAGGAGATAAAATCAATAAGGAGGAGAGAGAATGAAAGGAAGGAAAGAAAAAAGGATCTTAGTTCTCTGAATACATGAACTTCCAATTTAAAATTCAAGGACAGAAATAGAGAAAATGCAGGCATTTAGGAAAAGAAGAAATATAACTACAGCAAGGAGTGTTGACACCTGAGAACTGCTTTGCCCAGTCATCGTGTTTATCCCAGAGCTTCCTAGGCTATATAAAAGAGGAAATAATAGTGTTTGCAAAGTCTTTTTATCATGAAGGTAGAAATACACATACTTAGAAAGGTACACTTTTTCTTGGCATTAAATTCCACAAAAATATACTATGCAAAACATTTTTTTACTATTTCAGCTTCATGTATTGAATAAAATGTACTTCGAGTCTAGTTCCCCATCCCCTCATCCCCTCTCTTATCCCCATCCCCCTCTCTTATCCCCATCCCCTCCTCTTATCTCCATCCCCCTCTCTCTCATCCCCATCCCCCTCTCTCTCATCCCCATCCCCCTCTCTCTTATCTCATCCCCCCTCTCTTATCCCCATCCCCCCTCTCTTATCCCCATCCCCTCTCCTGCTTCCCACAAGCCCCATCTTTTTCTTTTCCCATCTGTGCTAGATAGCTTTAGTGTCAACCTGACACAGCTGGGTTGAGGGATCCTCAATTGAGGAATTTCCTCCATTGGACTGGCCTGTGGCCATGTCTGTGGAGTATTTGCTTGATTGTTGAGTGACGCTGGCGGGCCTAGCCCACTGTGGGGCAGTGCCATGAGGTGGTTCTGTACTATGTAAGAAAGCAGGCTAAGGGGGCTAGAGAGATGGCCTAGTGGCTAAGAGCACCGACTGCTCTTGCAGAGGACCCAGGTTCGATCCCCAGCACCCACATGGCAGCTGAGAACTGTCTATAACTCCAGTTCCAGGGGAATCTGACACCCTCTTTGCACGACATGGGTGCATAAATCTACATGTAGACAATACATTCACACAAATAAAAAATAAATAAAATTTTTAAAAAAGAAAGCAGGCTGAGCATGGGCCAGGGGAGCAAGCCAGTAAGCAGCACTCCTCCAGGGCCTGTGCTTCAGCTCCTGCCTCCAGGTTCCTACCCTGAGTTCCTATCTTGTGCTCCCTAAGTGATGAACTGTGACCCATGAGATGTAAGACAAATAAACCCTTTCCGCCCCAAGTTGGAATTAGTCAGTGTTGTGTCACAACAATAGAAGAGAAACTGGAATACCTTCCTTCCTTTTTTCCTTCTTCCCTCCCTCTCTCCCTCCCTCCTTCCCTTCTTCCTCTCTTCTTTCTATTTCTTTCTTTCTTTCCTTATTTATTATTTATTTTTATTTTTCTTTCTTTCTTTCTTTCTTTCTTTCCTTCCTTCCTTCTTTTCTTCCCACTACATTTGATTAGAGCTTCGTGCACAAGCATATAGGGTGCTATTTACTTAAGCACAACTTATCAGTGGCTGCAGCACTGAGGACTATGACTCCAGCCTACAGCTCTTTAAGGAGAGGTGGGAATTACTGAGCCCCTCCCTCAACCAAGATAGAACACTGATGGGCCCAGTCATAACTATGACAGTATTTTATAGAACAAAATGTGGTAGCATTCTTTTTCTCTATTTTTGGCTACTACTAGGAGTTGAACCCAGGATCTCACGCAGGTTGGGCAAGCACTCTACCACTGAGCTTTAACCCCCAGCCCTTATAGCGGCATTCATTTAAAAAATTATTTTTTAATTTTATGTGTATGAGGGTATTGCTTGCATGTAGGTAGGTGTGCCAGTGCTGTGCAGTGCCGTGGAGGTCAGAAGGTAGATCTCCTGAAACTGGAGTTACAGACAGTTGTTAGCTGCCAGTACTCTGGTTTGCATACACAGCAGCATTCGTAGCCCCAGCTGTCCTGGAACTCACTCTGAAGACCAGGCTGGCCTTGAACTCACAAAGATCCACCTGCCTCTGCCTCCCAAGTGCTAGGATTAAAGGCGTGAGCCACCACACTCTTTCGGGTCACCTGCCCCCTCTAGTCTTCTTTATATCACTCCTCTTGCCCTCTTGTAAGAACAGATGTGAAGGTTAATATCTCAGTCCCTTGTTCTAGGCAGTACCATGGGTGCCTAATTCTAAAGCAAATACCAAAATAAAATAAACTCTCATTTTCTTGGAAATAAAGTACTCTCAAAGATGGTTCATGGCCATTTGAACATATATAAAAAGTAGTTTTGCATATACTAGTTAATGTCATAATTTAATTACATGCACTTAAAACTGTAGGTTATATAAAATATTTAGAAACACTACACTTTCCCATTCTGATTTCAAGAAAACAATCGTATTTTGATGGGAATCAGTTCTGTTTTATCACATGCAATTCTGAGACAATACAAACCTCACTTCCAGCTGGTGGTGGTTGTTGAGATGGTCCCCTTTGAATGCCTATTATAGCACAGCCAACCTTTTGACATTGTGGCATGAGTCGTCATTTACAAAGTTCATGCTCAAGAACTGCACAATTGAATTTTTGAAAATTGCAGAGAAGGACCTCACAATGTTTTTTTTTTTTAATTTTTTTTAAATTTTATTTATTTTTATTTATGTGTATGAGTGTACTGTCTGCATGCAGGTTTGTGCACCCGTGTCGTGCAATGCCGCGGAGGTCAGAAGAGGGTGTCAGGGATTCCCCTGGAACTGGAGTTCTCCTGGAATTGGAGTTACAGACGGTTCTCAGCCGCCATGTGGGTGCTGGGGATCGAACCCGGGTCCTCTGCAAGAGCAGTCGGTGCCCTTAACCGCTAGGCTATCTCTCCAGCCCCCCTCACAATGTTTTTTAAGTGAGTTTACAATCTTGTATTGGGCCTTACTGACAGCTATCAGCACATGCAGGCCTGTGAGCAGAAGGCTGAACATGTCTGCTAGAATGTCACAGCTGGAACTTGGATCCCAAATTCCAGATATGCATTTGCATGGCATTCCTGCAGTCCCTCCACCATACCCCGTTTATCTAGGGGGGCACTTGTGATGACCTCCTCATAAAAAGCTGTCATACAGCCTTGTGTTGAACATGCAACGGGATGTAGTTCCTTTGGGAATGGTGACTAAATCCCGTTGACCCCTTAATACTTTATTCAAGCAGGTGAGCATCTAAAACCAGAATTGACTGATGTCATTCCTCGCCATGTGTCCTCCCCAGGCAGTCCTTTGTGGTTCAGAACACGGCCACTGAGAGAGCACCCTGGCATAATAAGGTCTTCCCTAAGGGATTATTTGAAGGCATTTGCCTCAAGGGGTGTTAGCAGCTGACTGTTCAATCTAGTGATAACACAGCATACCTGAGCTGCCCAGGGATCACTCCATGCCCACATGGGGGATGCTTTCCTGGGGGGCATAATTAGCAGATGCATGGTCTGGAGAACCTCACTTTTAATTCTTGAACCACCAGGTGGAATAGAAGGTTCAGAGAGCACGGGAGGCCAGGGGATACCACCCTGCCCCTAAACTGATAGAGTAGTTCTGCTTTGATCTGCCTTACATAAACAGATCCCAGGTAAATTTTCCTCTGAAATAAAAAAAAAATCTTTTTGAATTAAAAAAAGAGAGAAAGAAAAAGGAACAAGGGACGCCTGAGGCCTGCGTGCTCTGAAATTCAAAGCATTGGGGGGCTGTCACTGAGTCTTCTTACTAGTGGATAATGAGGATCTGCTGCACCCAGTGATTGGAGGTGATGCTGCCTGGGAGCTGGGCAGCATATGGCATATGGTGACATAGACATACCAATCCCAGCACAAAATCCCACTCAGCTGGAGTTTATCATCCTAGAAACCTGACCAGAAACCTTACCAGAAAGAGGCAGCAGTGGTTCTGAAACCTTGGCACATAACTAGGGGAATTTGTAAAGATCTGGAGGTTCAGCTGAATCCCAAACTAATCAAATTGAACTGTGGAGAAGGGACCCAAGCAATGGTCATTTGTAAATCTCCTCATATGAGTCCAACGTGCACCAAGTAAGTTCAAGCCAAATACAAAAAATAAGTTAATTGCTCAAAAAATTGAAAATTGGATTGCTATATAACACAGCAGTCCCACTGCTGGCTGGGTACCCCAAGATACTGGAAACAGGGCCTCAGAGACATGTATATGCTTCCACGCTCAAACCAGTAATCTTCACAGTAGCCATAAGCTGAGAGCGACCCAAACATCGAAGAGATAAAGAACACAGCAAGTGAGATCTACCACATATGACCGAGAACCATCCATCTTTAAAAAGGAAGGCAATTCTGGTACAGGTCACAATATGGCTGAATCTTGAGGATACTGAATGAAATCAGCCAACTACAAGAGGAGGAATACTGTGTAACATGATGCACATGAAGTGTCTAGATCAGCCGCCCATTCATGGTACAGAAAGTAGAGAACAGAGGCCAGGGAAAGAGGAAGAGGGAACTGTTGTTCAAGGGTGTGGAAGATTACACACCAGCATGTATACATTCAGCACTACTAAACTATATACTTAAATAGTGTAAAATGACAAAAAACTATTACATTCATTGTGTATGGATGGGGGCTGAACATGCCACAACATGCCTGTTGAGGCCAGAGGACAGCTAGTGGGAATCAGTTATGGTGGCAAGTGCCTTTATCCACCGAGCCATCTTGCCAGCTCAAGATGGGAAGTTTTATGTTCTAAATAACATAAGAGGGGTATGTGCTATCATATGGTGACTTGCTCAAGGTCTGGCCTGTGGACTGTGGAATCAGGACCTGCCTTTTTCAACAAGTCCCCAGATAGTCCGTACACACCCAACTTGGAGAAGCCCTGGCTAGACTGGGTTATCGGAAGATGCTGTCCTTTGACTTCCCAGATTCCACTTCTCTCTTTCTCCTTTCCTCTACATCGAGCAACTTTGTGCTTCAGGAAGCATGAGTTCACTCACCCTTGTGATGGTCCTGCTTCTGGCCAGTGATGGGGGCGGGGGGTAGGCATGTCGCCTGATGTTAGTCCCTGAAACCAGGGCAAGGTTGCCTCTCTTTAAGGACAACCAAGGAGAAATGCTATTTCCTGCCGTTGGGTGTTTTCATGCTGTGATGAGATGAGTGAGCATTCTACATCCTGGAACCTGGGGAATGAGCCAGCCTGGTCCTGATAAGACAGAGACACCAGTTTCCAGGTCCGAATCACCAAACATGAAGTGCTGAGATAAGTAGATTTACTATTTAAGAGCATTTGAGTCAGAATTTTTCTATTACTTGTAGCCCAGGGTCTCTAAACCCTACCAATATTGACATTTAGGGATGAATAGCTCTTTTTAAGAATCAAATCTTTGGTTTTTTTAAGTGTACAAAGCAGTGTCTCATGAAATTTTCACACATGTATATAATGATTGTACACACCTCCAATACTCTCTCTTGCCCCTCCTCCCCTCCTACTCTTACCCTCCTTTCTTCAAATAGTCTGCCTTCTAATTTTCATGTCTCAAAAAAAAAAAATCTTGGTTCTGCATATGAGAGAAAACACTTAATTTTTTCTTTTAGAGTTTGGCTCATTTTAATAGGACGATCCTTTTTCTTGTAAATGGCATAATTTCTTTATTTTTATTTTATATGTATAAGTGTTTTGCCTGCATGTATGTAAGTGCACCTGTGCCCTTCAGTGTCCACAAAGGCCAGAAGAAGATGTCGGATCCCCTGAAACTATAATTATGTTTCACCCACCATGTGAACTGAACACAGATCCTCTGCAAGAGGAGCCAGTGCTCTTAACCACTGAACCATCTTTCCAGTCCATGACATAATGTACATGTACCACATTTTTTTAAATTTTTTATGTGTATGAGTGTACTATCTGCATGTAGGTTGTTGGATTCCCCTGGAACTGGAGTCAAAGATGGCTCCTAGCCGCCACGTGGGTGCTGGGAATCAAACCCGGGTCCTCTGCAAGAGGAGTCGGCACTCTTAACCGCTGAGCCATCTCTCCAGCTCCATGTACCACATATTTTTAGCCATTCATTTGTTGATGGGCATCTAGGCTGGTTATATATCTTAGTTATTGTGAACAGTGACCTAGTGACCACAGATGTGCAGGTGTCTCAGTGGTGTCCTGACTTAGAGTCCTTCAGATATGTATCAAGGCGTGGTACAGCTGGGCTACATGGTAGTGACTCTACTGGTTTAAATTCTCATTAACTGTGTAATGGTTTCAAGCCAAACAATTTTTTAATTGTTATTAATGCAAACGTTCTCACAGTATTGTCACCTTGTAATAACAAAAGGGCCATCAAGACAATATAGACAAATATTTCAGAACTAGTCTCCCAGCAGAAGACGATTTCAGAAAAACAACTGAATGGACTCTTCCACAGCTTCAGGATTACTTGATTTATTCTAGCAGATACCTTATAGCAGAATAATACTATCTCTTTTTAGCATGACCCCACCCAGTTGTTACCTTGATTTACTTTTATTTTTTATTTTTTTTTTGTATGTGTATGAGTGTACTGTCTGCATGCAGGTTTGTGCACCCGTGTCGTGCAATGCCGCGGAGGTCAGAAGAGGGTGTTGGATTCCCCTGGAACTGGAGTTCTCCTGGAATTGGAGTTACAGACAGTTCTCAGCCACCATGTGGGTGCTGGGGGTCGAACCCAGATCCTCTGTAAGAGCGGTCGGCACTCTTAACTGCTAGGCTATCTCTCCAGCCCCACCTTGATTTACTTTTATAGTTTCTAGTCTGCATCATGTAATACAAGGTTCATGTAGTTGTCAAAAGCACTAACAGCTGTCTATTTGCATTTTCACTTATAGAGTGACACCCGAATCTAAGATCTCTCTCCTGAAGGCTCTGTCTGGTGTTTATGCAAGGAAGAATGCCCATAAGGCATTTATTGGGTACCCTTATCAACTGAAGGACTCCCCCACCTTGGCCCCTGATTGCGTCTCCTCACTGCCAACATTTTCCTCCCCTAGAGCTTCTGCTTTTACTTAGGACCTCCTCAAAGCGGTCCCCCCTCCTGCATAAAGTCTTCCCCTGCCCACGTCTCACCTATAACCAGTTTTCAACTACTCATGCTTTCCCCACCATCTCAGATGATTCTAGATGGTAGAGACTATCCTGATAAGTTTACCAATATCTGTGGACACACCCATTAGATGCCAGTAACGCCTCCCTGCCTGTCTGCCTCCCATTGTGACAAGCAAGAAATTCTCCTGGGAAGCAAATCACCCCTAGCTGAGATTCATATTTGCCACTGCAGTCATTCTAAAGAACACCAAAGCCGGCCAAGGTAGTGCTTGCCTTTAATCCCAGCACTTGGGAGGTAGAGTTGGAAAACAGCCCATCTACACAAGTTCACAGTGGCCAGTAAGTGAGACACTGTCTTGTCTTTAAAAAAAAAAAAAATGCCAAGCCCTTTCATTTTGATCTCTGCCGTTAGTTGTAGGGCCTTAGGAGGGACAAACTCCTGCCATCTCCCTCAGAGAGGTTTGGAGGTATTTGAAGGAGCCAAGTGAGCTTGACCTGTGGGAAAAGCAAACACATGGTGTCTCTAATCATTTGGTCTTTGACGGGGCTGGTGTGCTGATAACATTGTTATAGTTTCCATTTGTTCTTAGGTCTAGTGGACAGAAGTTTAATCTAACAGGTGGCCAAAGTGGATAGTGGGTGGAATTTTCCCTCAGCAAAACTGATGACCCCCATGGGATTTCTAAGCTATTCAGAAATCCTGAGTTCACTCCTTGCCTGGGCCCAACAGGCCACAATTCTCAACTGTCATCTCCTAGATCTCCTAGGGCCAACAGTGCTAAGGAATTTATCTTTTAATGCTTACATTAAGCAGAGTTTTGTATTTAGGAAACACATATCCACAGAAAACAATGATCAAAGTCCTCCACAACAGTTATTTATTTATTTTTTTAATTTTATTTATTTTTGTATGTGTATGAGTGTACTGTCTGCATGTAGGTTTGTGCACCCGTGTCGTGCAATGCCCTGGAGGTCAGAAGAGGGTGTCGGATTCCCCTGGAACTGGAGTTCTCCTGGAATTGGAGTTACAGACGGTTCTCAGCCGCCATGTGGGTGCTGGGGATCGAACCTGGGTCCTCTGCAAGAGCAGTTGGTTCTCTTAACTGCTAGGCTATCTCTCCAGGCCCAGTTTTTTTTTTAATTTTTGTTTATTACTTTTTATGTGTATGAGTGTACTGTCTACATGTAGGTTGGTGCAACCATGTTGTGCAATGCCTCGGAGGTCAGAAGAGGGCATCAGATCCCGCTGGAATTGGAGTTAAAGATAGTTCTTAGCCGCCATGTGGGTGCTGGGAATTGAACCTGGGTCCTCTGCAAGAGCAGTTGGAGCTGTTAACCACTGAGCCATCTCTCCAGCCTTTCTTTCTTTCCTTATTTATTTATTTATTTATTTATCTATTTATTTATTTTGCTTGAGACAAGCCCTGTAGCACCAGCTGGCCCCAGACCTGCCTCTGTGATTAAAGCCATGCACTGCCATGTCTGCCCATATAATAGTTCTAGCCAGGCATCTGCAGATTTGAGAAGCACCATGTCAGGGGAACCCACATAACTTCTCCTGTCTTCTTTCCTTCCTAGGATCTCCTGACACACAAGCCGACTCTCGTCAGGAACCAGACATCTAAATTCAGAGCCTTTCGTCTTCATCTTTTCTTGAAGAATTTAGTTTCATTAAAGTATTCCAAAATGAACCAGTGGACATGCAGGCTTTCAAGAGAAGATCTGCTCCGCAGAAAGGTCTGGAGGAAGGTTGACAGGGTGGAGACAGGAGGGGGACAGGCATGGATGCATCTGATCACATATTTACGTTGTCAAGTGTTTGCCACATGCCAGGCATGGAACTAAGCCCCAGGGACAGGCTGAGGTAGGGAGCGAAGGCCATGAGGAGGTAACTGTAGCCTGTGCAGCCTCAGGATCCATTGTGACAGACATACTTTCCCTTTTGGCATCTCCCTGGTATACTGGGTAATCACCCTTAGCGACATGCTAACTGTCCCAATTTGTGACCCAGCCTCTCAACCCTGACAGCCCATGATCTTTCTAAGTCCAGATGTAGGGCATGCAGATTAGACTAGAATTTCTATCATAAGACCTGGCATGTGGCAATATGGACTGGAGAAAGCATTTGTTGGGATCTTGTAGGGAAAGAAAACTGCTTTCCTTTGAGGGGCAGGGTGCCACTCACAATAGCAATGGTAGTCCTCTTGCAACCAGCTTATTTCTAGGAAGGATTTAAGCTGAGGGTTGAGCAGACAAACAAAGGAAGCAGTCAAGAGAACTGTCTTGATCAAACTACTCCTGATCTCACGAAATTTTTGCTAGCGTGTGGTAATTAAATCTCCCTGTATAAGCCACTTTAAACTGGATTTTCTGTTCCTCCCATCACAATCTGAAACAAAATTCAATACCAGGAAGAGCATACCACAGCAAGCAAGCCTTAAATGTGAGACTGGTTGAGAAGAGATGTTTTGGTAGAGAGCAGCAAGGAAGATGGTATCCTCACTCAGCAAAATGACAGTTGTGCTAGAAATAGCCCTTGTGCCGATGGAGGCTATGCCACAAGGTGGTTAGTTCATCCTCCTCATGCCCCAGGGTTGGGGATTTAACCCAGGACCTTATGAATAATGGGCAAGGCCTAGGGAATTGTGCTGCCCATAATGGGCTGTGCTTTCCTACAACAATTAACAACCAAGACAATCCCCTGCAGACATGCCCACAGACCACCCTGGTCTAGGCAATCTCTCATTTAGGCTCTCTTTCCAGGTGATTCTAAGTTGTGCAAAGTTGACACTTAAAACTAACCATCACGTATAGAATTGAACTCAGGTCATTGGGCTTTTGGAAAGCTATCTTTACTGACTGAGCCATTTCACCAGCCCAGCAGCTGTTTCTTCAGTATAGAAACAATTGGAAAAGAGCTCAGAATTCTTAGTATTATTGAACCCATCATGGGGTTGGATTGATCTGACTCATCCACAGCTGTCAGCACACTTGTCTCTGCCCAGCCAGGTGGAAATGGAAGAGTAAAGGCCTTCAGTACAGGGCAGCACACATGGCACCTTAAAAGTTCCCAGTGGATGTTGGATGCTGGGCACAAGTCTGCCATCTGTTACCCTTTCCAGTGTTCACCATGCTATAAGTAGTCAGACATCTCCTAACCTTTTCTCCTCCCTGTGTCTGTTGTAGGAGATGGATCATATGTCTCCCAGGCTGAGAGCCTTCCTCTCTGAACCCATTGGAGAGAAGGATGTGGGCTGGGTGTATGGGCTCAGCCATGAGCTTGCCATCGATTTGATCACTAAAGGTTTCAACAAGGTAATTTGCTTTTTCTCCTCTAACTCCTCTTTCTAACCTGTCTTTCTCTAGTTCTGCCAGATGGCAGCCCCTGCCACGTGTCCCGACGAGTGGCCATCAGAGAGCAAAGCTGCTCCTTGGCAGGGTGCCACATACTTCAGCTGCTGACCCCACATGCTCGGGCAGCCTCCAGGGCTTGTAGTTGATGGGCAAATAGAATTGTTTTAGTCCAGAGCAGCTGGGTCAGGCAGGATTCACTTGGCGTTGAGTTGCTCAGGACTTGGCAGAGGTGGTCTGCCACTGAAGTGTGGGGCAGAGCTGTCAGAACAATGACTTGAGTGCATTCCCCACCTCTACTAACGGGACCATGGCTTTGTGCTTGCCTCTCTCAGGGTACCAACATGTGGCATGTGGAGAGCCAGCAGCCTGGAAGCTCCTTCAGGTGAGAAGTTGTGAGTTATTCTAAAACATTCCTAGCCCAAGAATGGCCTCAGGGATATCCAGTGGAATCAGAACATATTAGTCTACTTTCCATTGTTGCATGCAACAAAATACTTGATGTCAGGGACTTTATAAAGAAAAGAGTTCTAATTAGCCATAGTTTGGGACATCAAAAGTCCAATATTAGGTGGCCTTACATGTCTGCCTCTAGTGAGGATCCTCCCAACCATATCACAGCATGGCAGCATGGTGCCACTGTCCGGACCACTTATGAGAAAGAGATTTCATGGTGAGATAGAAAGTGAGAGGCTGGAGGGGCATGCTTCTCTTTTATTGGTTTGTTCGGATGCTGAGGATTGAACTCAAGGCATTATATATGCTAAGCATGCTCTCTACCACAAGCCTCACCCCCACACCCCTGCTCTTACCCTTTTTATATAACTCAATCTTTTAAGAACCAATCAGGGGTTGGAGAGATGGCCTAGCAGTTAAGAGCGCCAACTGCTCTTACAGAGGACCTGGGTTTGATCCCCAGCACCCACATGGCAGCTAAGAACCATCTGAAACTCCAATTCCAGGAGAACTCCAGTTCCAGGGGAATCCGACACCCTCTTCTGACCTCCGTGGCGTTGCACGACATGGGTGCACAGACCTACATGCAGACAGTACATTCATACACATACAGAAATAAAATAAAAAAGTAAAAAAAAAAAGAACCAATCAGGGCTGGAGAGAGGGCTCAGTGGTTAAGAGCGCCGACTGCTCTTGCAGAGGACCGGGGACCGGGGTTCGATCCCCAGCACCCACATGCTGGCTGAGCACCATCTTTAACTCCAGTTCCAGAGGAATCCGACATCCTCTTCTGACCTCCGTGGCATTGCACGACACGGGTGCAGCAACCTACATACATTCATACACAATAAAAATAAATAAAAATTTAAAAAAGAACCAACCAGAGGCCCAGGGGAACTACATTGATCCCCTCCAAAGGCAATACTCTTAATGCCATCTTCCACTAAGCTGTGCCTCTTAAAGGGTCTTTCACCCCTACTTAGCCATACAGAAATACATACTTTCAAAATACCAGCCTTTTGGAAAGGAGCAAACCACACTGGAATCATAGCAGTGAAGCAGTCCTAGAAAGAAACTGAACAAAGAGAGAGTGTGCAAAAGAGGCTGGGGATCGGGCTGTACTGTGTAGCCAGCCGTGAGAGGTGCTGCTGCTAAATCTTCAGTTTTCAAAGCAGGTCTATACCAGCAGACACAAAGACATTACAGAAATACCCAGAAGTCAAGAACCCATGTCTGTGTGTGTGTGTGTGTGTGTGTGTGTGTGTATGTGTGTGTGTGTGTGTATATATATATATATGCTGATGATACATTTGTTTTTCACCCAGATCCTAACTCCTGGGCCAGTGGTTTTCAACTGACATGCCACACTGTAGCTGTTATTGCATATTCCAACTCACCTTCCTTAATCATCCAACTGAATATCCAGTACATGATATTTCTAGGAGAGTAGAGCTCATGGTTGAAGGGACTTGATGCTTTATTCCCTGACAAAGGAGAACGGCTATTCCCAAGCAGGAAATGGAAGGGGGCAGTTCTGGTCAGGAGAGAAATTTTAAATTAAACATTATTTTCTTTAAAGATATAGTCATTTCTTTTTTTTTTATTAATTTTTATTTATTTCTGTATGTGTATGAATGTACTGTCTGCATGCAAGTTTGTGCACCCATGTCGTGCAATGCCGCGGAGGTCAGAAGAGGGTCTCGGATTCCCCTGGAATTGGAGTTCTCCTGGAATTGGAGTTTGAGACGGTTCTCAGCCGCCATGTGGGTGCTGGGGATCGAACCCGGGTCCTCTGTAAGAGCGGTCGGCGCTCTTAACCGCTAGGCCATCTCTCCAGCCCCAGATATAGTCATTTCTTTTACTCTTTGCATTAGTTATTTTTCTTGCTGCTATGACCAAATACCTAATGCACAGCAAATCAGGGGAGGAAGGGTTTATTTTGACCCATAGTTGAGAGCAACACAGTTCACCAGGGTGAGGAAGGCTTGGTGGTGGTAGGTGGCTTGGACCATGGTGTCAGGCAGGTCGCAGGGGAAGAGGAATGCCAGTTGTCATCTGGCTCCATCCCTGCTACCCCTGGCCCTTCACTCCTTCTGGACCTCCAGCCAGGAGATGGTGCCATCCACATTCAGGGTGGGCGGATCAAGAAGTATCCTCATAGGTGCGCTCAGAGGTACAGCTCTCAAGGGATTCCAAATCCAGTCAAGTGGACAGTGAGGATTAGCGTCACAATTCTATTGTGGTGTTACACCCACAAATATGAAGTGTTGAGCCCAATTCATTTTTCTTTTTTTTTTTTTTTTGAGACAGGGTTTCCCTGTAGTCCCAGCTGGTCTGGAACTTGCTATGTAGACCAGGCTGGCCTTGAACTCATGGAGTTCAAGTGCTGGGATTAAAGGCGCTAGCCACCACGCCTGGCCCAATTCATTTTTTATATAGCTAGATACACCCATGAACCTACTCCCCTGATCCAGGGACCTGACACTCGAAAGCTTCAGAAGGTCCCTTGAGCCTCTTCCTGGCCAATGCCAACCCTGTCCCCAGAGACGCACATTGTTCTGATGTCTACCACATTTCCATAATTGTGGGCTTCTCTTTTTTGCTCAGCTATGCTCATCATTTTAAACATTATCATTAGGGTGCAATCTAGTAAAGTAAATTTGTTCATTTAATTAATATATTTATTTAAAGACAGGGTCTCCTATAGCTGGCCTGGAGCTTGCTATATAGAACAGGTTGGCTTCATCTTGCAGAGATCCACCTGCCTCTGCCTCCTGAGTCCTGGGATTAAAGGTACACACTACCATGCCCAGATTTTTTGGAATTAAGATTTTATTTTTAAATTGTATTTTCATGTGTATGAGTGTTTTGCCTGCATGTATATAAGTGCACCCATGCATGCAATGCCCATGGAGGCCAGAAGAGGATGTTAGATCCTCTGGAACTGGAGTTATGGACAGTTGTTAGCTGCCATGTGGGTGCTGGGAGCTGAGCCTGGCTCCTCTGCAAGACCAGCCAGTGCTCTTAACCACTGAGCCATCTTTTCAGCCTCAAATTTTGTCTTTTTAATCACAGGGTTCTATGAATTTTGCCTGTTTCATTATTTTAAAAAATGTTTTATTTATTTATTTTTATTTTGTGTGTATGAGTGCATTGCTTGCATGTGTATAAGTGCACCCATGTCATGCAATGCCTAAGGAGGTCAGAAGAAGGCATTGGATCCCCTGGAACTGTAGTTACAGATCGTTGTTAGCTACCATATGGATGCTGGGAATTGAACCCCAGTCTTTTGCAAGAGTGGTCAGTGCTCTTAACTGCTAAGCCATCTCTCCAGCCCTGCTTCATTCTTTTGAGACAGAGCCTTGTCATGGGACTCAGGCAGGCCTACAGCTCACTGGGTAACCCAGGCTTAGCCTCAAAGTGCAATTCTTCTACCTCAACTTCCCAAGTCCCAGAATTATAGGCCTATGTCACCATACACAGCAGTTCTGTGAGTTTTGGCAAATGCAGAGTCATGTAGCCATTACTACAGCCAAGATATAAGGTAGCCCGGCCTGCATGGAGATGAGCTAATACAAGAGACACCCTTTGATACTAGAGGCTCTCTTGAAAAGAATGTGAAGCACCTCATCAATAATACTTTTATTGATTACATGTTGAGATAATATTTTGGAAATATAGATGAAAATAAAGTATCTGATTGGAATCCATTTCATCTGTTTTCATCCTCTTATTTACTGCTGTGGTTTCTGGAAGACAAAAGATTACAAATGTGGCTGGTTTGTTTAATATTTCTCCTGGACAGCACTGGTCTAGGAGCAGGGCAGAAGGGCAGTCGGGTAGAAGAGAGATGATATGAGTAGAAAATCCATCATGCATGGTATCAGGCTTCCACGGCCATCCAGCTCTGTCTCCCTACCCACTGCCACCCCAACACAAAGGCAGACTGTCTATGAACTACAAGCATCTATGGATCCCTTCTCTCCCAGCCTGGGGCTCCTGAAATGGCCACTGGTCCTTTCTACCCATAATCCCTTCCCTTGGGAAGACTTCTTTCTTCCATCCCACCCAATAGGTTCCTTTTCCTAAGTGCTTTGAGTCTTTGGTGGGAACTCCTCATTTGATAACTGTACTGTTTCTCTAGTTTTTCTGCATGTGGCCTGAGAGTCCACACTCAGATTGGAATCACAGTTTGCCTGTGGTTTTCTTCCTAAACTTCTTTGAGCAAATGATCAGTCTGTGACTTTTTTTTTTTTTTTCAAGTGCTGGGGATGGAACCCATGGCCTTGTGCATGCTAGGCAAGCTCTCTACCACTGGGTTGCATTCTTGGCATGGCTGTGGTCATGCAATACCATCACAAATCCAGACTTTCAGTAAACTCAAAGACATGAGATAACTAAGATTCTCTAAAGACTTGGAAGTAACTTCAGAGTATGGTTTGGTTCAGTGCTCTTTGCAGACAGTATAAAGCAGTAATCTTAAGCCTAAATC
The DNA here is from genome assembly GCA_009823505.1 of Rhizomys pruinosus. Lineage (NCBI taxonomy): Eukaryota > Metazoa > Chordata > Mammalia > Rodentia > Spalacidae > Rhizomys > Rhizomys pruinosus. The sequence continues at coordinate 417,358 of VZQC01006709.1, forward strand.
CTCCTGAGAGGTTCTTGGAGGGGCACAGTAGAGCAAATGTTCTGCATCTCTCATTCATATGTGTGGATGTGTATATTCTTAAGTCCCTAAGGCATATACTATTTCAAGTTACAGAAAGAGCTCTGTGACTTACTTGAGACCACATGAGGTAGCAGAGATGAAATTTGTGTCTGGGTAAACCGGCTTCAGGCTTGGATGCTCGGTGAGTGTGTGCTACTCATTTTCCACTTCCGTTATCCTTTCTAGCTGGCTGCCCTCTGCCCCATTGTTCCGTGGTTCCAAAAGCAAAGTATATGGAGGGTTCTTTGCAGCTGTGCGCCCTGATCTGTGCAAGACTCTGCTCTCTCAGGCCTGCCTGCCTGCCTGCCGTCACCCACATCCTCATTCCTAGACTCCAGATTCCAGGGATTTTCCCATCCCCCTCCCCCAAGTCACTCTGTTGTAATCTGCAGAGAGGACAGAAGGGTAAACTCAGGACCAGGAGGCTCCAGGGTGGTCAGCTGCTGCTTCTGTCATGTTCTCAGGTTCCCACAGCTGAACTGCCAAGATCCTCAGCTCCTTCTGTCCTCTTTGCTGGCACTGGACTCTGTGGCCAGACATATGAGCCCCACAAGAAGCCATAGCATCACCAGATAAAATAAAAGGGGTTCCACTGAAATTTGAATTTTGGATAAACGACAATTTAATAATGTATGCCTGTTCCTGGGGGATAGAGCAGAGAAAGGGGGGCCAGGACCTCCACTCAATGGAACATTCACACTAATGATACAGTAGATTAAGGCCCAGTGGTTTAAGACACAAGCGGCGGAGCAATACTGGGTTTGCAAGCTTACCACTGGCCATCTCTGTAGAACATCCAAGCATGTGTGTTGAGAGGAAACCAGAAAAAGTCACATCCTCACAGGAGTGACTTTCAGCAATGAGAGGCACAGTCGGTACTGGGATTCTGGACCTAATGATTGAAGGCAGGGGAAAGTTCAAGAACCTTGAGATAAGAGAAGCCAAGACAATCCATCTCCATTTGACAAGGCCAGGTTCCATGGTGAAGGTTCAACTTAGTAATGAGCGCAGACCGGGACTGGCTCCCTAGTTTGCAGGGCCTGATGCAAGGTGAGACCCTTTGTTCAAATGTATTAAGGCTTAAGATGGTGGCAGGATCACATCAAAAGGAATCTATGGCTGTTTACATTAAAAGAAGTCTATGACCCCAGCAAACTACGTGGATCGGCCCTAGTGCCTATTCAACTTGCTGCCATTGAGCAAGGACACTGCATAAGAGAGTGGTTCACTGAACTTGGGGAGGCCCTGGGAGAACATGCCTGTTTGGGCTTGAAGTAGAGAATAAGTCTGCCCTTGAGCCATCTTGCTGTTGTAGAAAGAGTTGTACAGTCCAGGATTTGCCATGGCCACTGTCAGGGTGATAGGAAGTAGGGATACCTGGCAGGGTGTCCGTGCTTCTACACCACCCTCCTTGCAGCAGGGCTTCTGGTTAGCAGCTTATTTTCTACAGGCAGTGGAGAACCCCAAAAAGGCATTGAACAGGACCACGACATGAGCCCATGACTCTCTCTTCCCTTGGGAACAAAGTGAAGTCCTCCAGATAAAGTGAGAAGGCGAGTCAATGTTCCCTGTGTTCCCCAGGGAGAGCCCAGGATGGAGGGTCATGTTGCAACTTGGCTCAGAGGCCCTTCTCCCTGCCATGTTCCTGGAAAGCTTGCTTGGGTCCCTCTTGCCATGCATTCCAGGGCTTCCTGGCTGCTGAGCCTTTGTGGGCTGCAGAGGCTCAGATTACCACACCAGCAGATGCCACAGCCAGCTTTGGAAACAGGCAGAGGATGCCTTCGGCTCCAGACTGGACTGTGGATGGCTGGGATGTGGAAGAGCGGAGTAGACAGAAGTGGCAGTCTCAGTCTCTCAGACTGTTAGGGACACCATCTGGAGTATGCGGCGGACAGAGTTCCCATGAAGAACAGATGGTTTAATACGTGTCAGGTGTCTCTAGCATTGGGTGGCCTGCCAAGGCTCAAAGGTGTCAGTTACTATTATTTTGTGTGCTCCACCCCTTCTCCTGGTGATGGGGATTGAACCCAGGGCTTCTGTGCTGTCTAGGCAAGCACTGAGCTAACTCCCTAGCCTCTACCTCTACCTACTATTATTAACCTCGTTGATGTTTCGCCCCTGCACAAAGCTCTAAGCATCTCCTGTTGTACTCACTTCCTCACCTCCCACGGACACAGCCCTCGCCTCAATGAACACTGAATGAATGCTAGAGCTTTGAAATGTTGATTTTAAACCATCTCAGTAAAATCCACTAGTGAAAGTAGAAAGACGCTGATAAGAAATGAAGTGGTATCAAGAGACTGGTTTGGTTTTGGATTTGTTGTTGTTGTTCCTGTTGCTGTTGCTGCTGCTGTTAATTTTTAACTTTGATAATTTCATACGTGAGTATTGTCTTTACATTATTTCCATCCTCACCAACTCCTCCCATGCCCCCCGACTCCCTCACAATTTCTTGTCCTCTTCATTATTATTATTACATATACATGCATAGAATGCACTGAATCTATTTAGTGGTGTTCATAGGTACCCGTATTTAGGGCTGCCCACTTAAGATTAGATAACCTCTCAGGGAGATAGTCCCAGGGAACACTGATTCTCCTCCCTCATCCACTGATTGCCTGGAACTCTTCATCTTGAGGTGGGAGGTCATGGCATTTCCTCACCCACCTGGGCATGTCACCTGGTTTTGTCATTATGCAGATCTTCTTAGACTACCATACTGTGGAGATTTCATTGGGCAGCTTCCCTGTCATATAAAATGTATTAACAGCAGGTGTCTTGTCCCTCTGCCTCTTCCATTCTTTCTGTACCCTCTTTGGCTATGTTCCCCGAGCCTTGGGTATAGAGGTTGAATTGTAGATGTGTCACTTAGAGATGAACACTTTGCAGCCACTTTTTCTCTGCATTTGACCAGTTGTGGAAATGTGGTCTCTTATGGAAATTTGGTCTCTATCTGTTGCAAAAAGAAGCTTCTTTGATGAGTCATGAGAGGTACACTTGTCTGTAAATATAAGGATATATATTTAGAATACAGTAAGAAATTATGTTGATCTAGGGATGTGATAAAAGTAGGTTTTTCTCTAGAATCAATGACCTCTCCAGCCAAGTGTATTTGGTCATGTTTACAGTACTACACATGAGTTCCCTACCACTGAGAGGCCTTAAGTCCAATTAAACAGCTGTTGATTACCCCCAAGGTAAAAGTGTCACTACTGCATCAATAGAGAGAGTTCGGTGTGCCAGTTTTTGTTGTGGTCCATAGGCTTTACAGCTGGGTAGGAGCATGGACTGGTTTCTCTCTTGGCAGTTTGCATAGTGTCATCTGATACTGTGCGAGCTCATCTTCAGGGAGGAGGTTTCTAGGCCAATTCCATCTCACCTGCTCTAAGTCCTCTATCAAAAGTATGTTGCTTCTTCAGCAATAAGGTCTTACCTTCAGGTTCTGGGAGGTAATCAAGAACTATGGCAATAGCCTATATTATTTTGGGAGTCTCTTGGACTACCCTGACCAACAACTCGAAAGAGAGGTTTCCCTTGCCTGGCACTGTGATTTTTGTTATATACCCTTTAGCTGTACACTTGTACTCACACTTATGTGTAAGCATTATTTATCTCTCTTTCCTCTTTCTGCCCCTTTATAGCCCTCCTTCCTCTATCTCCAGTTTTAAAATAAAGATGTAGGTTAAAATCATCGCAAATTTGTAGCTGCTTTCTCTCTCTCTTTTTTTTATGTCTTTTCGAGTCAGGGTCTCCCTGTAGCCCCAGCTGTCCTGGAACTCACTCTGTAGACCAGGCTAGCCTTGAAATCACAAAGATCCACCTGCCTCTGCCTCCTGAGTGCTAGGATTAAAGGCGTGCACCACCACGCCCAGCAGCTGCTTTCTCTTTTCAACAACTATAATGGCTAAAAATAAACTCCAGTTAGCTCAATGGTACAGCTTTGTCTGGTATGTGCAAAGCCCTGAGTTTTATTCCCAGATCCACAACAAATAAATAAATAAAATAAAACCTCCCAACTCAAAAATAAATAAATAAATAAGTTAATTAATTAAATAAAGCCTCTAATTCCAATGCTTGGGTATCTTTTATAACTAAATTTCAGCTCTCATTTGATTTCACTTCTTTAAAAAAAAAATAGCTCCCTTTGGTTAAGATGAAGTTTGCTTTGTTTTACGTAATGGAAAGTCAACAGACACCAGCAAGTTTTCCTGGAAAGGGCTCAGAATTTGAAGATGTGCATAGATGCTGGATCTCATTTCATTCCAGGCTGGAGAGCTGCCAAACCAGTTCCCTAAGACTCATGTGTAGCATGATATAAAGTCTCTAGCCTCTGCCATGAGGTGGCTAGGTCAGTTTAAGACTTCACAGTGTTGTTCCTTGTTAATAACTACATGATAAAATTGTTAAAGCTCTGGAGGCTAAGTGGCCAGAGAACTCAAGACTGTCTTAGGACCAGGAATCACAGTGAACTTAGTCTTTGCATGCATTTTTAATTTTTTTTGGCTTCTTATAATATATATGTATATGTGTAGTATATATGCATGGGTATATACAGAGAGGCCAGATCAGGGCATCGAGTGTCCTGCTCTACCACGTGTTGCCTTATTTTCTTGAAACAGGATCTCTCAGTGAACCTGGAACTAGGCTGATGGCCAGCAAGCCCTAACAATCTTCCTAGCTCAGCCACATCCCCAGGGTTGGGATTACAGGAACACGCATGTTGATGCCTAGCTTTTTTTTTTTTTTTGGGACAGGGTCTCCCTATAGCCTCAGCTGGCCTGGTACTCACTCTGTAGACCAGGCTGGCCTTGAACTCACAGAGATCTGCCTGCCTCTGCCTCCCAAGTGCTAGGATTAAAGGCGTGCACCACCACACCCAGCAATACCTGGCTTTTTATGTGGAGTCTTGGGATTTGAACTCAGGCCTTCACGCTTATACAGCAAACACTCTTATCCACTGAGGCACCTCCCCAATCTTTATATTTAAAACCTTTTATTTAATTAATTTTATGTGTATAAATATTTTACCTGCACATATGTAAGTGTACCCATGTCATGTAATGCCCATGGAGGCTAGAAGAGGGTGTTGGAATCCCTGGAACTGGAGCTACACATGATTTTTAGCCATTATGTGGGTGCTGGGAACAAAATTTGGGTCCTCTATGAGAGTAATCAGTGCTCTTAACTGCTGAGCCATTTTCCAGCCCATAACATCTTTACAACCAATTTTTTTTTTTTTTGTCTTTTCGAAACAGGGTCTCCCTGTAGCCCCAGCTGTCCTGGAACTCACTCTGTAGACCAGGCTGGCCTTGAAATCACAAAGATCTGCCTGCCTCTGCCTCCCAAGTGCTAGGATTAAATGTGCGCACCGACACGCCCGGCTACAACCAATTTTTAAAGTTAACAGAGTAATGGCTTCCACAGGACATTTTCATACGTATATGCCATTACAGTTCTTATTCACCTTCCATCCATGTGTCGTTGTTGTTGTTGTTGTTGTTTTATTTTTTGGTATTTTTTTTTTGAGACAGGGTCTCCCTTTAGTCCCAGCTAGCCTGGAGCTTGCTCTGTCCACCAGGCTGGCCTTGAACTCACAGAGATCTGCCTCTGCCTACCGAGTGCTGGGATTAAAAGCGTGTGCCACCACACCCAGCCTGTTGTTTTTTTTAAGCTACAGACATTCTTAGGAATTGTATTATCAGGGGTTTCCAGAGAAACAGTACCAGTAGAAAATACATAATTATAAGAGGGGATTTGTAAGATAGGCTCACAAAATCAAAGGTTTCACCTTGGCCATATGCAGCCTGGAGAGATAGGGAAATTGGTAATTAGCTGCTGAGTCCAAGAATCTGGAAGGCTCAAAGAAAGAGGCCAGTGATGCAGCCCCATCCGAGGTGAATGAGAGGGTCAGAGTTCAGCACGCTTGATGCCGTCTGCGCTGTCCCACAGCTCTCCGAGGCACTTGCCTTGGCCCCATGCTTTCCCATTTTGCTCACTTGCCCCTGCCAGGCAGTGAAGCCATGCCCTGGAAGCTGACACTGACCAGGCTCTGCAGGTCCTTCTTTAGGCTCAGTTTCCTGAGATTGCCCAGGTGGTTTGCAAAAACAAATAAGAGTGCACATGGCCTTCTCTTTTCCCATATGTGTGGTTCTCAGGCAAGGAGTGTTCTTGGCAATGTCCAGATATCCTTGTGATCGCTTCTGTGTGGGAGACTGGGGAGGGTGCTACTGGCATCCGGCAGATAAGAGACCAGAGATGCTGCTAGACATCCTGCTATGCATGGAACGGTCCCCACAATGCAGAGTCAGCCAGAATGTTAGTAGTGCTGAGGTCGAGGGTCCCACACTTGAGCACTTGAGAAGTGGGGTGTGGAGTGGCTCTATCTGGGCTTCATATATATATATATACACATATATATATATATGTGTATATATATATGTATATATATATGTATATATATACATATATATATACATATGTATATATATGCATTTCAAAGTGGGAACTTCTTGGACTGCAGATGCAGCTCGGTAGTAGAGTACTTGCCTAACATATGCATGTGTACATATGCAAGACACAGCAGTTTGGTCCATGGTACACACACATACAAACACACACAAACTCACACACACACACACACACACAAACACACACACACACACACACACACACACACACCCCATATCAACACCCCACCAAAGGAAAGAAAAGAAACTAAAAGAAGTTTAAAAAGTTTCAGAGTTATGCTAGGCTACACTGTCATTGGCCCAACTGCGAGCCTATTAGATATGGGGACTCTCAGGAGCCATCCTAGTCTTGGATACTCAGAAACTGCCCTTTACAGGAACCCAGGGAAGTGCTAGGTCCTCAAGGTTTGAGGATAAGGCCTCAAACTCTGCAGGTGAACAGCCCGAAGACCAGTCCCCAGAGATGAGTGATTACCTGCCCCCCAGCACTCCAAGGTTTGGGGGACTGATAGTCTCCTTCGCATCTGATCTTCCCTCCAAACTTTGTCACCTGAGTACTGATGGTGGGAGGGGGCAGGGCATTTCTTCTGTCAGATTTTGATAACTTTCTGTCTTCCTCTCCCCCACCTCCCTCCTCCCAGGCCTACGTCCTGCTGGAACAGTTTCTTCTAATGCACAAGAATGAGGCAGAGTTCCAGAAGTGGCTCATTTGCTGTTGTGGTGCCACAGAGTATGAGGCTCAGCAGAGTTCCAGCTGCCTGAAGGAATGGTGCACCTGCTTCCTGTAGACACTGCCCTGGCCACACTGCCCCAGATCAGGGCTCGCACCACCTACACCCAGGCTCCAGGTCATTACTTGTGTGTTTCTAATTTTGTTTTGTGTGAGTGCGTGTGAGTGCGTGTGTGTGTGTGTGTGTGTGTGTGTGTGTGTGTGTGTGTGTATGTATGAGAGAGAGAGAGAGAGAGAGAGAGAGAGAGGGAGGAAGAATGCATGCACAGGTGTAGGCCAGAATTTGACATTGGATGTATCTTTCTCAGTAATTCTCCAGGAATTTTAGACAAGGACTCTCAGTGAATGTGAAGCTCACTTTTAGCAAAACTAGTTAGTTAGCTGGCTAGCAAGCCCTCCTGTCTCTACCTTGCCTGCTGTGCTGCCACACCTAGGGGTGTGTGTGTGTGTGTGTGTGTGTGTGTGTGTGTGTGTGTGTGTGTGTTTAATGTGGATGCTGGGAATCCAAATTCAGGTCCTAATGACTACACAGGAAATATTTACTTTATGGCACTATTTCTTCAATTTTCACCTCCTTTTAAAATTTTATTTGTTTGTTTGTTTGTTTGTTTGTTTGTTTGTTTGTTTTTTGAGACAGGGTCTCCCTGTAGCCCCAGCTGGCCTGGAACTCTCTATGTACACCAGGCTGGCCTTGAACTCACAGAGCTCTGTCTCTGCCTCCCAAGTGTTGGGATTACAGCCATATCACCATGCCTGGCTTATTTTTGTGTTTTTTGAGGCAGACTCTCACTACGTAGCCCCAGCTGGCCTGGAACTCACTATGCAGACCAGGCTGGCCTCCATCTCACAGTGATCTAGCTGCATCTGCCTCCCAGGCTGGGATTAAAAATGTGCACTACCGCTAGGCATGGTGGCACACACCTATTATCCCAGCACTCGGGAGGCAGAGGCAGACTGATCTCTGTGAGTTCAAGGCCAGCTTGGTCTACATTAGTGAGTTCCAGGACAGCTGGGGCTACAGGGAGACCCTGTCTCAAAAAGACCAAAAATAAAAAATGTGTATTGGGGCTGGAGAGATGGCCTAGTGGTTAAGAGCTCGACTGCTCTTGCAGAGGACCCAAGTTCGATCCCCAGCCACCCACATGGAGGCTGAGAACCATCTGTAACTCCAGTTCCAGGGGAATCTGAGACCCTATTCTGAACTCCTCAGCATTGCACGACACGGGTGAACAAACCTACATGCAGACAGTACATTCATACACATACAAAAATAAATTTTAAAAAATGTGTACTATCATACCAGAAAAATTTTTATTTTGCAAAGTCTCACTCTGTATCTCAGGCTTGTATGGAACTCACAATGTAGTCCAGGCAAACTCATAATAATCCTCTTGTCTCTGCCTCCCAGGAGTTATGATTATAGGCGGCCTTTTCTAACTTTAATGATATATAAGCATCCTAAGAAGGAATCTGAATATAATAAAACAGGAAAACCAAGAGAAAGCCCCTCACAACCTACCACCTAGAAACTTCCATCACTCACTTTAGATGAGCACCATCCAAATCCCTCTGTGAACTTTCCAGACTAAACACACAGCATCTTAAAAACAGGAATTAAAATTCAAGCAGAGCCTTGGCTATCTACTCCTACATAAAGAATTACTCCATAGACAACAGAAAAGCATGACTACTACAGGAGATCATCCCTAATCTGAGAGAATCCAAAATGAGCCCAGCAAGACGGCTCAGTGGGTGAAGTGTTGTGAAGCTTGCTGTGCCTGAGTTTGACCCCTGGAACCCACATTAAGGTGTAAAGAGAGATCCAACTCCTGAAAGTTGTCCTCTGACACCTACACACACAGCATGCCTTGCATGTGGTCTCACCAAATAAGAATTAAATATCTGAAATGCTTCAAGTTTGAATTTGTCATTTTGGAGTGTTTCAGATTTGGGATTTTTGGATTAGAAATGCTGAACTGGTAGTCTTTGCGAATGGTTTTTCTTTTGTGTGTGTGTGTGTGTGTGTGTGTGTGTGTGTGTGTGTGTGTGTGTTTTCTCAAGACAGGGTCTCCCTGTAGCACCAGCTGTCCTGTAATTCACTTTGTAGACCAAGCTGGCCTTGAACTCACAAAGATCCACCTGCCTCTGCCTCCCAAGTGCTAGGATTAAAGGCGTGCGCCACCACGCCTGGCTCATGAATGTTTTTAATCTGAAGAACTCCAAAATTTGGAAACACCTGTTTCCAGTTTGTGCTTCTCAGCCTCTGAAGGTCTTTCCAGCTGACTGGTTCTGTCTCAGGGTCTCATGAGGTCATGGCTGGGCTGCAGCTTGCTGAAGGCTGGATGAGGGTGGGATATCCACTTCCAAAGGGACTCCTTCATATGGCCCCTTCATTGGCTGAAGACCTCAGTTCCTCACTATAGCAAGAGGAGAGAGAGAGAGAGAGAGAGAGAGAGAGAGAGAGAGAGAGAGAGAGAGAGAGAGAGAGNACAGCAATGGAAGACACATAGGATTTACCCTGGAACTAGAGTCCTCTGTGAATTGGAGTTTACAGACGGTTCTCTAGCCGCCATGTGGGTGCTGGGGATCGACCCCGAGTCCTGCAGAAGCCGTCAGTGCTCTTAATCGCTAGGCTATCTCTCCAGCCCCGCAAATGGACACTTTGGACAAGTGGTGATCAGCCCTACTGAGGAGCTGGGGATGCCTGTAGATGTCCCATCCTGAGGACAAGGATATATTCTACCCACTGGTTTTATCCAGCAGGGGGTTTTCTGGGTATTGACTCCCTGGCACCTTCTCCTCCTCTGTGTGGATTGCTTTCACTCCTGTAAGCTCCTTGGCAGGAGGCATTGTGCTTACTGAGAGGCTTCTAGCCTTTACTGGAACAGTGACTGCCCACTAAAAAGGCACCAACAACACTGAGTAAAATCTCTTTGAGTTTAAAAAGCCTGTATAAATGATTAGCATCAGATGAATTATGCTAAATTAAAAAACCAAGCTCAAAAGGCTACATACTGTGTTATTCCATTTATATGGATTTCTAGAAAAGTCAAAACTATAAGGGCAGAAAATAGTGTTGCAGCTGCCTGGAGTTGGAGATGGAGGAGAGGAAGGCTACAGGGAGGCAGTAGGGGACCTAAAGTCAAGACTTATTGTGTGGAATTGTACCTCAAAATCCCAAAAGTAATGGCCTTACATGTCTGCATTATTTGCAAAACACTTAGTGACTTGGTTCTAAAAACTAGAATATAGAATTGGGCAGAAAGGATGATGCATGAGGTCCGTAGATCTTTTTCTTTTTTTTTTTTCTCTTTTCTTTTTGTTTTCCTTTTTTTTTTTAAAAAAAATCTTAAATTTATGAAAATTCTCTCTTTCTCCTCTCTCCTCTCTCTCTCTCTCTCTCTGCTGTGACAAAACACTCTGACCAACACCCGACACCAACTTGGGGAGGAAAGGGTTTATTCAGCTTACATCTCCTGGGACACAGTTCATCACTTACGGAGCCCAAGTCAGGAACTCAGGGCAGGAACCTGGAGGCAGAAGCTGAAGCACAGGCCATGGAGGAATGCTGTTTACTGGCTTGCTCCCCTGGCTCATGCCCCAGCCTGCCTTCATATACAGTACACAACAACTTGCCCAGGGTGGCACTACTCATTGTGGGCTGGGCCCTCCCACATTGCCTGACAATCAAGACAGTACTCCACAGACGTGGCCACAGGCCAATCCAATGGAGCCAATTCCCCAATTGAGGCTCCCTCAACCCAGGTGTGTCAAGTTGACACTAAAGCTATCCAGCACACAGGGGAATCCGAGACCCTCTTCTGACTTCCTCGGCATTGCACAACACAGGTGCACAAACCTACATGCAGACAGTACATTCATACACATACAAAAATAAAAAAATTTTTTTAAAAGTTTAGTAAAAAACAAAGTGTCCATTTGCTCTTTAACACTCCTATATCCACACCCTTCTCTTCCCGTCTGGTTTTTCACACCCCTGCCTGTGTTTCTTAGGATCCCTCCTATCTTGCTTTCCTTTCCTGACACTGTGATAAAGTAGTCTGACAAAAGCAACTTAAGGGAGAAGAGGGTTATTTTGGCTCACAGGTCAAGAGTACAGTCCATCATGACAGGGTAGTCATAGCCACAGGAGATCTAGGGAATTGGTCACAGTGCATCCACAATGAGAGGGTAGAGGTGCACGCTGTGGCCCAGCTCCCTTTCTCCACTTACACAGTCTGGGATCCCAGCTAGGGAATGCTGCCACCCACAGCGGCTGGGTCTTCGCTCCTCATTTATCAAAATGGAAATAAATAATCCCTCACAGGCATGCCTAGGAACCCATCTCCCAGGGGAGTCCAGGTTCTGTCAAGTTGACAGTTAACACTGACCATCACATACCCCTCTCACACCTCAAATTCAGATTTAATGCTTGAGTCTGCTGGAAAAATTCAACTAAGACAAGAGTGTTGGGATTTAGGTGTTTTGTTTTGTTTTGTTTTGTTTTGGGGGAGGCTTTTCAAGACAGGGTCTCCCTTTAAGTCCCAGCTGGCCTAGAGCTCACTCTGTAGACCAGGCTGGCCTTGAACTCACAGAGATCTGCCTGCCTCTGCCTCCTGAGTGCTAGGATTAAAGGTGTGTGCCACCACTCCCAGCAAGGGATTTAGTTTTATTTGAATAGGATGAGGGAAAGTGGAATCAAAAATGACTAAGTTTTGCTGAAATCCTTTCATCATTTGCTATAGCGATTCATTTCTAAATCAGTCTTCTAGTCATGGGGGTGGAGTTCAAAGTTTTTCCCTAGCATCCATGAGAACTTGGTTTGAGCCCCAGCACTACAGAGACAAGAAAATTGACTTCAATTAAAAGTTAAAAGTATGGGGGTGGAGAGATGGCCTAGTGGTTGAGAGCACCGACCGCTCTTGCAGAGGACCCGGGTTCGATCCCCAGCACCCACATGGCGGCCGAGAACCATCTGAGACTCCAGTTTCAGGAGAGCTCCAGTTCCGGGGGAATCCAACACCCTCTTCTGACCTCTGCGGCATTGCACGACACGGGTGCACAAACTTGCATGCAGACAGTACATTCATACACATACAGAAAGAAATAAAATTAAAAAAAAAATAAAAAAGTATGGGGCTGGAGAGATGGGTCAGCAGTTAAGAGTACCAACTGCTCTTGCAGAGGACACAGATTCAATTCCCAGCACCACATGGTGGATAACAACTGTCCCTAACCCCAGTTCCAGAGGATCCAACAGGCATTGCACAACATGTATGCCCTTAACACACATGCAGGCAATATACTCATATACACAAAATAAAAATAATAAATAAAATATTTGACAAAGTTAAAAATATAACAAAGGAGGGGGGATAGTTAGAGTATCCTTGGGTTCATTCCTGCTACAAAAGTGAAAAGAACTGTGTATTTATATTTCTTCCTCAATTTACATTTTCATTGGTTTTATTGATATTTCCAATTTGTTCAAGGTTTACAACATTTACATTCTTTCCTTAAGTATAATCCCTGTGGTATATCAAAGCTTATCATCAATTCTTGTTAGTGTCAATATTTTCAAGGTTATAACCTTGCCATTCTTAAATTCTTTGATACTTCTCTTCAAGTTGTATCAGTCAGTATAGACAGGATACAGTGCTAGAAGAACCTCAAAAATCTCAGTGATTTAGTCAACAAAGGCTGGCTTCTCTCTGATGCTACATGTCCAGCACATACCTTAAGGAGAGCTGCCCCCTCCGCATCACTCTGAGACTTAGATGGTTAGAGATTGTGTCTCCATCACAATCACAACAGCTGGGAGGAGCCAACATAAACTGTGGGCTCTCTCTCAAAGCTTCTCCCTAGAACATTCTACTGCATTCATATCTCATTGGCCAAAGCAAGTCACATGTCCACACCTAACTTTAAGGAGGTAAGATCTCTCCCAAATTCAGAAGAAATGCAGAAACTTAATGGTAGCACTAATCAAGATCGATGTCACCAGTTAAGATCTGTACGTGTTTCCCTGACTGCCTGACAGATGTTACAGTTCCTGAAGTCCTAACCTGTTGAGACAGGTCAAGTGGAGTCTGTTCATTCCAGCCCTTCCTCCCTTGTTTTCCTCAAGGAGAATGTAGCTGTTAAGCAGCTCTGCCTCCTGAGAATTCTGGTTCTGACGACAGTTTTCCTTTGCTCCCTCTTCGTGGTCCACCCTTGGATTGATTCTCCACTGATAGTCATGGTATATAGATGTCATTTGTTTGGAAGACCAAAACTGGTTGGCTCCAAATGGAAATGTACCTTCGTCTCCGTCTATTTCCCCTTCCTCCAACATTGCTGAAATTCATTCCTTGGGCCAGCCATGTCTAGACACATAGAGGGGTGTTAGGAGTCTGAGGTATGACTGTAGAATAAAGGGCCTTCACAGAGGGACCTGGTGCAGATACTGAGGACAAGAGCAGCTCTTCCCTGTGCAGTATAATTTGTAAGTCACCAGGGACCAGCACTGTCCCCAAAACCTTCCCCGAGACTAAGAACTTCCTGTCACTCATTACTTTGTACTGGTTTTTGTCTTCTGTAGATAATATTAATGGTCTCAATTCCTCGATAAAATTACTGGCCTCTACTCTTCTGTTAAAATTTTCTACCTTTTTCCTGTGAGTTTGCAGTCTCTTCTTCCAGAAGCGGAAAGCAATTTCTGTCCTTTCATTTAGGCCTGACCCTGTGACTTGCCCTGGCCAGGCATGTGACCTGGCATAACACCACACCCATCCCGGGGATTCTGTCACATTGCTGTCCACTCACTTGTGCCTCTGCTGACAGCCAGAGAAGAGCCATGGCCTTGGATAACTGCTTCCCCCAACAGCCAGGGACCAAGAAGAAATCCCAGATGGGACTGACCTTAGCCTAACCAGCAAGGGCTGAAGGCCAGGCAGGCCTGCAGCAGCGGCCCAGCCAGCCCTGCGTGGCCAGGTCAACCCTCTGCCAACTTACAGATGTTACAAGAATAAAGGCTCACGATTTAAAGCTACTGGGATTTAGGGCAGTTTGCTCTGCAGCAACATCTGATTGACATCTTCCCTCTAGTCCCGAATGACCAACCCTCCGCTGCCAAAGTCCAAACACACATTTATCAGGAGAAGAGCAGGTGAAAGAGCATTTTCTTTGGTGCCATCCACATATGGGTTTGAGTTCTGCTTCTGCAGATCACCACCTCATCCTGGGTGAGCTGCTTAACCTTACTTACTTATACTAATTAACCTCAGTTTCTTCATCCATAAAACTAAAGTAAGAAAGTAATGTTAACATCACTGCTTTGCAAAGTGAATCAGTGTAAATAGTGTATGTGAATTACTTGATGCAGTAGGATGTAACAAAGACATTGTCTCTGATCTCCTTGGAGCTCTGTCCTCTTAATGGCTGGGTATTTTCATGACTCTTAGGAGAGAATTTATAGCTGTGAGTTAGTAGAGAGCCCAGGCAGCAGCTTGTTTGATCCAGCCCTGTCTAGCCTAGCCTACAAGCACTGGACATCATATGACTCTAAGGGCCTGCATACTCTCAGTGGGTAGAGAAAAAAGGACAGTGGGTAAACACCAAATGTACTCAGATTTGACTGTGACCTTTTGGTCACATTAGCCTCTGTATTAGTCACTTTTCTGTTGCTGTGATAAAACACCATGACCAAAGGAACTTATAAAAGGAAGAGTTTATTTGAGCTTACGATTGACGGTTCCAGGGAATTAGAGTTCATTGTGGCGGGAGGCATGGTTGCTGGAGCTGGAGCAGCAAGCCGAGGGTCACATCTCACAATGAGCACAGGAAGCAGAGAGAGTGACTGGAGACAACAAGGCTTGTTAAACTCACTAAGCCTGCCCCCAGTGACATACTTCCTCTAGCACGGCCACACCTTCTAAGACCTCCAAAAACAGTGCCACCAACTGGAGACAAAATGTCTGAATACTTAAAGCCTATGGGGGATACTCATTCAAACCACCACAGCCTCCATCCCCAAAAACATTTTAAAGGACACTCAAGAAGTGGCTTGCCTGCAGGTCCTTGTCCCTGCCAATGGCATCTCTTCCTCTGGGTAGGGCGGTGGTTCGGGATTTAGTAAAGAACTGACACACCGAGAACTTTGAAGCATTGTGGGTTTGACCTGTACCTGAAGCAGTAGTGAGAGGTAGCAGTATTTGTGAGGTAGAGAGGTTGGACCCTCCCCTTGGCCCTGGATCTGAAATGTGGGTTTGTCCATAAGTCAACAATTCCAATTAGAATTTATCAAGTGTCTAAGGTTAAAAGCAAGGTTAGGTGCAGTGGGCGAAGCCTGGCAAAGAAGTCAGAGTTTCTGGCTTCCTGGAACTGCACGATGACGAGGGATGAATGGATAGAGGTGAGAAACCCTGCAGGCATGTTGAAAGGCATATCTTTTTAGTTTGAATCCCCTACCCTAAGAGTGGATCCTAAGACAAGAGTCCCATGGAAGGGCTTTGTTGGTGTATGGGAAGGAGTACCCCAGGAAGTACAGTTCAGAGAGGGAACACAAGCAGAAGGAAAAGAGGGCTGTAGATTAGGAACCTGGCACGATCACTGCAGGCAATAAAGGCTTAGTACTGCAGGGCAACTCTGGTGGCCAGTAGCGAGCCAGCAAGTAACCTAGGGCATCCGCACACTACTTGTCAGCCATTGGTGGATGGCTGCTCCCAGGAACTGAGCCTCTTCTGTGGGGAAAGCACTTCTCGCTATAAAGCCAAGATAATGCCAGGGTTGTCTGCTGGACAGTGGTCAGCCACTGCCAAGAAATTAGGGGTAAGGGACATGACAGACACCAGCAGCCCCTACTTCAGGTGAGCTGTGAGCACAATGGGGCTGGACTTTGAACACAGAATCCATCCCTTGTCCTAGGTCATAAGATCTTTGTAAAGTCATCTCTGGTTCTGATTGTGTCTATTCATAAGCTAGGAAAATGGAGGACACTCATGGGACCTGGTCAAAGCTTCATTCACAGTAGCTCTGGAGTCACCAAAGCAGAGAGAAAACTAGAAACAGATCATATAGGGACTGGTCATTTATTGATAGGACTTTGGCTTTTGTGTCTTAGAAGGACCACTCTGTGCTATTGTCAGTCTGCAGGGGTAAGGGTAAGAGAGATCTGTTAGAAGGAGATGGCAGTGACCCAGAGACAGATGATGCTGGGAGACCAGGATGGAGCAACAGGCTGGTGAAAAACAAGCTTCTGGATCTAAGCTGAAGGACCTGGAGTACATGGAGAATAACAGGCATTGCAAGGCATCCCTGGCATTGGATCTTCAAGTAACAGGCATGAACCTAGGCACAGCAGGAGGGACTGGCCTAGGCTTGCAGAACACCATGGTGGACCAGCAGAGAGGAGGTAGAGCTGGTGGTCTGAACACAGGACTGTGGTGAGGATCAGAGGATTTCTCGTCTGATGGTATCTGTTTTCTCAATACAATGAGGATGAAACGGGATAAAAATAGTGAAAGCTGGCTGTGGAGGACAGCGAGTGAAGGGTGTTAGGGAAATATTCATTAGAACCAGTAATATAGAAGAAAGAAAGAAAGAAAGAAAGAAAGAAAGAAAGAAAGAAAGAAAGAGAGAAAGGGAAAGGAAAGGAAGGAAGGAAGGAAGGAAGGAAGAAAAAAGAAAGAAAGAAAGAAAGAAAGAAAGAAAGAAAGAAAGAAAGAAAGAAAGAAAGAAAGAAAGAGAGAAAGGGAAAGGAAAGGAAGGAAGGAAGGAAGGAAGAAAGAAAGAAAGAAAGAAAGAAAGAAAGAAAGAAAGAAAGAAAGAAAGAAAGAAGAAAGAAAAAAGAAAGAAAGGAAAAGAAAGATTTGTTTGTTTTGTTTTGTTTTTGTTGGTTCTTATTTATTTATTTATGTGTATGAATGTACTGTCTGCATGTAGGTCTGTGCGCCCATGTCGTGCAATGCTGTGGAGGTCAGAAGAGGGTCTCGGATTCCCCTGGAACTGGAGTTCTCCTGGAATTGGAGTTACAGACAGTTCTCAGCTGCCATATGGGTGCTGGGGATGGAACCCAGGTCCTCTGCAAGAGCAGTCGGTGCTCTTAATCACTAGGCCATCTCTCCAGCCCCCGTTTTGTTTTAAGACAGGATCTCACTCCAGCCCCAGATGGCCTGGAAGTCACTATATAGACCAGGCTGGTCTCACAGAGATTTTCCTGCCGCTGTCTCCCAAGTGTTGGGATTAAAGACTTGATAGATAGATGATAGATTGGGTGGAGTGAGTAGTTACATGGGTGGGGAGATGGATAGGCAGATAGATAGATGATAGATAGATAGATAGATAGATAGATAGATAGATAGATAGATGATAGATAATAGATAGAACAACTGATTGATGATACATGCACAGAAAAATGGGGAAGACACTCCCTGTTGTCAACAGCAGTTGTCTTTTGGGAAGATTTTTAAAAGATGCTTTTACTGTCCATGAAACATTCTGTTGCTTGGACATTTTTGCAGTGTTACTTGTATAAATCAGAAAAAAACAATAGAAGACACATTTTGAAAAACAAAGCATCAGGGTTCTAGAGCCGGGAAGAACGGAGCGGAGTCTAGGTGTTCTGAGGTGCAGCGTGTCGTCACTCCAGCCACGAGCTCTGGCGAAGCAGAGCTGAGCTTCCTCTGGCAGTTCCCAGGCTAGAGCTTTGGGCGGGGGGGTCTCTTTTCTTATCCCCTCGGTTTCCAGTTCTTTTTATTTCCCAAGGCTGACGTCCCTTGGGAGAAATGGAAGAGGGTGGTGGTCAAGAGCATTTCCTTCTCTCCCATTTCCACCGAGACTCATAGCTTTGCATCTATTTTCCCCTCTGGCTGAGTGTGGCTTATTTT
The DNA here is from genome assembly GCA_009823505.1 of Rhizomys pruinosus. NCBI lineage: Eukaryota > Metazoa > Chordata > Mammalia > Rodentia > Spalacidae > Rhizomys > Rhizomys pruinosus. The sequence continues at coordinate 435,480 of VZQC01006709.1, forward strand.
CAGGACAACTTTACTGCACTGACTATGCTGCTGTATTGCTGGGCCTGGCTCAGAGCCTGGATTGGCTTGGAGCAGACTGAGGGCCACTGTGGGCAGAGGTTTAGAAGCCTAGGTATTATCACTCGACAGAGCCAGGGCCATGAGACAAGTCACATCTTATGTCTGCATTTTTGTTTTCTGGGCTATGAAGTGAAGAAAATATCTGATTTTCTTATCTCCTAGCTTGGTTTTGTAGACAGTTCCAAAAATAGACATAAAGCATTTTTATTTTTTTGAGACAGGGTCTCCCTGTAGCTCTGGCTGTCCTGGAACTCACTCTGTAGACCAGGCTGGCCTCGAACTCACAGAGATGCGCGTGCCTCTGCCTCCCAAGTGCTAGGATTAAAGGCATGCGCCACCATGCCCGGCATTTATTTATTTCTGTATGTGTATCAATGTACTGTCTGCATGCAAGTTTGTGCACCCGTGTCGTGCAATGCTGTGGAGGTCAGAAGAGGGTGTCGGATTCCCCTGGAACTGGAGTTCTCCTGGAATTGGAGTTTCAGACGGCTCTCGGCCGCCATGTGGGTGCTGGGGATTGAACCCGGGTCCTCTGTAAGAGAGGTCGGCGCTCTTAACCGCTAGGCCATCTCTCCAGCCCGACATAAAGCATTTTAAATAGCAAATTAGATGGTGTGCCCCAAAGCAATGTGCCAGGCAGTTATGGCCTGAGTTTGCTTTGGATGCCAGGTACCAGGCAGCATGGCTGCAACTCCCCAGGGCTGTCTGCAGCATTGGTTCGTATAGACTGGGTCTGCTGTGATAACACTCACCATGGCAGGTTCCTGTTGAAGAACACTGTCCTCCAAGCATGGGAACCGTCACCATTGTAATCACAGCATCTGCGGTAACCAGCCAGAGATATGCAATTGGGGTTAGTTTTTTCAAGGATGCAGTTGTCTTGCATCACCTCCACTCCTGTAAGTGGCTCTTGCCTCATCCTTATGGAATAAGCACAATAGATGGACTACTTCACCAGGCTAGACTTGGGTGGGATTGTTACTTTGGTGTCTGGTTGGTGTCCTCTCTAGTGGGAGTGTTCATGTCTCTCCAACTCCAAGAACTCAGTACCTTAAGTCAGCAAAGCTTTGTTCCTCGGTCCTACTGCAGGGCCATCTCACCTGCTGGGATGGCTCTGTTCTCATTCAAGGATCTGGACTGACACAGCAGTGCATGTCAGAATGCTCACAGATGACGGACTGTGAGGATTCTGGGGAGTTGGCGCTGGAAATCGAATGTCCTGGCTCAGAGCTGCCATATCACTATTGCAAGCAATTCATGTACAGGTCTCATTACAGGGCCCTGCCCATTCCAAATGACCCGGTTAGTGGTGCCTGCTAGGACAAGGGAGGGTGGACAACTGGGACCAGCATCCTGCTATACTTTGGATCCTGAGTGTCCCCCACAGGTCCCTGCATCAAGGCTGGGCACCACGTGACACTGTTGAGGTTGGTAAAGCTGGGGAGGAGCTTAGGTCACTGGGGGTGTAACCACAAAGGGGATTGTAGGACCCTGGCCAATGGCAGAGAAAGAGAGGAAGTGGCCATGAGGTGACAGTTTTGCTCCACCATGCACTCTCTATGGTGTCCCAGCCCCAAAGTGATTGGACCAATGATTATGGACAGAAATCCTCTAACCTGTGAAAATAAACCTTCTTGTTATAAGCTGCTTACCTCAGGTATTTTGATATAATGATAGGAAGATGTCTGGCACGCATTCCAAACAAATCACTACCACATAACTCCATGTTGGTGGCTAGGACAGAAATCATAGGACATCCTCAGAAGACTGTTTCATGCAGCATTTACCTCCTCAGTGTTTTTGCACATTTACCATAATATATGAGGTTCTGAAACCATGTGTGTAGGCACAATAGAAAACAGCCAATGTAGAAACTGTGAAGCAGAATATAGAGAAATGAATAACTAAAAAAACAGGCTTGGGATGATGGCACATACCTTTAATCCCAGCACTTGGGAGGCAGAGGCAGGTGGATTTCTGTGAGCTCCAGGCCAGCCAGTGCTATGTATTGAGACCATGTCTCAAAAAATGAAACAAAGACCCCAAAACTCTGCCTTCCGAGTCCTGGGAGATCCGCCTTGCCTGACCCTTAGTGTATCAGAGCTGTATGAGATTCATCGAAACCTGATTCTAGAATGTTCTCATTGCCCAACAGCAGGACCCTCCTGTCAGCAAGCCACTTCCTCCCCTGATCCCTAGCCTGGAGACCACTCATCTACTTTCTGTCTTTCTAGATTTGTCTGTTCTAGCTATTTCACGTGACTAGAACCATGAGTGCCCGGCCTTTTCTGTCTGGTTCTTTCATTTAGCATCATGTTTTCCAGAACCATCTCTTTGTTAAACTGTACATGTGAATTTTAAAAACAAAGTAGAGAGTATTATCCTGTTTGCACATTTCCCTTTCATCATTAAACCTCTGAAAAAAAGGTAAGCAATACCTGGTAGTGCAGGACTATAAATTCCAGCTTCTGTGGAGGCTGAGGTAGGAGGGTACAAGTTCAAGGCTAGCTTGGGATACAGAGGGTGTTCTACATAGCCGGCTGTAGACCATCTGAGGACACAGGGAGAGCCTGTCTCAAAAAAATTTTAAGTGAAAAAGAGGCCAATTTTAGAACTCAGTGGTAGAGCACTTGGCTAACATGCACCAACCAATCTCAAATTTCAATCCCTAGTAGAAAGAACGAACGAGAGAGAGAGAGAGAGAGAGAGAGAGAGAGAGAGAGGAAGGAAGGAAGGAAGGAAGGAAGGAAGGAAGGAAGGAAGGAAGGAAGGAAGGAAGGAGAGAGAAATAAGAAAAGAATGGAAGTTAGTTCTGTATACATCTACAAATGTCTCTTGGTTTCCCTAGGGCTTGCTACTAGGCCTGCTCACGGATACAGTCTGAGGACTCTCAAAGGCCTGGTGTGAAATAGTTTAGTGGGTTTTTTTTGTTTGTTTTTTAAATATTTCTTTGTTTTTTTATTTATTTCTGTATGTGTATGAATGTACTGTCTGCATGCAGGTGTGTGCACCCGTGTCGTGCAATGCCTCGGAGGTCAGAAGAGGGTGTTGGATTCCCCTGGAACTGGAGTTCTCCTGGAATTGGAGTTTCAGACGGTTCTCAGCCGCCATGTGGGTGCTGGGGATCGAACCTGGGTCCTCTGTAAGAGCGGTCAGTGCTCTTAACCACTAGGCCATCTCTCCAGCCCATGGTTTAGTGTTTGTATCCAACCTCTCCACACCTTCCTGTGTGCCTCAGACTCCTTCCAGATGACATCACCATGCAATGCCAAGGCTATGTACATAGCTTCTCTGCTGTATTGTGTAAACACAAGTGACAAGAGACAAAAGTTCCCCCAGGAAGCACAGATGGAAACGATGTTTTTGGTCCATGGCAGGGTGTGGCATCACCTGAAGAGGGACAGGGGAGAGGAGGCTCAAACCAGCCGGCCTCCTCGGTGGATGGGGCTGAGGGGGATGATGAGTGTCGACGGTCCACAAGAGAACACACCGGACCGGGAGCTCGTCAAGCAAGGGCTTTGGGTCAGTAGTAATTTGCCACATGGGTTGTAGGCATTTTCAGGTTGGGCTATGCTGAGTCACTCCTATGTGGAAGTGACTGGCTAGAGACAGGTCGCTAAACTCTAGTCAGGCTCAGGGGGTTACAGTAGGCCGCATTCTCTAGGGCCCACAGGCCCAACAGCAGGGCAAACCTTATGAATACCAAACCAATGGATGCCAAGAGGCAATGATGTCACACAGTGTGTATGCATCTTGTGGAATGCTACTCTCCATCTTTACCAATGAGTTTTCAGTATTTCAGCATTATAGGCAAAGATATGAACAGCAATTCATACCACTATTGAATGAACAATCAAATCCTTAAGTAGTTCTCTGCAGCTTGTCCCAGTCTTCCTGTAAGGAAGATGTCTAGAAGCAGACTTGATTGTCAAGGCTTTGGATTCTGACTGCTATTGTTTTCCCTGAAAGTCTGACCTAATGTCCTGACAGGGCACAAAGAAAGCCTGGTGACATCATCCCCACACCACCCATAGAAAAACCCAATTCCTTAGATGGTCGGGAGGCCTGGCACACTCTGGGGTGTATCATTTCTCCTCAGCTCCTCCCCCTGCTCCACCAACTCTCTGCTCCAGCTCAGACTGGCCCTCCTTCCCTCAACATACACCAGATCGGCTGCTGGGCCTCCCTCAGGGACTGCCCTCAACACCTCCTCAGTCTCCGCCCCTCTCACTCACGTCCTCCATGGCCCTTCCATGAAGATAGCCCCTCCAGCTTTATCTCCTTCTCTCCAGCTGTGCTTTTATTTTTTTCTCCACAGCATTTATTGCCTTCTAATCAACTGCACCATTGATTTACTTATTTTATTATCTTGACCCACTACGATTAATCATTAGTGCCTGGCCCAGTGCCTGACATGAGTGGGCACACAGGAAATAAATGTTGAGTTGAATCCACAGTAGGCACTAAGAGCTTCTCTCTAGGATTGGGGCCCACCCTGCAGCCCCCATCCACGGGATGAGATTCTGTCTTCTAACAATTCCTGGTCAGCTCCTTCTTTCTTTATTTTTTAAATTTTATTTATTTATTTATTTATTTTCGTCTTTTCGAGACAGGGTTTCCCTGTAACCCCAGCTGGCCTGGAACTCACCTGTAGACCAGGCTGGCCTTGAACTCACAAAGATCTGCCTGCCTCTGCCTCCTGGGTGCTAGGATTAAAGGTGTGCACCACCATACCTGGCTACAACCAATTTTTAAAGTTAACAGAGTAATGGCTTCCACAGGACATTTTCATACATATATGCCATTACAGTTCTTATTCACCTTCCATCCATGTGTTGTTGTTGTTGTTTTATTTTTTGGTATATTTTTTTTTGAGACAGGCTGCTCCTTCTTTCTTGACTTAGCTCTAGTGTAAACTGGGAGGCAGCTGCCTTCTGAGTTGCTCATCCAGCCCCTTAATGAAACTTCGAAGAGGGTGACCCTGTCAGATAAGCTATCTTGTGACTAAGGAGAACAAAGATTTGCTTCTAAAAGGGCAGCAAGCATTCCCAGGGCTCCTGGGGCAGAGCCCACCAGAGCCCCAGGCTCCCAGGGACAGCAGCTCAGGGCAGCAGACTCACCAGGACCTCCCAGGTGCTGGCTCCCAGCCAGACAGGGACTACAGGCCACAGTCCTTGGAAAGTGGTGGCTTCTGGGAAGAGGCAGTCCTGCAACATGGGCCTGGGGCAGGACAGATAGGTCCCGCAGGAAGCAGGGAAATCCCTTCCCTGGTCCATCCAGGCTACAAAGGGAGTCCTTCCGGAGCCTTCCCATTGTATTACACTTCCAGCCAGACTCCTGGGCTTGCTTCCACAGATGAGGAGCAAAATTCCCAAACCTAATATGGTCATATTTTTAAACATACCCCTAAGTCAGTAGACAAAGTCTCACAATTAATCATCTCAAGCTTAAACCCACAGCAAAGGAGACAAAACTGAGATGGTCCTAGTCACAGACTCACTCTGAGTTCCCTTAGGAGCAAGAAGGGCCTATACAGCCAAAGCCTATTCTTCACCATGATACCTAGAAGTATGGTGTCCACCCAGGCTAGCCTCAGAGGAGCATAGCTACCAGCTCCTGGCTGGAACATTCTGGATTTTCTCCTTGGGAATGGCTGCTAGGGCCTGACATTGCTCTGAGTCTATTTTGCAGATGCATTTGTGTTGACTAACTGTGAACTACGGTCTTGATAAAATTCTGTCCAGACATCATGTTGGTACAGAGAAGCCAACGGGTTGATGGATTTCCAGAAATGATCACTCTTCCATGTAACCACCCATGGGTGGCAAACCCATGTGTTCTAGTTAGCTTTTCAATTGCTGTGACAAAGCGCTCTGACCAATACCAACTTGGGGAAGAAAGGGTTTATTCGTTTTACATCTCTCAGGTCACAGTTCATCACTCAGGTGCCCAGGTTAGGAATTCAGGGCAGGAACCTGGAGGCAGAAGCTAAAGCACAGCCCATGGAGGAATGCTTCTTTTTTTTTTTTTTTAATTTTATTTATTTTTGTATGTGTACGAGTGTACTGTCTGCATGTAGGTTTGTGCACCTGTGTCGTGCAATGCCGCGGAGGTCAGAAGAGGGTCTCGGATTCCCCTGGAACTGGAGTTCTCCTGGAATTGGAGTTACAGACGGTATTCAGCCGCCATGTGGGTGCAGTCAGTGCTCTTAACCGCTAGGCTATCTCTCCAGCCCAAGGAATGCTTCTTACTGGCTTCCGCTGGCCCATGCTTACCCTGTTTTCTTATACAATACACAGCAAATTGCCCAGGGGTGGCACCACCCATAGTGGGCTGGGCCCTCCTACATCACTCGACAATCAAGTCCATATTTCACAGACATGGTCACAGTCCAGTACAATGGAGGAAATTCCCCAATTGAGGCTCCTTTAATCCAGGCATGTCAAGTTCACACTAAGGTTATCTGGCACACCATGTAAGCACCACTCATATCCACAGAATAACTCTGGCCTCCCAGACTCCCTGTAGACCCCTCTCAAACAAGTCTACATCCGATCCTCTAGTCTGGTCATATCTAACAGCTGAGCTTGGTTAGCCTGCTTGGGAACTTACATACACTTCTGTGTCTGGTTTTCTTTTAGTGATGCATTTATGAGATTAACATGTTAGCAATCATTTGTTCTCTGTGGCTGAAAAGTATTCTATTTCATGAATAGAATCATTGACTTATTGACTTTTATTACAGAGAACAGTCTTGTGTGTCTCTTGGTGCATCCCATTTCTCTTGGGAAATAGGATACATATATGTTCAGCTTTACCACATCACTACCAGGGAGATTTCCAATATGGTTACACCAATTTGACACCCTCGACAGCTACTTATGAGCATTCTAGATGCTCTACATCTTCATCAGTTCTTGGTGGGTTGGAATTTAGCTTCCCCCATTCTGGGAAATGCATAGAGATGTAGTTCAGCTTGCATAAGAAATATGGTATTTATTTTAAAACTCTAGCTGGGCGTAGTGGCACACGCCTTTAATCCTAGCACTCGGGAGGCTGAGGCAGGCAGATCTTTGTGAGTTCAAGGCCAGCCTGTTGTACAGAGTAAGTTCCAGGCCAGCTGAGGCTACAGGGAGACCCTGTCTCGAAAAGACCAAAAAAAAAAAAAATTCTTGGCGCATGCTGAGGCAGACATTCAGTTCGGGATCTTAAGGGGGTCCTGAAAATAAGGCCTAGAGAAGGGGTCCCCAGGAACCTAGTATCAGGAAAGCCATGATAGCAAGGGTCAGGGAGGTCAACTCACCAGGAACAAAGAATCTGATGTCATCTTTCACTTTGGTACACCCCAGCCCAGAAGCGCAAGGCTCCGTCTATTGCCCAGACCCCACTGTTTCCTGTTCCCTGCTGGCAGTCCCTTCTTCTGCACCCCCGTCTCCCTTTCTAGCTGTCTCTTATCAAGGCCCTACTCAGGGAGCACACTTTGCAGGCAGCTCCCTCTACTTCTGTTGGCTTTAGCTTGGGTTGCACCATGAGCAGTAAACCAGTGGCCTCAGATCACAGCCTCCCGCCTGTCTGCGTGCCCTGATGGAATTTTTTTTTCTCTTTTTTTTTGAATTTGTTTCAGCATTAAAACATTGGGAGACACTGTGTTAAAATCTAGATTTCTGTCAAGTCTTGTAAAAAAGGAGGAGAGGGCACCAAGCAGCTGGAAGCTGAGAGCCAGCTGCGACCTTTTATGCACATCTATCCTTATCCTGCTGACCACATCCCCGCCCCTCCCTGTTGCACAACACCAACTACTTCCCAGTGCTGTGGTTGAGTTCCTTTCAAATCAGACCCTTAGATGCACGTGTGGGTTCAAGTAGTTTTGAGAGATGCTTCCCAGGAGCATCAGGAAGTGGTTGGAGGAGTGAGATGGGGGAAGAGGAAGCCAATAAATGTATGTTCAATGATAAATTTTTAGCAAATGGGGTTTAGTCCACTGGATAACATGTCTCAGAAGGGCCCTGAGAGAAGGTTTCACCCAAGTGATCCCCCCTAAGGATGCCAGTCACAACTTTGTTGCCAAGTCTCCTAAAGGATTAAGGAGGCCACGAATCAGATCCAATAGCCTCCATGGCCACAGCAGCCTTGCCCTGAAAGCCCACCGGCTCCAGGCTCCAGGCTCCAGGCCATCTTGAACTCTGGTGCAATGCCATATATGTCCTGAGATTTTGTTTGCTTATGTGTGATGTGCATGTGTGTATATATGCATGTTGACAGGTGTGTATATATGTGGCATGCATGTGTGTATACATGCTGGTGTGAATGTGTGTTATATGCATACATGTATACATGCATGTTGACATGTATACATGTGCTGTGCGTGTATGTGCATGCATGTTGACATATGTATGTGGCATTCATGTATGTGCATGTTGACGTGTGTGTGTATGGAAGCCCACAGGTGATGCCAGGTGTCTTTCTTGATCATTTACCATTTTAATTCTCTCTGAACCAGAACCTGATGATTGTAGTTCACCTAATTAGCCAGCTTTCTCCAGGGATTGCCTGTCTCTGCCTCCCAAATTCTGGGATTACAGGTGGCTCCCATGCCCACCCAGCTTTGATACAGGTTCTAGGGATCTGAACTCTGGTTCTCAGATGCACAGGACGAGTGCTTTATCCACTGAGCTATCTTCCAGGCCTCGTCATGAGTATTTAAAAGCATGTGGGATTGTGTGCCTACACGTTCCTCCACTCTACTCTGTCTGATAGGACATGTCCATCTCCTATCATCCACTCAGAGAGGTTTATAAATCCTCACAGAGTGAGTTCAGGTTTAACTCGATTTTAACCCCATTTCAGGCTCCTTCCAGTTGTAGAATGAGAGATGAGGAGGTGGCCGAATCCGAATCCCCATATTTCAACTTCCCCACTTCATGTGCAGTGAGCTAAGTGGCATGTGCTGGTCCAAGATGGGCACCTTAGAGAGAAGCTACCTTGTGCTTCCTGGCATGTCTTACGTGGTAGCTGCTGCAAAGGCCTAGCACAGAGATCAAAGAGCAGAAAATTCAACACACAGTGACTTGCGTCCTCTTTGGCTGGTTAGTACCTACAAGCCAAAGTTCTAGAAGCAGAGGAAACAATGGAAAGGACCCTCTATTGCAGCCATCATGGAGAGAAAACATGTTGAAGTCCATCCTTCATAGGATTCCTTTGTCCTGCCCCTTAGTGGCTGCTACTTGAGATCAGTTGCCTCAGGAGAGCCTAACGTAGATATATAGTCCTTATTTTTTTTTTTTTTTTTTTTTTTTGGTCTTTTTGAGACAGGGTCTCCCTGTAGCCCCAGCTGTCCTGGAACTTGCTCTGTAGACCAGGCTAGCCTTGAACTCACAAAGATCCGCCTGCCTCTGCCTCCCAAGTGCTAGGATTAAAGGTGTGCACCACCATGCGTGGCTTTTTTTTACTTTTTTTTTTTTTTTCATTTTGCAACCAATATTCGTTGAGAATTATTGCAGAATTTTCTCTTTTAGCATAAGCAATGGAAACCAAGGCCTTGTACATACCACAATTCCAACCTCAGACTTTTTTTTTTAACAGTCACATATTCTTTTACATTCCATCGCAGCTGCTTTGGCTACCAGCCTTTGTGACCAAGGCAACACAGCTTTAGCCTTCACCATGAACAGGCAAGGCCGCAGTCTCAGAGCTCTGAAGTGGCCAGGTCTGGAGACCACATGACAGGCTCAGACACATTCCCAGTTGATCCTAGCCTGCCAACCATCCCCACACAGGCCCCAGACACATGAGAAAAGAACCTTCTTAGAAGTGGATCCTTCAGTCCTATCTGATCCAGCTTCAGCACTTTGAACCCCCACCCCCCGCAAGGCAGTCCAGTGTTCCCAGAGATCACAAAGCCCCATGCATGCCAAAACAGAGACATAGTATCCCTTCTGCAGTCTGTATCTGTGGTTGTTGTACATCTCTGGGTATGAAAAAGCCACTACACATAATGGGTAGCTGGGATAAGAACCAGCTGTGTACTTAGCACCATTCTACTCACTGAAGAGAACAAAAATAAGGTAAGCAGAGTTTCTTCCCTCATGGACCTAACATCCAGCTGGAAAACAGCAATGAACACTGAAGCAGTAACTCAATGATTTAGAAAACCTAAGTCCAGGGAATGTGATGATGACTCACGGGCTAAGTCGGGGACTGGTAAGGCTACAGAAGAGCTATCTGAGGAGGTGATATTTGAGGTGAAAGCTGGATTGTACAGATCAAGTAGAAGGGCCAGTGCAGAGGAGGTGAGGATGGTAGAGGACCCGAGGGCCAGTGCAGGGGAGGTGAGGATGGTAGAGGACCCGAGGGCCAGTGCAGGGGAGGTGAGGACGGTAGAGGAGCAGAGGGCCAGTGTGGCGGAGGTGAGGACGGTAGAGGGGCACAGGGCCAGTGCAGGGGAGGTGAGGATGGTAGAGGGGCACAGGGCCAGTGCAGGGGAGGTGAGGATGGTAGAGGGGCACAGGGCCAGTGCAGGGGAGGTGAGGAAGGTAGAGGAGCAGAGGGCAAGTGGTGAGCATGGAGTGCTGACAGGGAGCAGGAGATGGACCTGAAGCAGGAGGTCAGGCCTTGCGGGCTGCGCCAAGGAGATAAGTGACAATGAAGGAGCTGTCTCTGGTCTGTGTATGGAACAAGGGTACAAGAAGTCGGGATACCAGAGAAGACCCTTAGGTGGCAACCCAGGTCAGGGATGATAGGCCAGGACTAAGACCAGATGGGCACTGTGGACAGAGCGAGCAGAGGGGCTGGAGCTGATAGTTCTTGTGAATGAACCGAGAGCACAATGCAAAGGCTAGAGAATAGAGCACAACACCGAGCTTATCCTTATGGTGATAGTTTTGAATGGTACGGAAAGGTACAGATGCTATTCCACGGGTCTCTGGATTCTGTTATATTTCTCTGAAGAGCAAGGATGCTTGTTTGTCTGTTTACCTACTTTATACAAAAGCAAGCTTGACTAAACTCACCTGTAAAGTGTGTCTCAGGCAGCAGTTCCATCCCAGGCTTTGGCAGGGCTGCAGGAAATCCTTCCCACACATGCATTGTTCGGTTCAGATTATCACACAGAATTTGGTTCTCCCTCTCTGGACCTCACTGTTCGTGGACAGTCCTCACTACACAGTGGTGGTAGTGCACCCAACCCTCTCTGATGGAGTTCTAGCCACCTCCATAGTACCATATAGAAGCTGCTGTCATAAACCCACAGGAACCAACCGTAGGTCCCTGCTGCTAGTCTGTTTCCATGGGCAGAGCCTCCTCCTGTTTTTGCTTGCTTTGGTGCATTCACTCTGCAGTGCTTTTAGGCAGCTAATTTTTGTGGGGTTTATTTATTTTTGGTAAGCTTTTTATTGTGGTATAGTTGTAGAATCATGTGCAGTTTTAAAAAATGCAAACTATGTCTATACCTTTACACTCAGTTCTCCCAATGGGAACATCTTGCTAAAGTATAATACAACATCACCACTGGAATCTAAACAGCACAGTGCACACACACAGCATTTCCAACATGACAGGGCCTTGGGTTGACCTTGTATAGCCGCACTGCCCTGCCTCCACCCCCATTCCTTTCTTGACTCCTGTTCCCCATTAATCTAAAAAAAAAAAAAAATGTTGCTTCAGGACTGGAGAGAAGGCTCCGTGGTTAAGAGCACTGGCTGCTCTCAAAGCTCTCAAAGAGGACTGGGTTTGGCTCCCAGCACCTACAAGGCAACTACAACCATCCATAACTCCAGTTCTAGTCGATTCACCATCCTCTTCTGGCCTCCATGGTTACTGCATTGCATGCACAGGTATATTTACAGACATGCGAGTAAATCATACACACAAAATAAAAATTAAGAAAAATTTAAAAATGTTTAATTTATGATTTCATTTGTTTATGTTTTTTTATTTATTATTCTTATTTTATGTGTATGAGTGTATTGTTTGTACACATGTAAGTGCATCCATATCATGCAATCCCTACAGAAGCTAGAAGAGGGTATTGGATCCCCTGGAACTGGAGTTATAGATGATTGCTAACCACCATCTGGGTGCTGGGATTTGAACTTGGATCCTCTGTAAGAGCAACCAGTGCTGTTAACCACTGAACAATCTCTCTTCGGCCCAAATTTGTTATTTCAATAATAATATTTGGACTGGAGGGATCCCAGGGATCTGATGCCTTACTCTAGTCTTTACAGGTAACTGCACTCACCCACCACCCCCACCTCCCCACCCACCCACACACAGGAAAAGAGACATGAATAAAAGTAAGTCTTTTTTAGAAGAAGAAAATATTATCTAAAGGGGATCATTCCATACATAACCTATGGGAGATTGGCATCAATACAGAGTAATTGCCTAGAGATTCATCACGTTGCCTGTAGCAATCATCCGTCCTTCTATCCTCAGCATGGATAGTTTGACCATTCACCTGCTGAAGGTCATCTAGACCAGTCCCAGCCTACAGCCATCACACTAAAGCTGCTATGACTATTTGACCACAGATTTCCGCATGAGCCTAAGTTTTCATTTCTCTAGGGTACATGTATAGGAATGCAGTTTCCAGTTGTATGGTACTTTAGGGTTTTTTTTTTAATTTATTTATGTGTATGAGTGTACTGTCTGCATGTAGGTTGATGCACCCATGTCATGCAATGCTGTGGAGATCAGAAGAGGGCGTCGGATTCCCCTGGAACTAGAGTTAAAGATGGTTCTACCATGTGGGTGCTGGTAATCGAATCCGGCTCCTCTGCAAGAGCAGTCAGTGCTCCTAAACGCTGAGCCATCTCTCCAGCCCTGGTAGTTTAGTTTTTAAAAGAAACTTCCTATCACTTATAGCTAAAAAATGAAAAAAAATAAACCTGAAAGATGCAGGACAGTTATGGCAGAATACATGATCTGGGATGGGGTGGGGGTGGGGGGGAAGGGAAAGGGAAATATGCCTGATCTGAATTGGAAAATGATGTATAAACTGCACTAAACCATCAATAAAAATTCAAAAAAAAAAACAAAAAAAAAAAAAGAATCCAAATTTAGCCATTTTATATCAAATTTGACAAAATAAAATAATGCACCGCAGTGTTAAAGACATGTAAAAATAAGAAACTAACAAATTAATACGAAATATATGCTAATGACTTCACGCTGTTTCTCATGATCGCTGGACTGTATTCTTTTTTGTACCACTGTACACAGCCACCGCTTCCCCACTGGCCCCACCCCTCCAGCTCCTGATCCGTCGTCACTCCATTTTAGTTGCCCTGACAAGTATGTGGTAACATCACATTGCAGTTTTAATTTGCATTTCCCTAATGGCTAAAGCTAGTGAGCATCTCTCCCTGTGCTTATTTCTATCTGTATACCCTCTATGTTAAATGTCTGTTGATTTCTGAGCTTTCTCTTTTGAAAAGCAAAACAGCCTGTTTAATTCTAATATCTTTGTTTCCTTCAGGAACACATCACATTTGCAGGAGCCCCATCTACTGACAAAGGATACCAGGTGACGCATTGTTGCTCCAGGGTTTTAGAGAGGTGATCATGGGTCTAAATCACCCATAGATCAGTAAGAGTGGCCAGGAAGACAGCAGAGAGCAGATAGGTTCTGTGATATATTTAAGCAAGGGCTTAAATATAGAGGAGACTCATTCTTTTTCTCTCTTAATTTTCTTTTTTTTTTTTTTTTGGTCTTTTCGAAACAGGGTCTCCCTTTAAGTCCCAGCTAGCCTGGAGCTCACTCTGTGTCTGGCCTTGAACTCACAGAGATCCACCTGCCTCTGCCTCCCAAGTGCTAGGATTAAAGGCGTGCGCCACCATGCCCGGCTTCTTTCTTAATTTCTACCACAACCTCTATATTTGTTAGCTTTTTTGTTGGAATGAAAATACCTGATGGGCTAGAGAGATGGCTCAGTGGTTAAGAGCACTGACTGCTCTTGCAGAAGACCCGGGTTTAATTCCCAGTACCCACATGGTGGCTAAGAACCGTCTTTAAGCTGGGTGTGGTGGTGCATGCCTTTAATCCCAGCACTCAGGAGGGAGAGGCAGGTGGATCTCTGTGAGTTCAAGGCCAGCGTGGTCTACAGGCCTAATTCCAGGCCAGCTGGGGCTACAGGAAGACCCTGTCTCAAACACACACACACACACACACACACACACACACACACACACACAAAATTAAAAAGAAAAGAAAAAGAAAATACCTGGCATACACAACTTAAGGGAGGAAAGACTTATTTGGGCTCATGGATTTAGAGTCAGTCTATCCTGGCAGGGAGGACATGGAGGTGCAGGAGAGTTCACATCATGGTGATAAGGAAATGGAGAGAAAAGGGAATACAGGAAGGAGCCAGGGAGAAGTACAGGCCAAGGACGCACTCCCAGGGACCTGCTTTCTCCAGCTGCCTCCTAGCTTCACAATCTCCTAAAGATGTCGTCATATTATGAATCCAACATATTGTCATAATAATCCATTTATCGCCGGGTGTGGTGGAGCACGCCTTTAATCCTACCACTTGGGAGGCAGAGGCAGGTGGATCTTTGTGAGTTCAAGGCCAGCCTGGTCTACATAGCAAGTTCCAGGACAGCCGGAGCTGCAGGGAGACCCTGTCTCAAAAAGACAAAAAAAAAAAACAAACCCATTTGTCATATTATGAAACGACAATTAGGTTAGAGCCCTCACGATCTAATGGTCTCTGAAAACACCATCATAGATACCTTCAGAGGTCTGCTTCACTAATCTTGGCATTTCATAAACCCATCAAGTTAACAACCAAAATTAAGTATCACTATCCTCCTTTTCTGGGTGAGCAGAGGTTTCTAGGACCCCATTCCCTCTAGAGTTTCCCAATAGCCTTTTCCACAGCTCCTCTCAAAGCCATAAAATGCTGACCCCACTCCACATAAATGTTTAAAATTATCTAGAATTCTTGGTGTACACATACATCCAGTTAGCATTTTCCTGAACCACAAAGGTGATTAGTTGGAAGGAGCCATTTCCAAGATCTCATGAGTTAGTGTAGGGAGGACAGGGGCAAGCCTGGGACTCAGGTAACTGGTGCCCAGGACTTACCACTGTCACTAATCTCTGACTCTCAGCTCTGTCTCTGCTCGTCAACTTTTGTTCTCTGTGGCTGAAACTACAACTTCCACAGTGTGGAAGGCATGGCCATAAGCTTAAAGTCACCCAAAGAGAGGGAGCCTGATGCTTAGTTCTGATATGTCAGGTCTTAGAGAAGGCAATGGTACGCTGAGCTGTGGTCTAGGGGCAGGCACCTTGGGGAAGTTTATCAATATCAAGGGAGTGAAAGTGGACATGCCATAAAGGGCCAGCTCTAGACCCTTCTGAGTTTACTGATGGCTTTGAGGATTTTAATGAGACCATCAAGTGCACACAAAGCTCGCTTTTCCTTTGCCTGTGTCATATTCCCAGTATGGAAAGTCTGCCTAACTCCAGCCCAGATCCCACCCAGCAGTCTGCCCTGTGATCTCCTCCTGGGGGCTGATTCCTGATTACTTCATCGGTGAGTTAGGATAATACTGTTGCTCTAACAAATAGGTCCATATAATGCAGTGGGTTAACACAACAGTTTCTCTCTCTCTCTCTCTCTCTCTCTCTCTCTCTCTCTCTCTCTGTGTGTGGTGTGTATTTCCCTGTATATGTGCCTTCTACATATTAAATCAGAAATCTAAAATCTCCTGTAGTCCTGTGACCGCATCTTTCTCTGCCTTTATTTAAGTCTTCTGATTAATTTGTTAATATAGGAAATTAAATGGAAAAGACACACCCCTCTTTAACTCCTTCCCTTCTTTTTTTTTTTTTGGTGGGGGGAGTATTTTTGAAACAGGGTCTCCCTTTTAGTCCCAGCTGGCCTGGAGCTCGCTCTGTAAACGAGTCTGGCATTGAACTCACAGAGATCTAGTTGCCTCTGCCTCCCGAGTGCTGGGACTAAAGGTGCAGGTCTGACCCCTTCCCTTCTATTCACATTGTATTGGTGGAGTCACAAGCCCTGCTGGGATGCAAGAATGATGGGAAATGTAGTTTCTTATGGACAGTGGCTTCCTCATTCCGATTTTTGCTCATGTATCTTAGTCTATTTATTGTTTCTGTACCAAAGTACCCCAAATTAGGCATTTTATAAACAATTTATTTGGATGCTAGGATATTTAAGAGCAAGGCCGTCACATCCACTTGGAACCTGCTAAAAGTCTCTCTGCCACGTCATGATATAGCTGACGTTGTCATAGGAAAAACAGGGCTGTCGTGCTAACTCTATTCTCATCATCTTATAATGCCATTAATGCCATCAAGGAGCCCACCCACATGACCTCATCTAACCCCATTACCTCCCAAGTGTCCTGCTTCCACATGCTTTTAACAAAGGACATGATTGGGAGGATTACATTTCTTAACACATCAACTTTAGGGGAAAACATTCGAATAATGGTACCATGCAAGAAGAAACACATGCTTCGGTAGACTAACTATCCTGTCACCTCTCCTCTTGCCCCTGCAGTCAGCCACCCACAGACAAATACCTCATTGTCCTCTGTTTCCTGATTGCCAGTCTCAATGTCTAAAACACCTGGAGTCTTTGTCTCTTGTTATAGCTAGCAAGACCCAGCAAGCCTATGGGGTTCGTGAAAGACAATGGTCAGCCTTCCTTGAGTTTTGTAAACATCAGCTTTGCAAGGTACGGCCTGTAAGCTAGCCTCTGATCTTGTAATTTAGGATTAATTGGAACCAGGAGATGAAAGTGTTCCTCCATGATAGAGCGCCGCCTTAGCATGCACAGGCCCTGGGCTGAATTATCAGCACCTCAAAATGAGGTCCAAGTGGTTTTCTTTTTCTTTTCTTTTCTTTTTTTTTTTTAATCTCTGGTTTCTGAGTTCTCGGCACCCAGGGCAAGTGAATCACCTGCCTCTCGACTTGCCTGAGGCCAGCCTCAGTTTCCCTCATGTCCTGTCTGATAGCCTGGCATTTGGAACTGTGCACAGACTTTCCCAGAAGCATACTGCAGAAGCAGGGCAGGTGCCCACAAGGCGTAGGGAACTCTCACCTTTGTCCTTGTGCTGGGAAGGCCCTCCAGAGACCTCTCTTTGCCCCGGGGTGAGACCTTGAGGCCTTGAGAAAGAAGGTCCCAGTTCATCCCCAGGGCCTACTCAGCTCCTTCAGAAGGTAGGCCTGGCCTATCTCATTTCCCTAGAGCCATTTGAGTTGGGCCTCCTAAGATTTTCACATTGAAACCACCTCTCACAATAACTGGGTAGCAGAATGCAGCCATCACCTGTTCGAAGATGCTGATTTTTCCTCAGAGCTATGTGGCCTCACTTTGAAGCCCCCAGGCTCTGTTCCTTTCTGCCTTATGTCTGCCTGTACTATTAAGGGTCCCTCTCCTAGCTCGTCATCGCCCTCTCTCTGTGTCCAGTTCAGTCTGTTTCAATAAATAATTGCTTCTTTCTCAATCAGTGACTGCCGTGTCCATTTTCTCTCTCCTCCACTCCCATCCCCTCCATATTTCCTTTTCCCTTCCTCCTTCCTCTTCACATCTCCGTCTCTCTGTGTCTGTCACACATGTGTATACCAGGTCTGGATAGCTGCTCTGACATTCTGGAGCCTCTGACATCAGGCAGGACTTGGGATTCTGTCTTTGCATCTGGATCCCATCTACCCTCCAGCAGCAGGGCAGGTGTGTCAGGGAGCATCCTACGGCTGGGTAGAGAGAAGAAGGAATGTGGCCCCACAAGATCCAGGCTCTTCATTGCAGTTCATGGCAGGGAGCTTCCTTTAAAACAAAAATAAAAGTGTGTCCCAAAACAGCTGTATACCTTCCACCTCAAAAGAGAAGAACTGAAAACCTTAAGAAGGCAGAGGGTGCCTCTCCCCTAAAGAAAAAAAACTGTATTGTGAGTTGCAGGTGCTGAATTACAATTTACTCTCATCCACTACTCCCTTCTGGATGGACACTTCAAAGAATAGCATTGTTATGGCCCAAAAGAACACATTCAAGAAAGTTCACAGTGGTGTCACTCACAATCACTTCAAGTTAGAAACCACCCAAAAACCCACCAACAGTAACATGGAAAACAGAGCGAGTGATAATCCTAATAAGTACATGGTTAAATCAATGAATCCCACCCAATGGAATGAGTGAACTGTCTGCAGCTATGTACAAAGACTCATGTTAGCAAAGGAAGCCAGAAATCCATGTGGATGTGAAGCTGGAAAAGGCAAAGCAAGTACCTGCTGTTTGGTGGTAGTGGCTATTGGAACCAGCAGTAACTAGAGGCAGTGAGGTTTCTAGCAGCCTAGTGATTCTTGGCCCCTGGGGCCATTACCTCACATTTGTGAGAAATTGGCAAGTTTTGCAACAATGGAAGAAAGTGCATCTCTTCATGTGTCTGCTATACTTACATATGTTGGGGTGTTCTGGTTTGTCTTCCATTGCTGTGACAAAACACTCTGACCAACACCAACTTGGGGAGGAAATGGTTTATTCAGCTCACATCTCCTGGGTCACAGTTCATCACTTAGGGAGCCCAAGGCAGGAACTCAGGGCAGGAACCTGGAGGCAGGAGCTGAAGCACAAGCCATGGAGGAGTGCTGTTCACTGGCTTGCTCCCCTGGCTCATTCCCAGCCTGCCTTCTTATACTGTACACAACAACCTGCCCAGGGTGGCACCACCCATAGTGGGCTGGGCCCTCCCACATTGCTCAACAATCAAGCCAATACTCCACAGACGTGGCCACAGGCCAGTCCAATGGACCCAATTCCCCAATCGAGGCTCCCTCAACCCAGGTGTGTCAAGTTGACACTAAAGCTATCCAGCACACGAAGGGGGGGGCGGGGAGTAGTTGGACTTTCCAAGAGGCGAGGAGGCTTGGGAAGGCAGCATAGGTCCAACAGGTCCCACAACCTCCTGAATGCCACCAGGAAGTGGCTGGCACTCAAAGCTTCCCTATCAGAGCAGCTAAGCCACGTGGAATGGGACATTTGTGAGAATCCACTTACTGGTACTTAACAAATGCCTGAAATAAATCAAGGCGTGGTGGTGCACGCCTTTAATCCCAGCACTTGGGAGGCAGAGGCAGGCGGATCTCTGTGAGTTCAAGGCCAGCCTGGTTTACATAGTGAATTCTGGGACAGCTGGAGCTACAGGGAGACCCTGTCTCAAAAAGCCCAACAAAAGAGAGAGAGAAAAAGAGAGGGGGGCTGAGTCAGCAGCAGGGTGCTTGGCTATGCCTAGCAGGCAAAGGCTTGGATTGCTTCATCCCAGCACTGGAGGAAAAGGAGGAGGAAGAAGAGGAAGAAAAGGAGGAGGAAGAGGAGGAGACATTTATTTTGGCTCACAGTAACTTTGGAAGCTTTAGTTCACTGTCATTAGTCCTATTTCTTTTGACATTCCCATTTATCAATCAATTCATTAACCAAAAAACAACTTTCAATATTTTCCACAAATTTTCACTGTAGAAAAATTAAACTTCTGTACAAACAGCATATGATCATCCTGACCCAATTCAATTATTATCATTTATGACTAATCTTGTCGCTTCTACTCTCAACCCCCTCTCTACTTCTTGTGCTGCTGGAGACAATCGCAACCACCAATCATTTCACCTGTAAAGAGGCTTCAGTTTTGTGAAAAAAGCAATACCATTTTCAAAGGAAAAATTCATTTAAACCAATGTGTAAGCAATTGGGGACCTCAACCCTCTCCAGTTCAGTAGAATTCTAATGAAGTCATAAGCAGGGGAAGAATGTAGTGACATCATTTAGATCATCACTTCAGGGGGAGGAGGACGGGAACAGAGAGGCAAAGCGCCTTCAGGGTGGAGGTGAGGGTGCTGAAGTGGGCTGACACAACCTACCTTACAACCTATTAACAACTGCTGTCCTGTTACTTCCAACACCAGCCCTGCGATTATCTTTCACTAGAGGGAAGACCTTTGAGTCCTATTCAAACAGTGCTCTGACTTTACTCCCATCTCTCAAGTTTCAAATACCTTGCCCTACAGTAAGGCCACACCCCAACAAACCCATCATAGGTTGGAGGAGAGAGACGTACTAATTGGCCTAGCCTACTGAGCGTCCTAGCTCAGTGGTATTCCCTCGTGACCAGGTGGTCCGCTGGGACCTGTGGCTCTCTGCCCCTGCCAAGCATCAACAGAGAGGACCATACTGCTTATTACTTGTTAAAACCCATCAAGATTCAAAGTATAGTTTCTACTAACTAAATATTGCTTTCAC
The DNA here is from genome assembly GCA_009823505.1 of Rhizomys pruinosus. Classification (NCBI taxonomy): domain Eukaryota; kingdom Metazoa; phylum Chordata; class Mammalia; order Rodentia; family Spalacidae; genus Rhizomys; species Rhizomys pruinosus. The sequence goes on from VZQC01006709.1 coordinate 455,807, forward strand.
TCTATCAGAAGGCCAAATCACTAAGTAGAGGCATTATAAGTCAGGGGCCATCTGTCCTTAGCTCCTCTTGCAGTTCAAATTCATTGGCTATGACTTTTCTTAAGGGACAAGCAGATTGGGACGGCAGGACATCTCAGGCACTATGTGTAAACCTGAAGTCTCTCAGCTCTCTGGCTCTTCAGTATACTGTAGGCCTGGAAATTGCCCAGCCTGGATAGCTAAGAGGCGACCGTTGGCAGCAGGACAGCGGGGCTTGCCCTCCTCCCAGCTTGGGCAAGCAAGAAGTCCACAGTTGCATCGAGGAATTCAGCTTGTTTTATTTGGCCCTTGGAGCATGCAGAAATTTGGGGATCATTTGTCAGAGTTTACTAGTCAGGAGGTTCCGCCAGATTCCCAAAAAGGCCAAGTCAGCAGTTTCGTCTCCAGTGTTACACAGGGCAGAATAAGGGTCGCACCAGGACTCCTCCCAAGGAACCGGAAATCAGTGATAAGTGGATGTCGGTATGTAAACACCTAGGTCCCTCGCCCCCTTGGCGAGCCCCTCTTAAAGATGCTCTGTGTAAGGACAGCTGCCCATGAGAACAAACTTTTTCCCATCATGCTCTCCCCTTCACCTCCCACAGTGCTCCTAGGATCTACCTTCCAAAGAGATACTTGAGCTCCATTCTTGTCTATTTCTGGGAGGACTCAGGCTGAGCCACGGGCCACCAGCTCTCAGCCCAGGTTGTCTGGGCCAGCAGCTCTCCCCCTGGCTGGGAACATCAATCCAGAGTGCTGCTGCATTGTGCAAGTGTGTCTTGCCTCAGAGATCGAGGAAGCCTCTGCCTTCGGGAAAATATTGGGTCACATAGCATGTCATTTTAGAATGGCCCTCAGTACAGCGCTTCCTGGGCTCTGCAATTACAGCCGCTTTCTGTGTTCACTTTAAATGACCGTGTAAACAGCTATTTATGCTCTGGCTGCAGGCACCACTCAAGGGCTCATTCTAAGTATTTCATGGCAAACTCATAACCCTCACTGCCCGCGTGCCTATATGCAAGAGGTGCCACTGTTTGGGGTTGAGTGCCTCTACATAAAGCCCAACCCAGTGTACCATTCAAAGCCATGCACAACAGTACTATTGTCTCCTTCTCCCTACCCTGTCAGAGAAGCCACGAGGAATTCCCACGGAGCAGGGAAAGCCATAGAGCTTTGAGGTTCATTGTTAGGCTGGCTCCAAGGACCAGAGCTCTGCAGAGGTTAACAACAAGCCTGGTGCTTAAAATATGCACCCAATAAATGTTTGTCAGATTCCAAATCCATATGTGTGGAATAAATATTCTTCCTCCCCCTTCCCCTGCTTCTTCCCTTTCTTCTTTCCCAGCCTCCCTTCCTTTCCAGAAAAAAAAGAGTGTAACCATGTGGTCATTGCTTGTGAAGGGCAGAGACTGGACTGGACCTATCCTCCAAGTCCATGGATGGGCATGGGTGGGATAAGTCCGGTAATTCCATTTGTGGAATACCCTACGGCCTTCCAAAGGCAGCTCATTTTGCTGTGAGATGGAAAAGCCTTCGACACATACTAAGGGGGAAAAAACAACATGCTGAAGAAAGCCTGCATGTGCTATCATTTGTGAGGAAAGAAAAATGCTAAAAATGCATGAAATATGTCTGACGGATAAACAAGAATCTTCACCGAGGCTGCCTGCAGGGGGGAGGTGGGGCACCAGGTCACAGTGAGAAGGAAACTGTATTTTGTGTCCTTCATCCACTTTATGTGAATATATAGTCACAGACATTGGTACAAAGAAAGTAGGGGAGCTGTGGAGATGGCTCAGGGGAAAAGCTCTTCTATGCAAGTGTGAAGACCCAAGTTCGGATCCCCAGCTCCTTTGTAAACGTCAGGTGGGCATGGCGGTGGCTTGACTGATATCCCAGCCCCCCGGGAGGTACAGATGAGGTGGTCCCCAGGGCAAGCTGGCTAGCTCACTGGCTGAATCAATGAGCTCTGGGTTCAAGTGAGAGGCCCCAACTCAATATATACAGTGGAAAGCAATTGACAAAGACACTCAATGTCAACCTTTGGCCTCCAGACACATCTGCACACATGCATGTACACCGCACACATATACAGATGAAAGAAAGAAAAGAACATTCCAATATGGATGGACTCACCATGGGATATGTTTCCACAGTGTGTTTTGGAGTCTGTGTACCTTCCCACCTGTGCCTAGCTCAGAACACACACTGGTATATTTCTCCTAAATAAGATGAGCATGGCCTGGACCTCCCTAAAGCAGCTTACCAACTCCATTTCCTTGGGCATAAGCAACAGCCAGAAGAAAGAATTCTTGCAAGGGAATAGGAGTCACAACAGGTACCCTTTACTCAAGAGGCTGAGCCCAGGCATTCGAAGGTAGCCTGGGCAACATAGCAAGACCCTGCTTGGGTGGGAGAGGGTGGGGGATGAGAGGAAAAGAGAAGAGAAAGAGGGAGTAAAGGGAAGGAACTCCAGGGAAGGGAACGTGTAATAATAGCACAGGAGGACCATTTTGCATGCAGTGGACTTCCCCAACACAATACACCATTATGTTTGTGATGCTGGTCCAGATAAACCCACTTCCACTGCCTGTAGCATGGACAGTTATATATGATATATAATACCAAATAATGGCAAATTATGACCTATGTGACTGTCTCAGTTTCTTTTCCTGTTTCTATGATTAAATACTTTGACAAAAGCAACTTAAAAGGTTTAATTTAGCTCACAGTTCAAAGTACAATTCATCATGAGGAAGAAGGATCTTGAAGCAACTGGTCACATCATACCCACAATCCTCAGAGAGGGATGAAGGCAAGCAAGTGCTCAGGGTTCTCTCTCCATTTTATCCAGCCCAAGATCCCCTGCTCAGTGGATGTTTCCACCCACAATTAAGGTGGGTCTTCACACATCAACTGAGTCATGAAGATAATCCCCCACAGGCGTGCTCAGCGGCCCATCTCCAATGATTCTACATCCTATCAAGCAGATTTCCAAGACGAGAACACCAAAGGGCTGGAGAGATGGCTCAGTCTGAAAGTGCTCACTTCATGAGCACAAAAACCTGGATTCAATGTTGGGCACCCATGTAAAAGCTGAGTATGGTGATGCATGCCCGTAACCCCAGAACTGTGGGAGCAGAGACAGACCCCAGTCCAGCCAAATACCCCAGTCAGCTCCAGGTTCAGTGAGAGAATTTGTCCCCTGGATAAGCTGCAGAGCAATAGAGGAAGGCACCTGTGGTGATCTCCGGCTCCAAATGCACCCACATACACATGTGCACACTTACACACAACACATACAGAAGTCACCCAGTTAACAGTAGAAATAGAAAAGTCGGGAAGGGGAATGTGGTAGCCCAGGCATTTCTTACTCAATTGGAGATTCCCATCAAAGCCTTGGAGAGGCAGGAGTCCTTTTCTCCCCTGCCTCTAACCCACACACCCTCCTGGGCCGTGCTGCCGGTCTTCCAGCCCCACTGCCCCTCTACACCCTTCCCCAGCCCACTCGACATAGCTACCAGAGAACACTCCAAACAGCCTATCTGCTCAGGCCACTCCCAAGGTGCACACTCTTCAGGGACCTTCCTTTGTCTTCAGCATGACTTTTCCAGCCTCGCTCCCTCCTCCATCCCCCGCCCCACACCCATTCAGGTCCTTGAGGGGTCACGTGCACCCCTCCTTTCCATGTGCTCCCTACAAAGCCCAGTGTTCTTAACAGTAACCAACCTGTGTGACTGCCAAGCACTTCTCCCGGCCTCCTCTCCCTCTCGACCCTGGATTTCCTCCTCTGTGGTGTGTTCTAGTCACTGCCTAGTGATAATCTGTTTAAGTATCTTCATCTTCCACAAAAATAAGCCCTGGGAGGGCAGGGGCAGGATCTGCTTTGTCCAGATGGTGGCTGCAGCCCTCATATATAGTCTGGAGATGCTCCACAGCATGTGACACTAGAGTGGGCATCTCTTTGGAAGGGGCTATAGCAGACGTGAATGTCCTACCATGTTCTCGCATTTCTCCAAGCCCACCAACTCTCGTCTGCCTTTCTTTATATAAAACCTTGCTCTGGGGGCTGGAGAGACGGCCTAGTGGTTAAGAGCTTCGACTGCTCTTACAGAGGACCGGGGTTCAATCCCCAGCACCACATGGCAGCCAAGAACCGTCTGAAACTCCAATTCCAGGAGAACTCCAGTTCCAGGGGAATCCGAGACCCTTCTGACCTCCGCGGCATTGCATGACACAGGTGCACAAAAAAATCTTGCTCTGAAGCCCATGCACAGGGCACCAGGAAAGGCACTCAGCTACCTGCCTCCTTCCAGAGGGTTCACCCTGAGGACAGAACCACAATGCTCCCCAGGGATCCCCTTCCATGGAGCTCTGGCTGTAAGTCTTGGCCTGCTTCTCAAGACACCTGTACTGGTTCCCCACTTTCCTGTCCCACCCGCATTGATGTCCCCTGGGGTCATCTTCCAAATAAATGAATAGCCTTGGATTCCTGCCACAGGGGCTACTTCCAGGGCTCTCCTTCTAAGAGCAGGTTCTGTCATCCAAGAAGCAATTTGGGTCAGCCTTATGTGTGCGTCCCCTGTGGCACCCACAGGGAAGTAGCACTATGTGTAGGTGCAGGGTCCAGCAAGGTGCCGGACTGGAATGGCTCAGTGGTTAAGAGACCTGGCTGCTCTTGCAGGGAACCAGGGTTCAATTCCCAGCACCCATATGGCAGCTAACAACTGTTCATAACTCCAGCTTCAGGGGATCTGACGCTCTCTTCTGACTCCCATAGGCTCTGCACGCACACACGGTGCACTTAAATGTATGCAAAGCTCTTATACAGATAAAATAAACAAATAAATAAAAAGGACTGCATCCTGAGAAACAGCCAGGGTTCCAGAGACAAAGGAAAGTATGAAGTCACAGGGCTCAGTAAAAAGTGGTAAAGATAAAAATTGAGATTAGGGGCTGTCGGGATGGCCAAGTGGTCTAAGGTATTGCATTAAGGTCTCCCCTGGAAGCTTGGGTTCAAATCCCACTTCTGACAAAGCACTATGTTAGGCAGGGTATGGGTGGTGCATGCCTTTAATCCCAGTACTTAGGAGGCAGAGGCAACCAGATCTCTGTGAGTTCAAGGCTACCCTGGTCTACATAGCTAGTTCTAGGCCAGCTGGAACTACAGGGAGACCCTGACTCAAAAAGACCAAAACAGAAAAAAATTGAGGTTAGATATGCAAGCCATCTACAGAGCCTTGAGGCAACCTTGGAGGGGTCCAGGATTCCGGCCCTCCTCTGCAGGGCTAGGAAGCTCACCCTGAACTCACAAAGACAGTGGAAGCCTGTTAGCCACCTTTACTTCAGGCCTGGGAGGCCCCAGAGTCCTCCATGGAGCTAAAGCATACCTGGCTGTATCCTCAGCTTTGGGAACCATGCCAGGTGCTCTGGTGCACTTGGTGGAGATGTGCAGGGAGAAGCGGACACTGCTGCATATGCCAGGCTTCCTGGACGAAGGATCTGAGCTGTGCACAGTGTCCCCGGCCTCCACTAGAGGTGAGATTAAGCTCTCCTGCTTACCTTGAATTTACTGGTGTGAAATCCTGACTTGGAGTTTCTGTGGTTTATCCGTGTCTGTTTTGTGTTTGATTTTGCTGTGTTGTGCTTTGTCTTGCTTCATTTGGCTTGTTCTTTGCAGTGTCAGAAATCAAAGCCAGAGCTAGGCACAAGTTCTACCATTAATTGCAGCCCCAGATCCTGAGTTAAAGGTATGGGGGGCTTAGAGGAAGATGGAGTAGGTATGTACAGCTGACAGGACGTAGACACCGGGAAGGGAGGGTGGAATCCTGGGAAACCTGGGATAACAGGATGCTCCTCTACTGGCCACTGGATTGGCCCAGTGCCTGAGTGACACTCAGGAGCCTGGATGGCGTCTGTGCCTAACCTGCTGTCTCACCTCCCTGCTTAATTCAGCTGACCCTTCAGTTGGGCTTCAATGTGTTTTTTTCAATAACTGCAGCTCTCATCTAACTTGTCGAACATTTATGCCAGAGAATGGGAAAGAGGTGGGTGAAGAAACTGAGGTGAGAGGTCAGTGCTACGTAGATGCAAAACATCTTGTAAGCATGCACGTTATCAGAACACATGTGTATGTAAGCATGTGTCAGAACACGTGTATGTAAGCATGCGTCAGAACATATGTGTGTAAGCATGTGTCAGAACACATGTGTATGTAAGCATGTGTCAGAACACATGTGTGTAAGCATGTGTCAGAACACGTGTATGTAAGCATGCACCAGAACACATGTGTAAGCATGTGTCAGAACACATGTATAAACATGTGCCAGAACACATGTGTATGTAAGCATGTGTCAGAACACATGTGTGTAAGCATGTGTCAGAACACGTGTATGTAAGCATGTATCAGAACACACATGTGTGTAAGCATGCACCAGAACACATGTGTAAGCATGCGTCAGAACACATGTGTATGTAAGCATGTGTCAGAACACGTGTGTAAGCAGAACACATGTGTGTAAGCATGTGTCAGAACACATGTGTATGTTGTATTATTGTTGTGGTTGGAGTTGGAACCCAGGGCCTGTGCATGCTAAGTAGGTGCTCCATTCCCTGGGTTTGGGTCCTGGACTATATAAAGAGGAACAAGCAAGCAATGCATGTGGCAATGCTGTTTTTGCTCCTGACTGTGATGGGATGTGACTAGCTGCTTCAAGTTCCTGCCTTGATTTTCCCTCAGTGATGGGTGCAACCTAGAGTTGCAAGTGGAAGAAACATTTTCTCCCTTAAAGTTCTCTCTTGTCAGGGCGGTTTTTATTTGTTTGTTTGTTTTCACATCAGCACAAAATGAAACTAAAACAATGAGTTGAACAAAGCCCCCTGCCTCCTGGTAGCAAAAACTTTGCTTGGCTGGCCAGACAGAGTTAAAAGCTATGAGAGAAGTGACTGTGGAAGGGGGTGGTGGGGTGGGGCAGTGCGGGTTTGCAGTACCAAACAGAGGGAGTCAGGGTCAGGCTCAGAGAAGAGTGGAGGGGATGAGTCCTGTGGCTATCTCGGAACAACCTAGGGAACGGCCTGTGTTAATGATGGTATGAAAACCTGAGGTATGAGGAAGGGACAATGAAGTAGAGGTGGGCCTGTCCCTAAATGAGGAGAACAGGGGTCTTCAAATTCAAAATATGTTCCAGAGGAACCTCTGAATTTGTTATAGATGCTTCTGTGGCTGTGACCTGGAGCTGTGGTCCCCACCTCCCTCTTCTGTGGCTGTGACCTGGAGCTGTGGTCCCCACCTCCCTCTTCTGTGGCTGTGACCTGGGGCTGTGGTCCCCCCCACCCCCAGTCAGGAGATCACCGGATCTCAGCTCCCATCTGTTTGCTCTGTTGAGTTCCAGTTGCATTTCCTCTAAAGAGCCCACATCTGGGAAAGGGGGATGGGGTCAGCTTCAGGCCAGCCATCCCCACCATACCAGACAAAGGGCTCAGTGTACAACAATGTGGATGAATCTCCAATGCTCTGTGCTAAATGAAAGAAGCCAGACCCAAATCTCTGCATTCTGTGGTTCCATGCCTAGGGCATTCCAGAAAGGACAAACTGTGAAGACAGGAACGAGACAGGCTGCCAGGAGAGCAGCTGGCTACCTGGCAGCGCAGGGGAACCCACCGTCAACTTAACTTTTAGTTTAATTTTTTTGGTATTTTTGGAGACAGGGTCTCCCTGTAACCTCAGCTGTCCTGCAACTCACTATGTAGACCAGGCTGGCCTTGAAGTCACAGAGATCTGCCTGCCTTTGCCTCCCAAGTGCTGGGATTAAAGGCGTGCACCACCACACCTGGCATGAACTTAACTTTTTAAAACTTTGAAGATCTTGTCTGAGAAGTCGTTCATTCCGAGGTCACTATGAACTGTGACAAATGAAGCCAGGACAACAGCCTGGGGTCTGAAGGGCAGGAAGAGGTGACACATGCCATGAGAACGAGCTGTCTTCATCAGCTAAGCGCTTTGGCTCATTTTCTGCCATTCCAGTTTTCACATGTACTGTCTTCACTAGACTTCACTGGGGGAAGTGGAACTCCACAGGCTCAGTGTGACAGATTGTATTTCCCAGAACAGCAAGAGATACTATTAAAATTAAATAACAAACACACCCTGTCTTGAGCCTCTAGGTTTGGGTAATAATTTGCGACACAGTAATGGATAATTGGAACTCCAGGAACTGAGCCTGAGGCATCTCTGCGCCCATGCTTGCTCCCTGCACCCAGGTCCAACCAACCACTTCTTTCTGTTCTGCCTGGCTCCTTTCTCAGGCAGTGAGGAGCCATACACACAGCCACAGGAGGAAACTCCATCATCCCGTTGTAGAGCAGCAGGAGCCGACGCCTCTCTGGGTGTCAGATGCCAAAATTACACCTGGCACAAAGTAGGTGTTCAACAAACATCTGGCACATGAAGGCATAGTTCAAAGCCCATTCCAGGAGCTGGAGGAACAGTGAGCAAGACGGTTCCTGCCCGCGCAGATCACTCTGATAAGCTAATAACAAGATGTCAGACACTACATGACAGGAAGGAAACCAGCAGGGCGCTGTGATGGTAGGAACTGAACGTGTGTGGAAGCCACACCTCTGAGGAGGTGACACGTGAACTGAGACTGAGGTATGAAGGTGCTAGCCTTGGCCAGGTGAGATGTGTTCCTGAGAGAGGAAAGCTAAAGGAAAAGGCTGTGAGGTATGAGTGCACATGCACACACATGCACACAGGTGTACACAATGCACACACATGTGCCCACATGCATGCACACATGTACAGATAGATGTGCACATATACACACACTCACTGATACACAAGCGTTCATACATACATGCACATACACAGATGCAAACACATAGATACACAGATGTGTACACATGAAGAAACATACATGATACATACCAATGCACATGTGTATGCACACAGATACATACATGGATACATAGAGATGTGCCCACTTGTATATATACACAGAGACACAGTTGCACACATAGGTACACATGCATATATATAACACACATGTACACACACATACACACAAAGATTTACATCCACACATGTACACACAGATACATGTACACACACAGATACACAGGGATACATATATATGTATACAGATCCATACATGCACACACAGATACACATGCATGCACACAAACTCACATGTACACATGGGCACACATAGATGCACATACAGATACACACATATTTATACACAACTTTATAACAGGAAGCTTCTGCATTCGCATGAGACTCTCTTGTTCCTGAGCAAGACAAATGAAGTGACTACTGAGCACTAGCGCGGGACAAAGAACAGAGTCCGGTCAGGAGTTTGGCTTTGCCTGACTCCCTGCTGTGAGCTTCCTTGGTCTCTTTTCTCTGGGCCTCTGCCCTTGCTGTGGAAAGGATTTGGGCTGGAATCCATGGGATCTATGAGTGGATCGTGCTGGCTTGGAAGGGCAGTTGTGAGCCTGTAGATTTGGCAATATTGCGTGGGGTGATGGAACGTGGTCATGGGGGAATATTTACACCATGGGTATTGGAAAACACTATAGATGATGACCCATTTATCATTTTTTTTTATTAATTTTATTTATTTCTGTATGTGTATGAATGTACTGTCTGCCTGCAAGTCTGTGCACCCGTGTCGTGCAACGCCGCGGAGTTCAGAAGAGGGTCTCGGATTCCCCTGGAACTGGAGTTCTCCTGGAATTGGAGCTTCAGACGGTTCTCAGCCGCCATGTGGGTGCTGGGGATCGAACCCGGGTCCTCTGTAAGAGCGGTCGGCGCTCTTAACCGCTAGGCCATCTCTCCAGCCCCATTTATCTTTGAGAGCTAGTTTCATATTCAGCAGCATGGAACTGGTCTGCAGGGGGCACTTCTCAAACGTTTCTGCTAAAGTTCCCTGGAGTAGAGAAAAGCTTAGGAAAATCCCCAAAGGCCTAGGAGCTCCACATCTTAGAACTGTCCTTAAAAGTACCTGTCTCGGGGCTGGAGAGATGGCCTAGCGGTTAAGAGCGCCGACCGCTCTTACAGAGGACCCGGGTTCGATCCCCAGCACCCACATGGCAGCCGAGAACCGTCTGAAACTCCAATTCCAGGAGAACTCCAGTTCCTGGGGAATCTGACACCCTCTTCTGACCTCCGCGGCATTGCACGACATGGGTGCACAAACCTGCAGGCAGACAATACATTCAGACACATACAGAAATAAATAAAATTAATAAAAAAAATTTTTTTTAAGTATCTGTCCCTATCAGGGCCAGCAAGTGGGTAAAGGTGTTGGCCACCAATCCTGATGATCTGAGTTTGATCCCCAGGACTCATACTGTGGAAGGGGAGAAATGACTCATGTACGCTGTCCTCTGACCTGCACACACGTGCCATGGCATGCGAACCAGCCCCATAAACAAATAAATAATAAAAAATGAGTAAAATGGTCAGGCAGTAGCTCTCACTTGTAATCCCAACACGTGGAATACTGAGACAGCAGAATTCCCAGTAGTTTAAGGCCAACCTTGGCTACATAATGACTTTCAGTTCAACCTTGGCTACAGAGTGAGACCTTACCTCAAAAAATAAAACAAAAATTCCAAAACAGCAATAAAGCAAAACCAACAAAAAAGCACCTAAAATGGTTTTAAATTTATTTTTTTATTTTTATTTATTTATTTATTTATTTTTGTCTTTTTGAGACAGGGTCTCCCTATAGCCCCAGCTGTCCTGGAACTCACTCTGTAGTCCAGGCTGGCCTTGAACTCACAAAGATCCACCTGCCTCTGCCTCCAGAATGCTAGGATTAAAGGTGTGTGCCACCACACCCAGCATTTTAAAATTTATAATCAAGAAGTATTTGCTTCTTGTTCATTCAAACTTTAAATTTTAATAAAACTACACAGTTTTATTGTCCTGACTTCAGGCAGATGATTATGTTATTGATTCTAAGGGGCTCTTTCATTTTCATATAATCCTTGCATAGACACAGACACACAGACACACACACACACACACACACACACATGCACACATGTCCCTTCTTCTCCATTCTGTGCTGACCCGAGGTCAAGGCTAACATCCTTAGCGCCTCCAGAGGGAAAACCTTCCTAGTCTTTGTCCCTTCTCCTCTGGCTTCATCTGGGAGATCTGTTTTCTACATCCCAGACTCAGGCCACACAGGCTTCCTGACCAGTCTTTGGTCTACCCCTCTTTTTCTGCCATCAGCTGCTGCTTACCTCACTGCTGAGGATGGCTGAGTGGATATAGACGCCCCCAACCTAAAAAGCAGGTGGAGGCATTTCCACACACAGCTTGGTGAGTACAGAGACTATGGTTCCAGTGCAAAGGGCAGAGATCCAGCCTCTGAAAGGCGCCAGGAGGGTTAGAACATTCCTCAGGGAAAATTCCAGGAGAAAACTTACAAAACACCATCTTTGAAAGGATTCTAGAAATCTCCGGAGAGCAGAAGAGAGAGTGTGACAGCAGTCAGGACACAGGGAAGGGGACAGTCTGAAAGGTGAAGGGCTCTCTCCTACCAGACCCCAGCTTTCTCAGAGTAACACTCGCCGTCTTAATCGCCTCAGTCTGCACACAGACGTCAGTCACTGGATCACTCTAACAAACCTGCTCAGAGAACAGCAGTAACCTTGGGGGATACGTTTCAGAACTCACCACACCCACCTGCCCATCCTGTTTGGGACTGCCTCCGCTTCCTTTGGCTTTGAACTCTCCACTTTTGCAGCATCTTAGTTTGGGTTCACCACAGGCACAGGCCTGAAGCAAGGGCTTGCACACAGGCATTTTACTTGGAAGCAGGGGTGAGATACAGGGAAAGTGGGTCTGGAAAAGTACATAGTTGATCTGGGTACTGCTGGGGACACTGGACCTTGCACCCCAGTGACCCTCTGAGGAGCTGTAGAGTGGTCCCCAGTGACTTAGGGTCCAAGTCTAAATAAAAAGGAGGCAGTAAGCTGGACACCAGCGTTCATCTCCCTCGGCTTCCTGACTACAGGTGTGGTGTGACCAGCTTCCTGGCATTCCCACCACCATGACTTCCCTGCCACAAAGCTGCATTCTCAAACTGGGAGCGGAACCCTTCCTTGCAGGTTAGTGTTAACTGACAATCACCTGAGAGCCTTAGCTGAGGACTTCTCCAGATCAGGTTGGCCTGTGGGTATGTCTGTGGGAGACTGTCCTGATTGTTCATTGACATAGGAAGACCCAGCCCATTGCAGGAAGCAGCATTCCCTGGGCCAAGGCATTCCTGAACAGAATAAGGGAGAAGAAAGTTAGTCAGCCAGCCAGCAACGAGGTGGCCAGTTTCTCTCTGCTCTTGACTGTGAATGTCATGTGACTATCTGCCTGAGTTCTTGGACTGTAATCTGGAATTCTAAGCATAATAAACTCTTTCTCCCTCAAGTTGCTCTTGTCAGGATATTTTATCCCAGCAACAGAAGTGAAACTATAGCACCTTCTTTCCTTGGGGCCTCAACTCCCTGAGACACAAAAACACAGCAGCACAGCATCGCTTGACTGGAGAGCCAGCCCCAAGCTCAGGCCCCATCTGCACTGCAGCCACAGTCAGTGGTGGGCCAGGGGAAGACATGAGGGACACCATAGTGTCCACTAGGCATGGCTTCCATGACAGCTGGTTGGGGTATCTCTCCGCCCATGTGACAACTACGCCCTATCTGATTCGGGGGGCCTTTCCACCCACCCCCACGAGGTTTAACCTTTTGCGCATCTTGCAGTCACCAACCTCCGTGCCTGCTTCCTTCCCCATCCAACGCTCCAACACCACACCAAATACTTTGTGCTAGTCTTCCTTTTTCTCTCCCCCAGGCAATTGCTGAAAGGCAGGAACTGGGTGCTTTTGGTGGCCTGTGGCTAACATGGTATCCGGTACATACTGAGAGCTTAAGAAACCAGTACAGGGGCTGGAGAGATGGCCTAGCGGTTGAGAGCGCCGTCTGCTCTTGCAGAGGACCCGGGTTCGATCCCCAGCACCCACATGGCGGCTGAGAACCGTCTGTAGCGCCAATTCCAGGAGAACTCCAGTTCCAGGGGATTCCGAGACCCTCTTCTGACCTCCGCGGCGTTGCACGACACGGGTGCACAGACCTACACGCAAAACAGTACATTCATACACATAAATAAAATAAAATTAAAAAAAAAAAAAAAAGAAACCAGTACATACTGAGAGCTTAAGAAAGTGTAACTTCTGGGGAACAAGCCAGTAAACAGCATTCCTCCATGGCCTGTGCTTCAGCTCCTGCCTCCAGGTTCCTGCCCTGAGTTCCTGCCTTGGGCTCCCTAAGTGATGAACTGTGACCCAGGAGATGTGAGCTGAATAAACCCTTTCCTCCCCAAGTTGGTGTTGGTCAGAGTGTTTTGTCACAGCAATGGAAGACAAACTACAACAGAAATTGGTACCAGAGAGTGGGCTATTGCTGTGACAGACTTGGTGTTTTGGGGAAGGATTGTGGAAGCGTTTGGAACTTTGGCTGGGAAGATCATTGAATGCCTAAAGATCATTGCTGTGGAGCTTGGAGCAGTTTTGCTGAAGGAGTTGTAGAGGATGGAGGCCTGGCTTGTGAAGTTTCAAAGGGAAGCAGAGATCATCAGGACTGTTTAATCTATGGGCTCTGGTCAGCTGGGGCTGAAGAATCAGCTTTAAGTAACAAGAGACCAGAACCTGAAGTGAATCCTTTGTTTTACTGGGACAACTGATGCTGGTTAGCTGGGGCTGAAAATCAGTTGTAAGTAACAAGAGACCAGCATCACTGTGGTGAAATCTTCTGGGAATAATTTCTTCAGCGTCAGCACACAGAAGCTATGTTCCAGAAGGGGCCTGAGCCTCCATGTCAAGCCAGAAGCAGGACTTGGTAGTGTGTAAGAGTCTCCTGTATGGTTCTGGTGTTGAAATTTGAGGGGATCACAGAGAGCACCGAGGCTTGGCACTGTGAGAGGTCAGAAAGACAAACATTGGTTGGAGTGCACCTCGTTGTAGATGAAGACCCCAGGATTGCAGGAGTTCATAGAGAGAAGCTGAGGCTTGCACCAGGAGAGGTCAGAAGCGACCATTGGTGAAGGTGCTGCTCAGTTTCAGTGGCAACCCCACCTTTTTGGAGAATGCCAGGACCATGGGACGACCACCAAGAGCCAGAAGCAGTGTGGAATGGGCGGCTGGACCTTAGAGACTGGTGCCACGGAGCGGCAGAGTCAAGAGAAGGGACTGCCAAAACCCCTTTGGAGCCAGAGTATTGTGGTCCCAGGTGTCAGCCTTGAGCTACTTTGCTACTGTGAAGTGTGGTGGTGAGTGTCCGGATCTTCCCTTTGAAATAAGACAGTACTTGTTTTGGATTTTACAGCAGCCCACAGTTAAGAGACTTTTAACAGACTGTGAACTTTTAAGTGTTTGGACATTTTAAGGACTGTGGGGCTTTTAAGATTGTACTGTCTTAGGTTGTGATTAATGTTAACATCATACTTTGGGGATAAGAACTGGAAAGGTGGTGGTTTAATAGTGATGTGTTTTGCATGTCAAGTTGACAAGGGGTCAATTGTGCTGGATAGCTTTAGTGTCAACTTGACACACCTTGGTTGAGGGAGCCTCAATTGGGGAATTGGCTCCATTGGACTGGCCTGTGGGCACATCTGTAGAGTATTGTCTTGATAGTTGAGCAATGTGGGAGGGCCCAGCCCACTATGGGTGGTGCCACCCCGGGCAGGTTGTTGTGTACCGTATAAGAAGGCAGGCTGGGCACGGGCCAGGGGAGCAAGCCAGTAAACAACATTCCTCCATGGCCTGTGCTTCAGCTCCTGCCTCCAGGCTCCTGCCCTGAGTTCCTGCCTTGGGCTCCCTAAGTGATGAACTGTGACCCAGGTGATGTGAGCTGAATAAACCCTTTCCTCCCCATTAAAAAAAGAAAAGAAAAGAAAAAAAGTGTGACTTTTCCCCCTTTCCCCATAAAAAGAACACTGGTGTGATATGGAATCTGCTTTGTCTGCACCTAAGGCCCAGCATGGAGGCTGCTTGCTAGTTCTTGTCATTCCTGCTTTCTGGATGGAGCAAGGCCATAGGTAGTGAGAGTTGCCACCTTCCCTCTCTGTGACGCCAGCTTGGCAGGTAGTTGTCCCATCTCACTGACCCACTGACCTCTGAATTTCACCCACTCTAGATAATCATCCACCGTCCTTAGGCTTAGAGTTTTTGCAAGACTCAGGGCGCATGCAATCTTATGTGTTGTCTTCCAGGCCAGTCCAAGTACACTGGAGCCCTAACTGCCATTAGGCAGTTGTTCTAAGTGTTCCCTCTCCCAGCTGCTGAAAACTACCCATCTGGATTGTGTTTATGAATTTATCTATTATGGATGTGTTTTATAAATGAAATCATTGTGACCTTTGTTGTCTGGCTTCTTCCACTGAGCATGTTTTCAAAGCTCACCTATATCAGCATATATCAGTATTTTATTCATTTTCACAAGTGAATACTATTTCTTCCATGGCTAGAGCACAATTTGCTTATCCATTGGATGACATCTGAGTTTCCCCTTTTAGCTACTGGGACTGTTGCTGCTGTGAACAGGCAGGGATAACTGCTGATCAGTTCTCAAGGCTCCTGAGCATTGCCTAAGGGTGGAATCACTAGGTCTTTTCAAGACAGGATCTCCCTGTAGCCCCAGCTGTCCTGAAACTCACTCTGTAGACCAGGCTGGCCTTGAACTCACAGAGATCTGCCTGCATCTGCCTCCTGAGTGCTAGGATTAAAGGTGTGTGCCACCACGCCCGGCATGAATCACTAGGTCTTTTAACATTTCTATATTTAGCTTTTTTTTCTATAGCACTGGTACTCAACCCAGGGCCTCAAACATGCTAGGCAAGCACTCTACCACTGACTTACACCCCAAGCCCTGTGTCTTTTTGAGGTACTTCTGAACTGTTTTCCATTGCTATTCACCAACACTTGTTCTTTTTTTCTTTTTTTCTCTCTTTAAATGACAGCTGGTGTCAGAAGGTTTAGCACTGTGGTTTCGATTTGCATGTCTTTCACAATTTGTGGGGTTAAATGTTCTTGAGTACTTTGTGGCCATTTCCATATCTTCTGTGGAGAAATGTGTATTTGATTCTTTTATCCTTTATTCCTTTAAACTTGGCCTTCTCTTTCAGATACATATCTGGCTAGGCTTCCCCATGCACTCATATCTCTACCTCCCAAGATTTCCCCAGCAGAGAAGTCCCCAGAAGGGACTGGAAGACAACAGGGGCGTGATCAGCTTTGCTTTAGATTTTCATGGACTCACATTTTTCCAGATAAGCATGAACTTACCTTGCAATAGAACTTGACTCTGAGACCAACTTCAGCTGCAGAAACTGGGGACATCCCACCGTATCCTCCCATCACCCTGGATGCAGGAGCAGCCACGGCTAAGTCCCCAATCTTACTAGCCTGCCACCACACTCTGTCCTCGTTCTTCTTTTCATCTCTACCTGGGAGGGGGTATTTCCTAGAGACATGGCCAGCTCCCAGTCCCTCCTGAGCAGTCTTTGAAGACTACCATTTTCAGGCTGTTGGATCTGTAAAGAGTCAGGAGACAGTTGGTTGGTAGGAGTTGACCCAGAAAGCCACATCCAGGCTATGGCCAAGCTCAAGGGCAGGTTGGCACGCCCCCTGTTGGCCCCTCAGAGGCAGCAGCTTCATCTAATGGCTTCTCTTACAAACTTGTCCTAGGTCTTTGTTTTCTCTACTCTGCTCCTCACACACACCTGGGAGTCACAGAGAACAGCTGTCTTTTGATTAGACTTGCTGTCACCTGAGTAGACACAGGCTCTGCATCTCATAGCCCCACTGACACTGTGTGGATGGTATGGGGACACAGTGACAGAGAGCAAATGAGTGTCAGCCACACACAGTGCCTGCCCCCAACATGTGTTCAGCCTTAACCGCACACTGGGATCACCTGAGAAGCTAAAAAGGTACAAAATAGGTCACACCCCAAAGATCCCAAATTGATTAGGTGTGCAGACAGGGGACCTAATTCTCATCGGGTTTTTAAAGAATTACCTAGGTGACACCAATGTATGTATAACAAGAGTTTTCAAACTTGAGCCTATATACAAATCCCCTGAAGGAGGGCCCTGTCTCTCCTCAGCCAAGCTTCTGACTCTAGATTGGCACTTCCATATAGAGGTGCCAGAACTTCTCTGGAACAGAGTCAGTATATTCTGAGGAGAGAGCTGGAGTAGAAACATGGAAGGCCAGGGGTAAGGAGGGACTGGGTAGACAGGAACAGGACAGGGCAAGAAGGGAAGAGGCTCTGATGGGGCCATAACTGACAGACTTCATGTCACTTAACAAGAGGTAAGGGTGTCTGAGTCTATGGTTGTGAAGCAACAAGTTGACTCATGAAGCCGGAAGTTGAGCCGAGGTCTCCTGCTCCGTTCGCCAGGACATTCTTTAGTGGACAAGAGTGGATACAGGCCAAGTCATCCTCTTCTCTACCAGGAACAGTGCAGCGTTCCCTCCTCCCCAGACTCCAGCCTCCTCCCCAGCCTCCCATCAACAGCCAGAGAGACTGCTGTTGGTCACCCAGGCCATGGCACTCCCTGGCTGAAATCCTTCTATGGGTCTCCTAGCCTACCAGCAAAGGAGTTCACATTCTGCATCCCATCGACCATGCCCTTCCACATCAGCCACGAGGCCTCCAAGTTCAGGAAGTGATCAGCAGCGTTTGCAGGTAGGCCGTGCTAGCAGCTGAGCACGAGGCAGATGTTCAGGTAAGCTGGCGGCTAGGAGGCTCTGGGCTATCTGTCCATTCTAACCTCAGGGATCCCTAAGGCAATTTGGCACTTCCTTAGACTGTTGGAGTTGGGGTGGGGGTCAGGATCTAGGAGGCTCCCACCCAACCTCCCCTGGCCCAGAGTCAGCCTTTACTTAAACCCTCACAGATTCTGGCCAGCTTTCCCTTAACTGAGAAGAATCTGCAGTCCTGGTCTGTGATTCCAGGTAAGGCATAGACTGGCGTACTGGAAGGACATGCGGTCCTGGGAAATGTTCCCTGCATTTGGCATTAGTGATTTAGTAAGACAGTACCCCAGTGACAGGAGGAGTTTCAGCAAAATAGGAAAAATGGCTTGCCATGATGCCCTGACCATCTGAATGGTCCCCATCTGCATGGCCACATGGGTCGAGGCCTGATCCACAGCTCTTCTATGTGGGCAGAGTCACAGATATCTGTCCTTATCCCTGGAACTTCTGACGATGTCACCTTATATGGGAAAACAGATCTGGCAGATGTGCATAAATGGAGATTATCCTGGATTACAGAGGTCTGGCCCAGGGTCATCAGAAGGCTGTGCGTCAGGGAAGGGAAAGGCAGAACCAGAGAGTACAGTAAGATTCAAAAGAAGAGGTTGAGGGATGTGACTTCCAAACCCTGGCTGGGGCCCTGCCGACAAGTGTAGCTGGCTGCTGCGAGCCAGAGGCCACCAGAGGGTGAGTTCTCCCTAGAGCCTTTGGAGACTGCAGTCCGAGTGCACCTGGATTTCGGTCCACAGAGCCACACCCCAGACTTCTGACCTGCACAGCAGCCACACCTCCCGGATTATGATTCTAGAGGGTGGGAAGTTCAAGGGCCTGGCCCTGGCATCTGATGATAGCCTCAAGTTGTGTTGGAACATGGCAGAAGGGAACAGAAGAAAAAAAAAGGCTCAACTTTACTTTTTTTTAATAAGGATCTCACTCCCACACTGTCATATATACTATATCACCTGTCAAAGGTCCCACCTTTTAATGTTACTACAATGACAATTCAATTCAAACTGGGGGACAGTCAAACCATAGCATTGTCTTCATTTAAAACTCACCTATAGGGGCTGGAGAGATGGCCTAGCGGTTAAGAGCGCCGACCGCTCTTACAGAGGACCCGGGTTCGATCCCCAGCACCCACATGGCGGCCGAGAACCGTCTGGGACTCCAATTCCAGGAGAGCTCCAGTTCCAGGGGAGTCCGAGACCGTCTTCTGACCTCCGCGGCATTGCACGACACGGGTGCACAGACTTGCATGCAGACAGTGCATTCATACACATACAGAAATAAATAAAATTAATAAAAAAATAAAATAAAATAAAAAAATTTAAAACTCACCTATAGGGGCTGGAGAGATGGCCTAGCGGTTAAGAGCGCCGACCGCTCTTACAGAGGACCCAGGTTCAATCCCCAGCACCCACATGGCGGTTGAGGTCTGAAACTCCAGTTCCAGGGGAATCTGACACCCTCTTCTGACCTCCGCGGCATTGCACAACACGGGTGCACAAACCTGCATGCAGACAGTACATTCATACACATACAGAAATAAATAAAATTAAAAAAAAAAATCCTCACCTATAGCTAGGTGTGGCGGTACATAGCTGTAAGACCACACTCAAGAGCTTGAGACAGAGGATGGTGAGTTCTGGGACAGCCTGGACTAGAGAATGAGACTCTGTCCCACAAAGCAAAACCCCCTAGAACCAAAAGAAGTACCTTACATATGTACATCTCAGTCAGGCAGTGCTAGCTGGTGCTCTGCCTTCTATGCATTTGAACTTGAGAAGTCCCTGCCTGAGCTTCTCCAGGGAACTCAAAGCACAATGACACATTGAGGCAATGGGAACTGGGCTTTGTCTTCCTGCACTTTAATCCTTGACCCCTGCTGGGTTCCCCAGTGACCCTACTCCTCCTAAGTGTGAACCCTTAGCAGCCAAGTACAGAGGTCTTAGAAAAGGATATTGGGGGCCCTGGAAGGGGGCAGGAAGAGAGTGTGGAGGTGTGTTTACTACAGAAGGCTGCAGCATCTATCTACCTCTAGGTAATAGGTAGAACCTCACAGGTACAAACCCGACACAGTCCCCAGGAAGCAGCTACAGGAGCACCAGGCAGACGCAGTCAATGGCACCTTATTATTGCTACATCAGGGCTGTGATTGCCTAGAGACCAGGAATAGCCACTTGCTCATTTTCATCAGGGAACAGTAACAGGGCCAGGCCTGCACTTTCCACTTCATAGTGCCATGGAAGCCAATGGGCACCTGCTGGGCAGGGTTCCTAGAGCACAGAGCTAAGGAAGATGGCTGAGTTCCAGCCTGGGCATCAGTCCAGGCTGAATGGATCTCTAAACGCTGATGTCGCCCTGAAGATACAGCACAAAGGAGGCTCCAGTTCCCCATCATCTTCTTCCTGCCCCCTCCCAAAATATTTCATCTTTTATATTTTCTGTCTGGCTTTCTCTTTCCCTCCTCCTGATCAGTGCTATTACCAGGCTATAGGCCCTTGGAACATTGTTCAGCTCCAAGGATCTTGGTTATGGAGAAAACTATATCATTCATAATCAAAGAGGGTGGCAAGCTTTTCTATAAAGGACCTGGCACTGAATATCCAATACCATGCATGTCGAAGGGAAGGGTCTCCATCACCAACTACTATCGACTTCTGACACTGCTGCTCGAAACTAACCATAGATGCAGCATGGAAATGGGTCTTATTATTCCAATAAAACTTTATTGACGCAAACAGGCAGAGGGCCAGATTTGACCTATGGGCATAATTTGTGGCTCTGTGGTTTGCATGTTCACAGACTCCAAAAGGCTAAAGGGCAATAGATAGGTTTCAGTTCTCCTGCCAACTCGGATTGCTCTCAAGTGACCATTCGGCTGGCTGTGTTAATATGGGAGCTAGGCATGGTAGCACACACTATTAGTTCAGCACTTACAAGACAGAGGTAGAGGCAGGGTCTACATGGTGAGCTCCAGGTTAGCCCGGGATACATAATGAGACTCTGTTTAAAAAGAAAAAGAAAAAGAAAAAGAAAAAGAAAAAGGAAAGAAAAAGAAATGAAGGATTCCAGGGCTCACAGCTAGCTGGGAGGGAAGGCGGGTGTCCTAACCAAATGGCACCTTAAGCCTTGGCCATGCTGATGACAGGGGAGCACCACTGTCTCAGACCAGCCACTTGATGACACTCATGTTCTGAACAAACAGCTGGGTCCTAGAGAGGGGTGACTTGCCCACAACCATGCAGCTACATCAGGGGTAGCTCTGCAACAGGTAGAAAATTGCGAGTGCCCCTCTACTGGGTCACCACGCCTCTGGCATAAGCCCAACAACTTATCCTGGCCACCCTGCTCCAGGTTTCATCCCCTGACCCCTAGAGAGGAAAGAAGCCAGGATTCAGCCAGTCCTTGATTCATTTGGGTCCATGGCGGGGGCGAGGGTTGGAGATCTGTGGTGTGTGGGAAATTAAGAGGCTGGCTTATAGAGGGATCTACACTAGAGTTCTTGCTCGTGGGGCACTGCGATGTGATTCTGGCATCACCAGGCTTCCCTTTCCAGCAGGAAATTCTTCTCTCCTATGAGTTACACAAGGTGAAAGCTGCTCTGAAACCCACAGAACATTCCAGAGCCTCCGGCTCTGGTATCCCTCCCCTGTCTCTAAAGGATGCTAAAGGATAACTGCCAGGCTCTTTATTAAAAGGCCAATGTATAAACCACTATAGCAAGAAATTCTCAGCAGGATTCAGGTGGGACTTTGGGAAGAAACATTAGAGGCCGGAGTACTGTAAACAAAAGCATTTTATTAATAAATCGATCAATCCAGTTGTCATGGGAGAGTGTCTGCTGTAGGTCCTTGAAGCATTTGGGACACAGCGTGTCCCACTGGTAAGTGGAAAAATCTGTCATGGGACATTGCAGGCTCCACAATTGGCAGCAACAGGCCACAGGGCCCAGGCCCACTCTGGGGTCACAGAACTTCAGAGGCCAGGCTAGGCTTTGCCCTGGGCTGCCTCCCTGAGCTCCTGTGTCTAAGAATAGTCACTATGCCCCCTCCACCCACCCAGGCGTACTCAGCACAGCTGGCACAAGCCAGATAGGCCACAAATGGCTCCAAAGGACAGCCCTCAAGCAGCCTCGACCAGCCTTGAACTCCAGATGATCCTCCTGCCTCAGCCTTGGAATGCCACAATTACAGTTGTTCACCACATGCCTGGGTTGGAATGATAAAACTTTATATCACTTATCAGAAGGTCCCTAGGGCACTTCAGTCCTGCTTCCTTTATCTCTTTAACTCACCCCTTTATCAATTTTCCTACCTACCCTGTCTCATTTACAACCCTCCCCACCCCCAGCGCAACCTCGCCAGCCCCCTTGACTCTCAAACCACCTATGCCCACTCCATATCTCAGGGATGGTCCAAACCTGGATATAATTTCACCTAGGAAGGGAGTGAACATGTGTGTCCACACACACACACACACACACACACACACACACACGTGCACAGGAGGGTGAGGGCTGAACCTGCTGGTGGCTCTGGGAGGGAATTCTGATTGTGCAATTTGGAACCTTGAGTCCAAGCAGGAAGTGGAGCTGTCAGCGACAACCACAGCGCTTGTCTATCCACACACACCCTGCCTCAGAGTGGGCTCTGGAGCTCTCTGTTCATGCCTCATTCCTAAACTCCATCTTTCTCATCAGCTGTCTGCTGCGACGGGATTGACGCAGGACCAGCCAGGTTCTTCCCTTCTCCTGGATACTGACTGACTTAGGGAAGCCCAATCAGAGTCCTCTCTGAGTTGCTTTTCTATCACTTGGGGAACCAAAGAGGTCTTGAAAAGGACAATTTTCCATTGTGCCTATCCAAAGCTATGTATCCTGACAGCACCAACTTCTCTATATAACCCTTTCCCCCATACCGGCTCCTAGCATGGACACAAGAGGAAAAGAGAGCCTCTGGGTCTCCAGTGTTACTGGGCTATGCAGCAGCAAGTAAACGGAAAAATAACTGTGACTATTAATAATTTGGCCAAGACTTTATCAGTGACCTTTGAGCCACTGCAGAATAGCAGAGGATCTGGGAAGCCAACAATTAGTGTCAGATGATGTTTTAATGTGAGCTCAGACCACAAAAGAAAAACCCAAAGGACACAACCATTAGCCAAAAAGATGAGAACTGGGTCAACTAATGTGGAGAGATTGGAGCTGCCCACCCGTGGCACCATCCTTTACCCAATCACCTATCTGTTAATAAGCCATTACTTAATGGTTTCATTTAAATTTCCCTTGACACCTCGAGGATGGGTGTGTCTAGTAACCTGCTTGGGCTGACTTTCTGTTCTAGTTTGTCTTCCATTGCTGTGACAAAACACTCTGACCAACACCAACTTGGGGAGGAAAGTGTTTATTCAGCTTACATCTCCTGGGTCACAGTTCATCACTTAGGGAGCCCAAAGTAGGAACTCAGGGCAGGAACCTGGAGGCAGGGGCTGAAGCACAGGCCATGGAGGAAGGCTGTTCACTGGCTTGCTCTCTGGCTTATGCCCAGCCCGCCTTCTTAAGTACACAACAACCTGCCCAGGGTGGCACCACTCTTGTGGGCTGGACCCTCCCACACTGCTCGACCATCAAGACAATACTCCACATGTGGCCACAGGCCAATCCAATGGAGCCAATTCCCCAACTGAGGCTCCCTCAACCAAGGTGTGTCAAGTTGACACTAAAGCTATCCAGCACAATTGACCCCTTGTCAACTTGACACACAAACACATCACTATTAAACCACCACCTTTCCAGTTCTTATCCCCAAAGTATGATGTTAACACTAATCACAACCTAAGACAGTACATCCTTAAAAGCCCCACAGTCCTTAAAATGTCCAAACACTTAAAAGTCCAGTCTATTAAAAGTCTCTTAACTGTGGGCTGCTGTAAAATCCAAAACAAGTACTGTCTTATTTCAAAGGGAAGAATCAGGCACTCTCAAACAAAACCTAAGTCCAGCAAAGTAGCTCAAGGCTGGACACCTGGGATTCACTCACGATCTTCTGGGCTCCAAAGGGTCTCGGCAGCTCCCCCTCTCCGACTCTGCCGTCCGTGGCACACTCATCTCGCAGGCCCAGGCCGACTCCATTCTACACCTACCGCTGCTCTTGGTGGTCGTCCCAGGGTACCGGCATCTCCAAAAAGCTGGGGTCGCTACTGAAACTGAGGCAGCACCTTCACCAATGGTCTCTTCTGACCTCTCCTGGTGCAAAGCCTCAGCTTCTCTCCATGACCCCTGCAATCCTGGGGTCTTCACAGCAACCGAGGTGCACTTCCACCAATGGTCTTTCCTGACCTCTCACAGTGCCAAGCCTCGGCTGCTCTCTGTGACCCCCTCAAATTTCAACACCGGAACCATATAGGAGACTCTTACACGTTACCAAGTCCGGCTTCTGGCTCGAGATGGAGGCTCAGGCCCTTTCTGGGTCACAGCTTCTGTGTGCTGACCTTGAAGATATTCTCCCCAGAAGATTTCACCTCAGTGATGCTGGTCTCTTGTTACTTACAGCTGATTTTTCAGCCCCAGCTAACCAGCATCAATTGCCCCAGTACCACAAAAGTTTCACTTCAGGTTCTGGTCTCTTGTTACTTACAGCTGATTCTCCAGCCCCAGCTGACCAGAACCCACAGATTACACAGTCCTGATGATCTCTGCTTCCCTTTGAAACTTCAAAAGCCAGGCCTCCATCTTCTACAACTCCTTCAGCAAAACTGCTCCAAGCTCCACAGCAATGATCTTTAGGCATTCAATGATCTTCCCAGCCCAAAGTTCCAAACGCCTCCACAATCCTTCCCCAAAACACCAAGGTCAGGTCTGTCACAGCAATACCCCACTCTTCTGGTACCAATTTCTGTTCTAGTTTGTCTTCCATTGCTGTGACAAAACACTCTGACCGACACCAACTTGGGGAGGAAAGGGTTTATTCAGCTTACATCTCCTGGGTCACAGTTCATCACTTAGGGAGCCCAAAGTAGGAACTCAGGGCAGGAACCTGGAGGCAGGGGCTGAAGCACAGGCCATGGAGGAAGGCTGTTCACTGGCTTGCTCTCTGGCTTATGCCCAGCCCGCCTTCTTAAGTACACAACAACCTGCCCAGGGTGGCACCACTCTTGTGGGCTGGACCCTCCCACACTGCTCGACCATCAAGACAATACTCCACATGTGGCCACAGGCCAATCCAATGGAGCCAATTCCCCAACTGAGGCTCCCTCAACCCAGGTGTGTCAAGTTGACACTAAAGCTATCCAGCACACTTTCTCAACCATTCATTCGTTCCATAGTGCTATTCAAATGTAATTTACTTAATTTAACCACAAGTAACCAGACGCCAAAGTAATAGTGGCTTGAAGAAGTGAAGACACAATTATTTCACCAACTAGGAATGCTGCGGAAGCAACAGTTTTGATGTAGTGGCCAATGCTATCAAGAATCCAAGACACCAATCTCAGGGTATTGATTTGTCATCTTATAGTTACAAGGTAGCTGCTTCAGCTCCAGACATCACAAACAATGCAAGATCAATGGAGGAGGGATGTGGCAGGGATATTACTGGAGCGCCTCATCTCTCTATCGGTATTCAAGTTCCCCATACCTTTCCTTTGGGCTTTTTCCTAAAGCCACAGAAGACAGTTCATGACCCTTCAGGTCAGGGATGCATAAACATTCATGCTAAGACATTCATAACCTCCCAAAAGATATCCCCAACCAATGATTGAGGAAGAGTTGGTGTGATAGAGAATTTTGATTGTTGATTGGATCAGGGTCAACTAAGAAACAAAGAGCATTTCCAGGAAGGATTTACTGACGGGGGAAGACTGTCCCCCAGAATGACAGCACTTTCCCACTGCAGCGCAGACAGAAAGAGCTCGGAAGAGGAACCGGTGCTGCTTGCCAGGCTTTGCCACCTTGTGAGTGCATACATCCTGTGGCTGATGCTGTTGCCCCCCCATCACAGCCACTTCCACCACCACAGTCACAGATGCCACCACAGCCACTGCTGCCACCACAGCCACTGTCACCACCACAGCCACTGACGCCACTATAGCCACCATCATTCACTGACATCAGACTCCACCTTCCTCAGCCTTACAAGATAGACAGAAGACCAGTGACTATCCAAGAATCTCCTAGGCTTTCAACACCAGACTGGCACTGCTGACACATCCGGGTTTGTGGACTGAACAGCTCCTGGGTTCTCAGCCTCTCCAATGTGAAATCAGCCGTCTTTGAACTGCTCAGTCCCTACTGTGACATCCAATCAAATACATTTCTTTTTATAAATATATTTACTAGGCCAATCCTGTTCTTCTAGAGAACCCTGAATAATATAGATGCCATATTAGTAAGTACCCCAACTCGCCATCCTTCTCAGGGATGACTCTAAGCAGGTGATGTCTATCTTTTTGAAGGATGTCCCTATCTGTCAAAGGTTCCATCACCCTTAGCAGCAGCTGAACTTTGTCCCCTACCCTCCCTTACCCAGCCTGCTTCTGCCCTCTCTACTGGTGCTTCCTGGGATTGGATTCCCAGAGAACTAGCCTTACACTCTTGGTGTCAGGCAATGCTGGGGGAGGGGAGACCAGTGCGTGCTTCCGAGAGAAGCTTTTTCCCAGAATTCCCTAGTATACTTCCTCTAGGCCAGACCTGGTCCTCCACCCCCTTCCTCCCTCCAGCAGCCCTGGGAGAGTTGAAACAATGAGTATAGGGTGGCCTAGCCCTGAGGAAGTTGGGGGCTCCTAAATGGAGGCGTTGTTGCAAAGCAAACAGAACAGGCAATAATACTGCTGAGCAGGCAACTTGTGGCACACCTGGCTCCAGTCCGTACCTTGAAATCAGTGGCTCACGGGGAGTGGAAGTCATGCTCAGGGGATTGGCAGAAGGGTAGTCAGGAGCAATAACAAGTGTGCCAATG
Source organism: Rhizomys pruinosus (assembly GCA_009823505.1). Taxonomy (NCBI): domain Eukaryota; kingdom Metazoa; phylum Chordata; class Mammalia; order Rodentia; family Spalacidae; genus Rhizomys; species Rhizomys pruinosus. Next base: position 482,610 of record VZQC01006709.1, read on the forward strand.
GCAGGGTGTGGAGCTCAGGAAGATCCCTGAACAGTGTGGGATGAGCAGACGACTGTGTGGGGTCCTGGGCATTCACTCAGCAACCTACAATGAGAGCCAGAGACAGAAATAGACAAAAATAACTACAGGGTGAGATGGAGAAGCAAAGGCTTATCAAGGACACATGGACACGCATGTCGGGTAGCTCCATGGTCAGCAGTGTGATAGGGCTGCTGGGCAGAAAGGATCACAGGGGGACTGGGAGATGGCATACTAGGCAGAATCCCTAGAATCTACATAAAATGGACTTGTTAGCACACATCTGTAATCCCAGAGCTCATGTAACAGATGTGATGTTGAGACAGGAAAGACGGCAAGCACCTACGCCAGCCAGCCTGGATGGAGTACATAATGGCCAGCACCGAAGCATAAGCACACCTACAGTCACAAACACATGCGCACACACATATGCATGCAGTAACTCACAGTTTTAGAAAGATTCTCAGATACTGAAGACCTGTGCTGAAGCCCTGATCTCCAGGATGGTGATATTTGAAAGTGAGGCTTTTAGGGGGTAACTAGTGTTAGACAATGAGGGCCGTGAGAGGGGGCCCTTGAGATAGTATTAATATCATTATAAAAAAAAGCAAACAGGGCTGGGTGTGGTGGCGCACACCTTTAATCCTAGCACTTGGGAGGCAGAGGCGGGAGAATCTCTGTGAGTCAAGGCCCAGCCTGTTACTACAGAGTGTATTCCAGGACAGCTGGGGCTACAGGGAGACCCTGTCTCAAAAGACCAAAAAAAAAAAAAAAAAAGCAAACAGGAGACCCCCCTGTCCCATGTGAAGTCACTCGAAGAAGGTAACCACCTGCACAAGAGGAAGAGTCCCCATTAGGAACTGAGTTGGGGAACACCTTGATCTTGGACATTCAGACTCCAGAACTGTTTAAACCAACTGAGGCAAGACTACACGTTAGGCCCTGAAGGCTTGTGTGGAGATGGGGAGGTCAAACCCTATTGTCCTTGCTCTGAATTGATCTTAGCTGGAAGCTAGTCTCTAGCTGTAGGAACAGGAGGTGGTAAAGGAAGTGTGCCCAGAGGGGTGTGGCCAGAGTGGAGACAGGTCTAGAAACCACTGGACAGGAGAGGACTTGGCTGGATGTTGAGGACTCACATGTCTTGCTAAAGAGAAAGCTGTGAAAATTTCAGAAAAAAATAATGATACATTCTAAATAGCTTTTGATCGGTATGTATTTTGTAGTTCTATTTTATTAGAACCACTAATCTTTTACTATGCTTAATTTATGTTAAACTTAATCATAAGCTGTGTGTGTGTTGGAGAACATCATAAGCTGTGTGTGTGTGCTGGAGAATGTCCTTATAAGCTGTGTGTGTGCTGGACGAACAGTCATAAGCTGTGTGTGTGCTGGAGAACGTCATCATAAGCTGTGTGTGTGCTAGAGAACATCCTCATAACTGTGTGTGTGCTGGAGAACGTCATCAAAAGCTGTGTGAGTGCTAGAGAATGTCCTCATAACTGTGTGTGTGCTGGAGAACGTCATCATAACTGTGTGTGCTGCGAGAAATGTCCTCATAACTAAATGCGTGTGCTGGAGAACGTCATCATAACTGTGTGTGTGTGCTGAGAACGTCCTCATAAGCTGTGTGTGTGCGAGAACTCATCATAATGTGTGTGTGCTGGAGAGTCCTCATAACTACTGTGCGGTGTGCTGAGAGAAAATCGTTCATAACTGTGTGTGTGTGCTGGAGAATGTCATCATAAAGCTGTGTGTGTGCTAGAGAACATCCTCATAACTGTGTGTGTGCTGGAGAACGTCCATCATAACTGTGTGTGTGCTGGAGAACGTCATCATAGCTGTGTGTGTGCTGGAGAACTGTCCTCATAACTGTGTGTGTGCTGGAGAACGTCCTCATAACTATGCGTGTGCTGGAGAACATCATGTACTGTGCGCTGGGAACTCATAAGCTGTGTGTGTGCTGGAGAACGTCCTCATAAGCTGTGTGTGTGCTGGAGAATGTCCTCATAACTATGCGTGTGCTGGAGAACGTCATCATAAGCTGTGTGTGTGCTGGAGAACGTCCTCATAAGCTGTGTGTGTGCTGGAGAACGTCCTCATAAGCTGTGTGTGTGCTGGAGAATGTCCTCATAAGCTGTGTGTGTGCTGGAGAACGTCCTCATAAGCTGTGTTTGTGCTGGAGAACGTCCTCATAACTGTGTGTGTGCTGGAGAACGTCATCATAAGCTGTGTGTGCGCTGGAGAACGTCCTCATAAGCTGTGTGTGTGCTGGAGAATGTCCTCATAAGCTGTGTGTGCGCTGGAGAATGTCCTCATAACTATGCGTGTGCTGGAGAACATCATGATAAGCTGTGTGTGTGCTGGAGAACGTCCTCATAAGCTGTGTTTGTGCTGGAGAATGTCCTCATAACTGTGTGTGTGTTGGAGAACATCATCATAAGCTGTGTGTGTGCTAGAGAATGTCATCATAAGCTGTGTTTGTGCTGGAGAACATCATCATAAGCTGTGTGTGTGCTGGAGAATGTCACCTGTCAACACACCTGGGTAACTCAACTGAAGAATTACCTCCATTGGACTGGCCTGTGACCATGCCTGTGGGGCAGCTTCTTGATCCATGAGAGATGTGGGCGGGGCCATCACACTATGGGCGGGGCCACCCTTGGGCAGGTGGTCCTGTATTGTGTAAGAAAGCAGGCTAGGCTAAGCTGGGGTGGGCGAGGGAAGGAAGCCAGTAAGCGGTGTTCCTCCGCAGTCCGCAGTCTGTGCTTCAGCTCCCGCCTCCAGGTCTCTGCTCTGAGTTTCTGCCTTGACTTCCCTCCATGATGGACTGTGCAAAATAAACCCTTTCCTCAAGTTGGTTTTGTTCAGCTTTTTTTTTAATTTAATATCTTATTATTTTTATTTTATGTGTTATGAGTGTATTGTCTGCATGTGTGTAAGTTCATCTATGTTGTGCAGTGCCCACATGTGTCAGAGGAAGGCATTGAATCCCCTGGAACTGCAGTTACTGATGGTTGTTAGCCACCATGTGGGTGCTGGCAATCAAACTCAGGTCCTCTGCAAGGGAAGCCGGTGCTCTTAACTGCTGAGACATCTCTCCAGCCCCTTGGTCAGTGTTTTATTACAGCAATAGAAAGTAACTAGACAGTATGTGTTTGCATGTGTGTGTGTGTGTGTGTGTGTGTGTGTGTGTGTATTTGGTGTCATCAGATCTTTCAGGCAGGCACGAAATACCTTAGAATATGTTCCCTGTCACTAAGCAGGGACGGCAGTGTTGGAAATGCTGATGGTGCACACTGGGAAAGAAAAAGGCACTTAAAGATTGATAACTGCAGAAAGGGGTTGAACAGATGGCTCTGCGGTTTAGAACATCCGTTGCTCCTTCAAAAGACAGGTGTTTGGTTCCCAGCACCCACCTCAGGTGCAACTCCAGACCCAGGGGCTGACACCCTCTTCTGGGCTCCTCATGTACCTGTACATACATGGTGCACATAAATTCAGCAGGCACACAAGTAAAACAAAAAGTGAATAAATTTTAAAAATTAATAAAATAAATGCAGAAAGCATGGGCACCTTTGTAGCTGGAGAAGCATCAGGGAGAAAGGACAGCCCAGGCCATCAGCCTCTGGGCCACAGAGCTGTGGAATCCAGATTCCTGGGCACCGTCCTCCTTGCTCCTCTGTGGAAACAGAAAAGAGCAAGGTCTCTCCTCTTTCCACTGGCATCTAGCTCCTGTCTAGTGCCTCTCATTGTCTCCCAGCAGGAGCCAGCTTGCCTGGAGGCCTGGAAAGTGCCACCTGTAGGACTCCAACCAGCCCGGCAGTGAGCAGAGCACAGAGGGCAGAAATGGAGTCGAGGGGGACTGAGTTCACAGGGCTAGCAGTAAGTGGAAATAGAATAGGTAGATGATGCATGGAAGGAAGGTCTAATGGGGAGCTGGAGCCAGATGAAGATCAGAGAGAGAAGAGAGGGAGAGAGAGAGGAGGAGGAGAGAGTAAAGAAGGGAGAAAGGAGAAGAGGGAGAGGGAACCTTTCTTCTACATTCCATCAGCAAAGTGAACCAGGTCTCCATGTCTCAGCTCATTGGACAAGGTGACTTGGAAGGTCCCTGGAGTGCCTCGGATTTCATCATGTGCTGTCAATGTTCACCTATTTCTCTGGCCCATGGCCTTTTGTACTTCACAGCATGTGGCCTGGGAGGTTCCCATCAGACGCACTTTCCCTGGGACCCACTCACCCTCCTGCCCCACTGCCTCCAACCTAGGGTGCAGCCCTCACGTGATACCCCAAGGTGGGCAGCTCCTCTGTGACAGCTATTCTCAGCCCCACTCTGCTCTTGAAATGTGCTCCGTATCTTAATGGAAAGATTTCTTCCTTCCAGAAAGCGGACTGGCACCAAAAATAAACAATTCAGAAAAATAAAATAAAACCACTTTCTCCACCATAAAAAGAAATTGAAGAGCTCATTAGTCTTAGGAATAAATTGTATTTTCTAATGTGTGAGGGCAGTAGACAGAACCATGAATATTCATGAGCATGCTTCCAAAATGAGAGGGGGGTGCTTCTTTTAGGCACTGCCCATTTATGAGAAAGGTATCCTCACTGTGGGTAGAATGATTGATCCCCAAATCCTCAACATAGGGACTGATGGCCTTTTTTTTTAAGATTATTTATTTATTTATTTATTTATTTATTTATTTATTTATTTGTATGAATGTACTGTCTGCATGTAGGTCTGTGCACCCGTGTCGTGCAATGCCGCGGAGGTCAGAAGAGGGTGTCAAATTCCCCTGGAACTGGAGTTCTCCTGGAATTGGAGTTACAGACGGTTCTCAGCCGCCATGTGGGTGCTGGGAATCGAACCCGGGTCCTCTGCAAGAGCAGTTGGCGCTCTTAACCGCTAGGTTATCTCTCCAGCCCAGGACTGATGGCCTTTTGATAAGAAATTACAACATACCTTCTAGTGAAGACAAACTAGCCAAACTGCCAACCAAAGCCTGGGACCAAGGATGCCTACGGGTAACTTTACAAATTGCATAGGCCCACCCACACTCAACAGCAACTCTCTGACCATCAGAGAGGCAGACAGACCCATGAGGACCAAGCTAGCACATGAGGCTACCAAGGTTTGGACCTGGAATGCTGCCCAGAGGCGGATATGTCAAAGGCTTCGTCCCCCTGCACCAGTGCTGGGACCTGGTGCAAGTGTTAGGAGGTGCTGCCTAGTGAGAGTCCTTAGGTCATTTGGAGTGTGCCCACAGGGGCCACTATCTCTTCTTTTTTGATTTTATTGGATAGGGTCTCCCCGTAGGCCCCCCGCTGGCCTGGAACTCACTAGTAGAATAGGCTAAAAAAGATTTTTTTTTTAACTCAAAGATGTATTTGCCTGCCTCTGCCCAGGTGCTGGGATCAAAGGTGTGGGCCACCACTCCCTGTACTTTTCCTCCTCTTTTGCTTCCTGGCCATAAGGTGACCAGCTGGCTCTGCCATACACTCCCCAACATTATCATCTGGCACACCCTCCAGAAGCCCAAAGCAAAGGGTCCCCCCTGGCTTATTCTGGAGCTCATAAGTGTGAGCTCATGTAACCTTTTCCCTTCATAAGCCTACTGTTTCTGGTGCTTTATTATAGTGATGGAGTAGACCAGTCCTTTCCCAGGTCTCACAGATCCAGCCTTGTCTTCTTCCCTTCCCTGGGTGGGGCTTTAGCCAGCAGAATGTACAGTGGTTATCTATTGAGCAGAGGAACAGGCTGGAACAGGCAAAAACCACTGGATCAAGAGGCATCCACAAGAAAGACTCCCCAAAGACACATACTCCTAACAGATAACAACTCTCTTTGCTATAGTTTACATAAGAAATGTCTCACCCAAAGGTCTACGTGTTAAAGCCTTAGATATCAACCTGGCATACTAGAGAGGTGCTAGGATTTTAAAGTAAGGTGGCCTAAATGAGAGGAAGTCAGATCATAGAACATGCCTTTCAGGGAAGGAACCCAGCCCCTTCCTCCCTCTCTTTTACTCCCAGGCTGCCCACAGGGCTTCCTTGGTTATAAGTTCCAGCACAATGCGCTGTACTACCAGAGGCCCAGAGCAACAGGGCCAAGAGATGATGGACTGAAGCCCCTCAAACTGTGAGACAAAACAAACCTTTCCTCCTTCTAACTTGATTTTCTCAGGCATTGTGTCACAGCACAGAAAACTGACTAACATATCCTCTACCACAACAGAGCCAACTTCATCCTCACTCTGGGTCCTTCCTGATTCCACACTCTGGCTAGTCACAGACTGCTGAGGCAGGACAATCATCTAGATAGAAGCCACTCATCTATGCGGTTATCCCTTCTAATCTAAACATGTATTTGCTCTGGTTTCAACTTTGATAATTTTTCAGTTTTTAAAAGACTAATCCTATGTGGTGGTATACCCCTTTAATTCCAGCACTCAGGAGGCAGTGGTAGGCAGATCACTATGAGATCAAAGCCAGCCTGCCCTACATAGTGAGGTCCAGGCCAGCTGAGGCTGCAGGGAGGCCCTGTCTCAAAACAAAACAAAACAAAACAAAACAAAACAAAAAAACCTCTTGGTGTAGTGTGTTACAACTAATAGAGTTCCCGGTGCCATTGGTCATTTTGACCATCCTGGAAGGTAAATATGATCAATAGTCTGTTTTCAAAACAGGCAGCTGAGGCTCAGAGAGGCTATTTGATTTTGCTTAGATGGTATAGCGAGTAATGGAAAAAATGCGAACTAAGCCCTGGGGGCCCTCAGTCTAACACAGAGCTCCTTCTGCAATATTATACTGCTTCTCTGTTTTTGAAAAAAACTGTAATGGGAGCAACTAATTTTCCCTTGGTACTTATGGCCCCTTTATGGCTTTGGTAACTGTATGAGTTGGTTTTGTTGCTGTAACAAAATACTTGAAGCTGGGTACTTTATATAGAAAATGGGCTTAACAACTCAGTTCTACAGGTTTATTAGAATTGTGCTGGGATTTGTGTGTCTTTGGAGAGGGACTTGTGGCAGATGGCATCACAATGAGAGGGATGTGCAGGAGAGACCATGGCAAGACAGCTAGGTATAGTTCCCAACAGCTTAATCTGAGAACTAATCCATTCTCTGAGATCAACATGAATCTGTCTATGACTCCAAACCTCCACCACTTAAGAGTTTTGCACTAGATTCCACTTCTTTTTTTAAGATATTCTTTTCTTTTTTCTCTTTTTCTTTTGGTCTTTTGAGACAGAATCTCCCTGTAGCTGGCCTTGAACTTGCTACATAGAACAGGCTGGCCTTGAGCTCACAGAGATCTGCCTGTCTCTGCTTCCCGAGTGCTGGGATTAAAGGCATGCACTACCAACCCTGGCTAAGATTTTATTTTCATTTATGTATATGTGTATATCTGTTAGTGCCCACCAAGGAACTAGAGTTACAGGTTGATGTACATTCTGGGAACTTAACTGGAGTCCTCTGGAAGAGCATCCAGTGCTCTTAACCATTGAGCCATTCCTTTAGCCCACTTCTTTTTTTTTAATTTTCATTTTTTATTGATGCTTTGTGTATTTCATACATCATTTTCCAATTCAGTTCAGGCATATTTCCCTTTCCCTTCCCTCCAGCCCACCCCACCCCATCCCAGATCATGCATTCTGCCATAACTGTCCTGCATCTTTCTCTCAGTTTTTTTTTTCATTTTTTAACAATAAGTAATAATTTATGAGTACAAGCATCCTTCATGTAAAACTAATTTGCAAGCAGTTGTGCCCAAACCCACACAGCCCATGGGTCCCACCATCCCACCAAGCAGGGGGGCCTTGTATGTTCAATCAAGTTGATCAAATGAGTGTCCAGACTATGTTGCTGTAGTTTCGCCATTCACCCCAATCGCAGCCCTTAAATTCTACTACACCCCCTCTTCCGCAGATTGTTCCCTAGGCTTAGAAAAGGGGCACAAGTGGATGAGAAGCAAAACAGTCTACTTTCTCTGGAGCTGTTGTCTTGGTCTCTGGTCAATTCTGGCTGTTTCCTTTCATGGGCTGACAGTTTGTCCGGGAATAACGTTCCGATCCTACTAATGAAGCACAAGCAATTAGATATATAGGTATTTAAACAGTACTAATTGTTATGGTAGGTTACTTTGGTATAGACACAGATGTTTGGATGGTATGTTAATCCATGAATTACATTTTTTTCTGTTAAATATGACAGGGTCTTACTGTGGCTTATAACATCTCCTAACCATTAGAGGATGTAAGCTTGTGGCATCAGCCGTGGGTTATTCCTCCAAGGAGAGAGAGCTAATAGCCAATTAGATTTGGGATATACAGGCATATGGCTGCCACTGCTGCACAATATTTCCAGGCAGGTGAGGTGTAGCTGCTGCTGACAGAGGAGTCTTGCTTGACTCAAGGAGACCTATATTTGCTTTATTGTTTTAGTCATCTTTGGTAACACTCTCTGGTATTTCAGAGACCATGTGTACACTTGCAAGTGTGGTCTCAATACATCTTTCTCATGTTTACATCAGGTCTTCAACAGCAAGGCTTTATCGCCTCTCTTCTTGCAGATATCCCAGTTTAGAGGCAAGGAGCCTTTACCTTTTGTGGGGGCTTGGATCCCCTGGCCAACATCTCCTTGGTAGAATAATCCATTGCTGATGTCAGAGCTCCTGTATTAATATATTTTGCTTAAGTGCATAGCTTAAGGAGACTTTAGTATTATATTTGGTTCTGAATAGAGAATAATCCTTTTCACAGTTCCTATGTCTATTAGTCAATTAAAGAAGGCAGTTTTACTGGTTTTATAAGAGATTATCTCTATAACGGTTGGCTCCAATTTACAGTTGGAGAATGACATCATCATCATATTTCTCCTTGTTCTATGGGGGGGTAAGAAAGTCTCTCATATTAAAACCTTTGCAGCACCTAGAAGGTAAGTTTCGTTAGGACTCGTTATAAATAGTTGTTACAAGTAGGATCCACAGAGGGGTATGATGTTTGTAGCAATCTGAGGCTTTTCTTCCTTTCAATGTTCAGACAGGCCAACCTTTCTGCTGGCACTTTCTGGTACATCCTACTCAATGCAAAGCTGTAACTTCCTTTCTCAGCCGTTAAGTTGGTGACATTTTGACCTGTTGGAACATATAAATCTTTTCCCGTAGTTAGTTGTAAGATTTGAATTGCAAGGTTTTTGACAAAAAGGTTTCATATCTATCTGTATCCCCCTTTTTTATTTTAGGTTTTTGTTTTTTGACCCATGAGTCTCAAAAAGGCAGTTGAATTATACATACCTATAGGGTGGAATCAAGGCCCAGATTTCATCAAATTCACCCACGCTGTTTTGGGTGACTGTATGTGATCAACTTGGAAAGCAAACTTAATTTTTAAGTCAAATCATCCTATAGGTGAAAGAGAATGCTACAAGGTGATACTGTACAGCAGAAAAATTATAAAGAACATTTGTATGTGCCAATCCCAAAGTTATTGTTATATAAATTTTAAGTAAAACAAATGTGGACAACAGCAATTTATATCTCCAATTAACTCAGATGCATTACTGTTTTCATCAGAGCCTTTAAACCAATGTTGTTTAATATATACATATTTACTTTTACTAAGTCCTAAAACACCATGTAACCTATAGACAGAGTCTGGGCAAAACTGGATGCTTGCTGAACTCACATCAATTAAATATGCATTAATCGAATATACACCCGTGTCCCTCTCCCATCCCTCCCACCCCTCCCAATTCACCATTTCAGTCAGTTTTCTGATGCAGTCTTTCTGTTGTTGTTCTTTTAATATGCATCCCTCTCCACAAGAAATATTTGTAACTGGGTTATTGGCACTAGCATCCACATATGAGGGATACCATTCATCATCTGTTTTTCCAGGACTGCATTACCTCACTTAACATGATGTCCTCTAGCTCCATCCATTTACCTGCAAAGTTCATGATGTTGTCCTTCTTTACCGCTGCATAGAACTCCATTGTGTACATGTACCACATTTTCTCTATCCACTCATCAGTTGAGGGGCATTTGGGTTGGTTCCAGCTTTTTGCTATTGTGAACAGAGCTGCAATAAATATAGCTGTACATTATATCTCTGCAGTAAATGAGTCTTGTGGGTATATACCCAGGAGTGGTATGACTGGGTCAAATGGCAAGTTCATTTTGAGTCTTCCAAGGGTTCTCCACACTGCTTTCCACAGTGGCTGTACAAGTCTACATTCCCACCAGCAAAGGATGAGTGTTCCTCCTTCCCACAACCTCTCCAGCACTTGGTATCATTTGTTTTCTTGATCCTAGCCAGTCTTACTGGAGTAAGATGATATCTTATATTGGTTTTAATTTGCATTTCCTTAATTATTAGTGATGTTGAATACTTCTTAAGATGTTTCTCAGCCATCTCTAATTCCTCCTCTGTGAAGTCTCTATTCAGTTCTTTGCTCCATCCTTTGAGTGATTCATTTGTTTTCTTTCTTCTTTGTTTTTTGAGTAGCTTGTATACACTGGAAATTAATGCTTTGTCAGATGTATCTTCTATGAAGGTTTCCTCCCATTCTGTGGGTTTTCTCTTCACTTCCTTTATTGTTTCCCTTGATGTACAGAAGCCTTTGAGTTTAATGAGGTCCCATTTGTCAATTGTCAATCTTATTTCTTGTGCAGCTGCTGTCTGACCTAGGAAGTCTTTTCCTACACCCATGTCTTGTAGTCTGCTGCCAAGTTTCTCTTCTATCACCTCCAGAGTTTTGGATTTCGAGCCCACTTCTTATAGGTCTCACCACCTCTCCATCACCACACTGGGGAGGAAGCTCTCAGAATGCAAGCTGAATACCTCCAAGCTGTGCCCAAACCATAGTAGTAAAAGAACTTTGCTTTTATTAGGGAAGCTCTGCATCCAAATAAAGCCACATTCCCCAGTCTTTCGTGTAGGTGGGTGTGGGCATACAACCAGTCGGACCTTAGTGTGAAGGCCTTAGAGAAAGCTTGCCTCAAATGGGCCTGTTCCACTGAAAAGGCCTGTGGCTCATCTGATAGCTGGAGCACCAGAAGCCCCACTGGAACATGAAGAGACCTTAGAAGTAAAAGCTACTGGGGCTGGAGAGATGGCCTAGCGGTTAAGAGCACTGACTGCTCTTGAATCCCCAGCACCCACATGGCGGCTAAAAACCGTCTTTAACTCCAGTTCCAGGGGAATCAGATGCCCTCTTCTGACATCCATGGCATTGCACGACATGGGTGCACCAACCTGCATGCAGACAATACATTCATACACATATGAAAAAATAAATAAATAAATGAAAATAAATTTTAAAAAATTAAAAAAAAAAAAGAAGTAAAAGCTACTTACTGATGACAAGTTTGGGTCCTGCCCTGGATTGCCTACTTCTAAACTCCTTAAATAAATTGGAAAATAAATACTTGGGAACTTAAGCCACTGTTTTTGAAGTCTCTGTTACATCATCAACTTCAAATTCAAAGTCATAAAGTTTATATAACAGGTAATTTTGAAATTCTAGTGCAAAGTCCATTTGATGGTATGATTAATCCCTAGGACACAAGGATCTTATTTTCTATGCCAGAAGGACAGCTTTTAAGTCAGGCCCTGGTACTAGCCATCAAGCCTCCCTCACATGAGGACACTGCTGGTCTGGCAGAGATTGGACATGCGATAGAATTTGTTAGACAGTGTTATGGTTTGAGCACATATTGGAGACTTAATCCCCAGGGCAGCAGGACTGGGAGACAGGCAGAACATGAGGAATTTAGCTCATGGAGTCCCACCTCAGGAACAGACTGATGCCCATCCTAGAAGAACTAGTGGATGTGACTCTGACATCTTGCTCTCTCCCCCGACAATGACTTCCTTCAACCATGATGTGACATCGTAAGATGGTCCTCACCAGGCACTACCCTCCATCTACCAGAAAACACCCCTCTATCTTGGGTATGTTTGCCTCCAGAACTGTAAGAGTTGCAGTTCTCTTCCTTATAAACTACCTAGGCAACCCAGATTGTCAGGTGGACAAAGAATGTTTGTACCTATTTATGTGCACAGAAACCCTTTTAAAAGCATAATTCACGAGAGTGACCTTTACTGGCCCAGGGAGAGCCAGAAGGCTGACTAGATATCTAGAGAAGACTGGCCCAGCCTAGTCCCCAGAGGCCTTATCTCCATCTCTCTTGATGGCCTTCCTCTTGCCTCTGTACTCGATGTGACCCCAGGCTAAGATGTTAAAGATGCTGTGTGGCATACACCCTGAAATTTTCCCTGCTAGGAGCTTGGGCCAGGTAGTTACCGCACCTTGTTGTGTCCCCAGAATGAAGTCATATGGAATGTGCTGAGCCTACCTGAGTCCCAGCCCAGACAAGCTCACGTCAACACTCAAGATAGGCTCATCCACCCATAGCCAGCCCAGTCTCATGAATGTGAAATGAGGCTTGTTGTTATGAACCATTGAGATGGTGGGATTGTTTGTTAGGCATCAAAACTGACTAATAAACCATCATTCAGACAGCCACAGGAGACACTCAGTGTTATCCTCGCCTCCTGTCTTTGCCTCATGTCTCCCTTCAAATCTCCAAGTCTTATGTCTCGCTCAAACTTCTGCAAGCTCTCTAGCCTCTCCCTCAACTTTTATTTATTTATTTATTTATTTTTTTTTGGTCTTTTCGAGACAAGGTCTCCCTGTAGCCCCAGCTGTCCTGGAACTCACTCTGTAGACGAGGCTGGCCTTGAACTCACAAAGATCTGCCTGCCTCTGCCTCCTGAGCGCTATGATTAAAGGCATGCGCCTCCACACCCGGCTCCCCCAGTTTTAGATTGAAGCCTTCTGGACTGCTTTACATTGGCCACCTCAGGTCTGCACTCTTGTGCAACCATGGTGAGCGTCCTGAACTGTAAAGACCACAGCCTCCCTCACTTAAGACAACCATGGTGAGCATCCCGAACTGTAAAGACCACAGCCTCCCTCAAGACAACCATGGTGAGCTTCCTGAACTGTAAAGACCACAGCCTCCCTCACTTAAGACCCTTCACAGGCTTTAGCTTGGAGAGTGTCCCTAGGTCTAAGAGGGATTCCTTCACACACCTGCCATTCCACGGGGAACGAAGGCAAGGTGCTATATACACAACAGAATGTTATTCCGTCTTTAAAAAGGAGAGCCTGTCTGCTGTAACTTAGTCTTTCTGGGTGCTTAATGACCATACTTAATACCCATACCAATTTGGCTGAGAGACCTAAAGGATAGCTTTGTTCCTTGCCCTCAGAGGTCAACTAAGTCTCAGGGGACTATGCATGGGGACATCTCTTGAAATGTCCTACAAATGTGAGTCACCAGTCTTCCTGTGCAGGGAGGTCTTGGAGAGCCACTAATGGGACTTCAGCCAGTGTCCAGCCTATAAAGAGGAAAGTCTGCTCATGCTTCAAAAAGAGAAGCCTGGTCTAGCAACACCTAACCGTGTCCTCGAGTGGATGGAACTGGTGATTGAAAAGCCAAAAGGAGCCAGGTGTGGTAGCGCACACCTTTAATCCTAGCACTTGGGAGGCAGAGGGAGGTGGATCTTTGTGAGTTCAAGGCTAGCCTGGTCTACAGAGTGAGTTCTAGGACAGCTGGAGCTACAGGGAGACCCTGTCTCGAAAAGACAAAGGAAAGAAAGAAAGAAAGAAAGAAAGAAAGAAAGAAAGAAAGAAAGAAAGAAAGAAAGAAAGAAAGAAAGAAAGAGAAAGAAAGAAGAAGAAAGGAAGGAAGGAAGGAAGGAAGGAAGGAAGGAAGGAAGAAAGAAAGAAAGAAAGAAAGAAAGAAAGAAAGAAAGAAAGAAAGAAAGAAAGAAAGAAAGAAATGCAAAAAGGAGCCAGGGGCTTCCCCCCAAAAATAAAAACCTGAGTGACCCTGAGGACCAGATCTTCAACTGACCTCCAGAAAATAAAAACCTTGGTTAATCTGGGCTGTGTGGCCTTAAGCATCCAAAAGGAAAGTATAACCAGAAATAAATAATCAGTAAGGTCTGAGAAATTGTACTTCAGATATAAAACTTGAGAATCCTCCAGACCTTCAATACCAGATGGGGACTACTGAGATATCCATCGTGTGGACTGAGTGGCTACTTGGATTTCAGCCTCTTCAGAGTGTAGACTGCCGTTGTTGGACTACCCAGGCTGTGCCATGGAGGCCAGTGCAGGAAGATCAAAACAGGACACATGCTTGCTGGACCTCATTTGGGTGACCATGGAGGGGGAGGGACCCCAGTGTGGAGCACAGGGGCAGGATTGATGGTTGTTTGGGCTTGCCAAGGAGGAACCTTCAAGCACTTCCTTGGGGAAAACATGACATCTTTTGGTAAAAAAAAAATTAAGAAAAGAAAATCCTCCAACTCAGGTGATATGAATGTATGTATGTGTGTGTATATATATTTATGTGTATATATATATATATATATCGAAGCAATACAAGTTGGAGGGAAAAAATGGGGGAAAAAGAAGGAGAGCCTGCCTTTTGCAACTACGTAGTCAAAGTCAAGGATATTTCACCTAAGTGAAAAAAACAAAAACAGGCTGACAAAGTCAAAGCCGCCTGATTCCATGTTGTGATGAAGAATCTTAGAAATAGAACCTATAAGCAGTACAGTCAAATGGGTAGGGTGCAGAGGGTAGGATGGTTACAGTGTACAAAGGCCCAGGAGCATGTATACAATAACCTCAAAATCCATCACCTTGCATGGCAGCCACAGTTACTACTAACACTGTATATCTCAAAATCCCTGCAAGAATAGATTTTAAATGTTTGCACAAAACAAGCACATGAGATGACAGCTATGTGAATTCTCTTGGTCTAAACATCCTTCTGATTCTACCTCAAAGCATCACACTGGATCCCATAAATATACACGATTATTATTTGTTCAGTAAAAATTAAAACGAAGTAACCTCACCCACAAAAAGGGCTTGTCTGGCTCTCTCCCAAACTCTCTGCACATTCCCAGCTCCAAGCGTCCATTGCTGTTAGCTAAGGAGCCTGGCCAGAACCCCCACTCTGGAGGAGGAGGTGTGGCTCCGCCTAGCAGAGTGGGCCTGGCTTTCTAGAAAACTCAAAGTTGGGAGATGCCAGAGAAGGAGAAAAAGCAGGGTAAGGTGCTGCGGGGGAGAAATAGAGGCGAGAAGGCGCGGTGAGGAAGAAAGGAGTCAGAAATCTAAAGATGGAGACTCAGGAAGGAGTTGGCCAAAGACTGCTGCAGAGCTGAGCTAGCTGCCTGCGTGGACACTCTCCCTCACTCTTCTGGGCTTCCTGCAGAGCCGGCTCAGGCCATGTGTACAGCTGGCATGGGACACCAGATCTGGTGCCAAAAACAACCAGAAGTAGGAGAGACCTGGGGCCCCGACACGGTGAACCTGGCAGGATAGCCCTCAGGAATATGGGACCTGCTGAACCTCTCCAGCTGCCCCAAGGCAGGCTAGGGGATTCTAGGACGCCAAGGCTGAGCAGGGGTGCAGAGGGAAGCCCCTTGTCTTCTGCAGGGAGAAGGGCTCTGGGCCAGATTTGCGAATGGCAGCTGTGTGCCTAAAAAGGACGAGTCTACCTGTAACGTGGGTGCAGAGTCCACATGCAGAGTAGCCAGGACACAAGGCTTTGCCGGAAGTCGGCTGATTGCAGCAGAAGACCAACCTGGGGCACAGCTGCCAACTTCCCTAAGCCCAGGACCTGCAGGGGTCATGTGGGCCCGGGGTGGAGGTAGAGGGCCCTGGACAACATAGTCCCTGGGTAGCTTCTCAAAGTTCCCCAGGGGTTCTCAGAGACAACCAATTTTGGGACCACTGAGTTACGTGAATGTTCCACAGACCAGACAGTAAATACTTCCTGCTTTGCAGATTTGCCGGCTGATGTCTTACAACCAGAGCTGTAGGGGGTGGACCATGGGCAGGGCCTATGCTGCCATAAAACCTTTTTAATTGAGTCTTTTGAACATGTGAAATTTGAATTAAAAACTTTGAATTTCATGGAAGATTTCCATAACACAGAATATTTTTTTTCTTCTGATTTTTACCCCTCAAAATCTCTCTTTAGCTCAGATTGAGTGGTGGGCAGGACTATAGTTTGTTGGCCTGAGTCAAACTAGTACTACCAGGAGCCACATGTGTAAAACTGAGTATTTAGAAACTTTAGAGCAATGTAACATTACAGTGGTCCCAAGCCAGTGTCCAGAGGACTCAACACAACCCCCATGCGGTGACATTAAGCCCATGTAATGGAATGACATGCTATAGTATGGTCATGTGTGGTCAGTCGTGGGTTGGAGGTTTGAAAAGATAGGTCTATAACCTTAAGAGATTTGAAAAGTAGTCACTTAAATTATTCCTTTTATCCCCAGAGAGGCTTTGAATCTACCCATCATGATCTATAATCCTCCTAAAATCTATAGCCATAACTACAGCAGACAAAAATGCATTTTTATTTTTTGGTCTTTTAGAGACAGAGTCTCCCTGTAGCCCCAGCTGTCCTGGAACTAGCTCTGTAGACCAGGCTGGCCTTGAACTCACAAAGATCCGCCTGCCTCTGCCTCCTGAGTGTTAGGATTAAAGGCGTGTGTCACCACACCCGGCTAAAAAAATGTGCAGAAAAAAGAAACTGAAAAAAAAAATACAGTAAATGTTTAGTGAAGCTTCTTTGAGTACAGTTCGATGTGTTTGTTTTCCATGTTTTCCTCAAAAAAAGTGTAAATTTTATAATTAAGAGATTTTTAGGGATCACTAACACTAAGGATGTATGAAAAAGCTATATGGAAGCTTATTAAAAATATAACAAAAAATAAAATATATATAAGTTTTACACTGGGCATGTTGGCATATACCTTTATTTTATTTTATTTATTTTTTGTATGTGTATGAAGTACGGTCTGCATGTAGGTTTGTGCACCTGTGTCGTGCAATGCTGCGAAGATCAGAAGAGGGTGTCTTATTCCCCTGGAATTGGAGTTAAGATGGTTCTCAGCCACCATGTGGATGCTGGGGATCGAACCTGGGTCTTCTGCAAGAGCAGTTGTCGCTCTTAACCGCTAGGCAATCTCTCCAGCCCTTGGCATATACCTTTAATCCCAGCACTTGGGTGGCAGAAGCAGGGAGATCTCTGTGTGATCGAGGCCAGCCTGGACTAGTGAGTACCAGGCCAGCAGGAGCTACAGGGAGACCCTATCTCAACAACAACAACCATATATATAATATATTTATTATATATACATAATTTTTTAAAGGAGTTTGAAGAGAGGTATGTGACATGGGATGGGGGGAGATAATGTTCCTCCCAGAAGCCATAGACTATTAAAAATCTCAGTGCCAAGCATGGTGTTTGTTAGGAAAATCTCAGAGGCCTCCAAGACAATACTGGCTATTGCCATTGTTCTTAGTTGTCCACCGGAACTTGATGGTAAGACCCTATTGCTGAAGAAGACACCACATATTTGGCCTTAAGACATGGATAAATCAAGCTGGAACTGATCTGGAAATTTCCTTCCTGCTGTCTAGCTTTTGCAGTGCTAAAGAGTATTGTACAAGCTGCTGGGGGGGGGGGTCAACAGTCTTCCCCAGCTCTGAACCCTGTGAGTTTCAACAATGACCAACCTGGAAAGATGTACTCAATGATACAAGAGTGACATGAATCTTATGGGGGTAACCAACAGCTTTCCGATTGGATCTGAGGTGCTCTCCAGAAGAGAACTCAGGCCTGGGATTGTGTACCTGTCCAGGAATCTAAGGCTGGGGAAGTCATAGGCCCTAGGGGAGAACCTGTTACTATTATTTTACTCAATAGCCATGATAGCAAACTACCTTCTATATACTTACCTTCAAACCCATAGCTTAGTGCAGCTCTTGGCCCTCATCAGAGACACTTCTTTTTGCAATGGACAGTAGTTAATACAAAGACTCACAATAGGTCGAAGTGTGGAGAATAAGTGACTGTGGAGGGCTAAGCCCTAATCAGGGCATCTAACACACACACACACACACACACACACACACACACACACATACATACACACACACACACCAGCTCAGGGAACATTGTGGAGGAGAAGGCAGAAAAATCTAAGAGACTGGGGAGGAATGGCCAGGAGACATCTTCTGGATCTGAGATGGCTCATGCACTCATGAACTCACTGCAACTGTGGTTACTTGCACAAGACCTGAACAAGATGGAGCCAACCAACATTTCATCATGGAAAAGAGAAGGGATCATAAGGCCCCAGCCCTTACCTGAGGGACTATAGATAGTAAACAGTGGCTGCAGGAAGGGGTGTCACTTTGGTTATGCTATAGCCACTGGTAAGTTGCCCATGCTCAGGTAAGTAGCTTTCCTCTTATCCTCATGTGGGCAGCCCTATTTAAACTCAGTGGTTCACACAGATACACAAAAGGCATGAAAGTAAGGGCTGGAGAGATGGCCTAGCGGTTAAGAGCGCCAACCGCTCTTGCAGAGGACCCGGGTTTGATCCTCAGCACCCACATAGCGGCTGAGAACTGTCTGTAACTCCAATTCCAGGAGAACTCCAGTTCCAGGGGAATCCGATGCCCTCTTCTGACCTCCGCTGCATTGCACGACACAGGTGCACAGACCTACATGCAGACAGTACATTCATACACATAAATAAAAATAAAATTAAATTAAAAAAATTTTTTAAAAGGCATGAAAATAAAAGCAGGACTTGGAAAGCTGGGCATGGTGATGCATGCTTAGCACTTGGGAGGCAGAGGCAGGCAGATCACTGTGAAACCGAAGTTAGCCTGGTCTACACAGTGAGTGACAGGCCAGCTGGTGCTACAAGGGAGACCCTGTTTCAAAAACAAAACAACACAACAACAAAGAGACTTGCTGGGGAAAGGGGTTTCAGTTTGGGAAGGAGGGGGATGAGAAAGGGTAATGGGGTGAAATGACTAAAATTCATTACACACATGTATGAAACTCTCAAAGAATTAAAAAAATTAAGAAACTTTTTTGGGGCTGGAGAGATGGTTCAGTGGTTAAGAGCACCGACTGCTCTTGCAGAGGACCCGGGTTGGATTCCCAGCACCCACATGGTGGTTAAGAACCATCTTTAACTCCAGGGGAATCCAATGCCCTCTTCTGACCTCCACAGCATTGCACGACACAGGTACACCAACCTACATGCAGACAGTACACTCATATTCATAAAAAAATAAAATAAAATTTTAAAAAATGAAACTTTTAAAGACTTCTTCAGAGATAAAGTGATAGAGAGATGGTTCAGTGGTTAAGAGAACTGGCTGTCCTTTCAGAGGACCTGCGTTCAGTTCCCAGCACCCACATGGCAACTAACAACCATTGGTAACTCCAGTTCCAGGGGATCCAAGATGCCCTCTTCTGACCTTCTCAGACATTGCATGACTTGAGCGCACTTACATACATGCAGGCATTACACTCATACACATAAAAATAAAATTTTAAATGTTAAAAGAATTCATCAGAATTCCCCTGACTCAGATCTTTGGACTAGTAACTCCCTAACCCTAACTAGCTAATCACCTTAGCATAGACTGCTGAATCCCCCCCCCCCTCAGGTGGCTCCAAACCCCATCTTCCCTGGCTCTTGAACTACCAGACAGTCTGTCCCATCTAGGACCCTGGTAAGTGGATGGAATAAGAGAATGTATACTAAATGAAGTAACACAAAGACAGAAAACCAACCATGTATGTTCTTCCTCATTTGTAGATTGTAGCACAAATCCCTTCTCTATATGTGAGTATATATCCTGATATAACGCCAGGAGCCAAGAAGATGGATAGGATAGATGGAGGTAAAGAAAAAACCCAAAATAGGGATATCATAAGGAACAGATGTTACTAGGGTGGAGGTGGGAAAGTGGGAGTGTTGGGCTGCAAGGAGGGGGACATACCGGGGACATGGTGGGGATGAGGGAATTCAGGAGAGGGAAGAGGTGGGGATGATGGTAGTACTGGGACTGGGAAGGGGGAGGGAGGTGGGAAGGGAAGAAGAAAGAATTGAGATGACTGGCTCTTGAGTGGTTAGGGAACCCAGAGGGTAATGTGATGCCCCGAGACCCTATGAGAAATGCACATACACTGTCTGAACGTTAGCACACATGTATACCTGGGGGGTGTATGGCAAAGAGCACGGTGCCAGACAGAAGACACCTCCCTTTGAGTGGTTGGTGAGCGTGGTCTAAGAGATTCCCAAAATAATACAGGCTATCGCCTATCTTGATTATCTCCCAGAACTAGAAAATAAGACCCTGCTGCTCAAGACAGGATGTGCTTCAGAAACAGGACTTGGAGCAATGGAGCAGGAACTGACCCAGAAGCCTTCTACCTGAAGTTTAGTGCTCATAATGCTAGATTATAATATGCACACTGCTGAGGAAGAAAATCAATAAATGGTCCAACCCAGACCTAAAGCCTAATAACCATAATGACCTGCACAGCAAGATACCTCTATTGGTGCGGTAGTGGCGCTGTTATCTGGAGGATAATCAACAGCTATCTAATTGGACTTAAAACCCTCTCAATGGGAGTGAACTCATGGGTGGTGCTGTAAACTCAGCCAAATGCACATGGCTGGAGAGGACATAGATCTTACAGAAAACCCTACCTCTGTCATATCTCTAAACTAATGAAATTTCTTATCATATGCTAAACACAGAATCTTATATTTACAGACAAGCATACCATACACCACTCACCAAAGAAGCTTCTCTTTGCAACAGATGGAAGGTACTGCAAAATCCCACAAGGGGCCAGACACAGAAAATACTCGTCTGA
Source organism: Rhizomys pruinosus (assembly GCA_009823505.1). Classification (NCBI taxonomy): domain Eukaryota; kingdom Metazoa; phylum Chordata; class Mammalia; order Rodentia; family Spalacidae; genus Rhizomys; species Rhizomys pruinosus. The sequence goes on from VZQC01006709.1 coordinate 503,418, forward strand.
ACGATGCCCAGGCCTAGGAGATACATCTACAGTTGAACCTTTACATCTAAGACTCGTGGAACATTGGGGAATGAGGGGCAGGGAAAAGATGAGTGCCTCCCTCGATTCCCACCAGTGAAGCTTCCTTACACAATAGAGTGCAGTGCACACAGAAGGCCACAACTGGCCAAGTTTCAAAAATGGGAGCCTCCGGAGTGTGTGTCCCTAGATAGGACTCCCATATTAAAGCTCAACCATCCATGGCTCCCCAGCCATAGATCACTGCTGAAGAGGGCGTGGAAAATTTGTACCAGCCAAGGCTGGTTCCTGAACGTAGGGGAGCAGAGGCTTTTCGACTACGGAAGCTTGCACGTGTGAACTTGTGGTGATGTTGGCATCAGGCATGGGACCCATACCAACTTAGACAAGATCCCAGAGTGGTGGGCTGGCCCTGGACTGAGAACTACCGGAGACTGGTTACTCCTATGTGATGTCTTACTTAAAATTTCTAGATAGGGCTGGAGAGATGGCCTAGTGGTTAAGAGCGCCGACTGCTCTTGCAGAGGACCCAAGTTCAATCCCCAGCACCCACATGGTGGCTGAGAACCATCTTTGACTCCAGCTCCAGGGGAATCCGATGCCCTCTTCTGACCTCCGTGGCATTGCACAACACCGGTGCACAGACCTACATGCAGACAGTACATTCATACACATAATAAAATAAAATTTAAAAAAATAATAAAATAAAATTTCTAGATATGCTGATTAGACGCCAGTGGATGAATTTACACAGAAGGATATCTGGGCTCAAAAGTTTGAATGGATAGGACTTAACAAGGATGATGTAATGCATGAGTTCTGATGAGGGGTTGGGGCAATGGAAGGGGCCTAAATTTGATTAGGAACAATTGTATGAAATGTATGACTGCTCAATAAAATTTTTTTAAAGAAAGAACAGCTCCCCCCAAAAAGAATTTTTCAGAGAGAAGCATCATCCTTGGACAAGCTTTCCAGAATTCCAAGTCTTTGGTGAGGAAGTGTTTTCTCATATTTAATCGACCTCTAGAGAATTGGGGAAGAAGAAGACCAAATGAGAAGCATAATGAGAAACACACGTTGTCCTTTTGGCTGTAGAGCCCCCACTCTTGTCATGTTGGTTGTTTTAACACTGGGTACATGGCGGCGGCATACGATGGGCGGTAGATGCCAAGAAGAGCCATAAGCCCACCGGCACAGGACCAAGGAGGACAGACAGATTCTAGTGCCAACCTCTAAACACCATGCCATCCCAGCAAACAGGTCCCAGCAACTGTCAAAGTCACCCCAGAACAACAACAAAAAACACCCCAAAGGACAGTCCCAACTCCCATCATTTGGTGATCACCGGCCTGAGGGGACCTGCGCTTGAATACTGATTCCGCCATGTTTTCTCTGTGAAGCTCAGGAAGAACAGTGGGGTTTTCTGGGACTCAGTTTCCTCCTTTGACAACCTCCAGCCAGGAGTCCCAGAGCCAAGCGAGGTCACTTGAGTGAGAGCATCTGACATGGGCAGATGCTGCAGCACCATCTCTTCCCCTGGAGCTGGTGACCCAGTCAGGGTCACAATCCCATGTAAAGGGCTACAATAAACCTGCTCAGTCAGCTTGGACTCAATCCTAGAAGACACTTAAGTTGAAGGAAATAAACACTGAGTGTTTTATTTCTGGCTCCATCCCTATACGAGACACATACCCCGGCCCCTCACTGCCTCAACCCGAAATCCAGCTGCAGCCCAAGTCCCATTCAGTAACTAACTGCACATGAAGGCAAGAAGCTCTTCATAATCAGATTAATTCAGTTTAAATGAAACTCAAGATTCAACTCCTCATTCATCCCAACTGCATGCCGAGTGCTCAGAAGCCACAAGTGGCTGCATTGGTAGATAGCCAAGTAGGCACAGGACTTTGCCACAATTAGCAAAGTTCCATTATACTTCACTATTATGGCCATTTCTGGTGCCAAATGGGCCCCCCTAGACAGTGAGACCTGTGGCCACATGCAAAAGTATCCTTCTATTTCTCCAATGGCACCTCCCCAGAGTAGGGAAACCAAAATCTATAAATGACACTTAGCATCTGGCTGTTAGGGGGGATGTGCTCAGGGGAATGCAGACCCCCGGTATGCTGAGGTCGTTGAAGCCACAAGGTGCTTTGGCTCCAGCGTGGAGTGGCAAGGAGCAAGTGGAGTGGTTATAGTGGCATCCACGCAAGTGCCTGGTGGACCTGCTATGGGCCAGGTAAACAATACAAGCCCACAGGGCATAGAGCATGTAGCAATGCTCCACCCTGGCCACATGCATTCAGTAACATGTGGGAGATGTAAAAACTGAATGGTATTTCTTGTTTCTTCAAGCAACACTATTTTAAGGAATTCTGATTTCAGAATAGCTTGGCACTAGCCATGGGATGGAAAGAGAAGGGGGAGCTAGCTGTATGTGGTCTCCTGGGAGCCAACACCAAGACAGCTCTGTGGGATCCAAGCCAGACTCAGAACACCCTCCCCTAGGGTGCCCTTATACTCAAAGTTACACAGAGACCCATGGTGACTGACCTGGCATGGAGGATGACCTTCCTCACAGATGGTATTGGCTGGAATGGACAGGGCCTGGGCTGAGATATAACAAATCTCTCGTCTCACTTCCATCCTAGTTTCCCAACATGCAGAGCCCTCTATGCGTGTTTCTGTGACAATCCTGACCCCTGCCCTCTGCAAGGGCTCACAAATCTATGCCCAGCTGAAGACATTAGGTTGAAATGTCTTGAAAAGAAGGGGGCACAGAAAAGGAAGGGAGGAAGAGAGGGAGGGAGGGAAGGAGGGAGGAAGGAAGGAAGGAAAGGGGATAGGGTGGGAAACACACCTTTCCTAATTCACAAACAATGTTGAGCCATTTCTTAGTGGAGAAGCCCAGTTGCTTCTCACAGAATCATTTGGAGTCGATCATTCAGCGATACCCCAACTAAAGATCTCACCTGATCTTAGCCAAACAGGAAAGTGGTGCCCTGAATTTTGAGTAGACACTTCTAGACAGACTGATAACCACGCCCTGGGATCTTCTCACACTTCTCTCAAATAATAGTGCTAAGGAGTTGAAAGTGGCAAAACATAGATACCCTGTTCATCATAGGAGACCATCTTACATGTCCTCCTCATTCATGAGGAGCCCAGAGTCCTAGCAGAGATCCAGCCTACCTAGATCGCCAGCCACTGAAGCCCAGGTCTCACTAGCTGATCTTCAGTCCTGGGTCAGGTTAGAGCCCCCTCGAAGGTGAGAGCCTTTCAGAGTGAACCTCAACAACTCACTGGACACCAGGAGGCCCAGGAGTGGGACACAAGATGCTGTGGCCTGGGTGGGGTGAGGGGTGGGTCAAGGGGAGCAAACAAGATGCCCCAATCTCACCTTTGGTCCCTGAAAAGGATAGGGCAGCAGGCTCCCACTGCCCCACCCGGCACAGAGAGACAATGCTGCTGATGCCCTCTCCACAGCTGCCATGCAAGCGCAGAGATCCTTCTACACTCTGAACTGGGAAATTCAGGTGAAGTCTGCACTTTGGCACCACAGACCTGCACAGTGGTTGTGAACATGAGCCCTGAGCCTGGCTCTGCATCCACAGCTTGTGTTTGGCACTCAGGAGCTAGGTAACCTTCAGCAGGTTACTTCCTCCTTTTGACTGCTTGACAGTAAATGGTTTGATGTAAACAGTGCTTGCCCCATTAGGCAGTTCCAAAATGAAGAATTCAATTAGAACAGAGCCCTGAGCACCATGCCTAGCATGTAACAAACACTCAGTAAATATTGTTAGTAATATCATTGTGGCATTTGACTGATTATTATTTATTAATTATGATTAATATCATAACTGCTCGTTAGCTTTGCTGGCTCCATCCCTGAGGGTGTAGCTCTCAGTCTGCAAAAAAAAAAAAAAAAAAAAAAAAAAACAGGCATTTTCGGAAGAATGGTTCCATACCCTGCATGCCCCACAAGTCTGGTCACTCACAAACACACCCAGCACCCCATTAATGAAGGCACGGAAGGCACCTACCTTATTGTTGTTAAGAACAACCCTGATGACCTTACATGGTAGTACTTGCCTTTAACCCTAGCATTTGAGAGGCAGAAGCCAGCCTGGTGTACACAGTGATTTCTAGGCCAGTCAGGAGTACATAATGAGATCCTGTCTCAAAAAAGAAAGAAAAGATGCTGGGCGTGGTGGTGCATGCCTTTAATCCCAGCACTCAGCACTCGGGAGGCAGAGGCCCCAGTCTATTGTCCCCTGAGAATGTGGTATGTCAGGAATGCCAGATACATTGAGTATTTTTCTTTTATTCTGTCTTTTTGATACAGGGTCTCCCTGTAACCCCAGCTGGCCTGGAACTCACTATGGAGCCCAAGCTGGCCTTGAACTCACAGAAATCCATCTGCTTATGCCTATCGAGTGCTGAAATTAAAGGCATGTGCCACCATGCCCAGCCTACCATGAGTATTTTTAAAAGAAATATTGAAATCTAAGTTTTTTAAGGTCTTTTTTAAATTTTTATTTATTTTTTTAATTTTTTTTATTTTTATTATTTTTTTTTATGTGTATGAGTATAGTGTCTCAATGTAGGTTAGTGAACCCATGTGGTGCAATGCTGCAGAGGTCAGAAGACGGCGTCGGAATCCCCTGGAACTGGAGTCAAAGATGGTTCTTAGCCACCATGTGGGTGCTGGGAATCGAACCTGGGTCCTCTGCAAGAGCAGTCGGTGTTCTTAACTGCTGAGCCATCTCTCCAACCTTTATTTATTTATTTATTTATTTATTTATTTATTTATTTATTTATTTTTTTGTCTTTTCGAGACAGGGTCTCCCTGTAGCCCCAGCTGTCCTAGAACTCACTCTGTAGATCAGGCTGGCCTTGAACTCACAAAGATCCGCCTGCCTCTGCCTCTCGAGTGCTAGGATTAAAGGCATGCGCCACCATGCCCGGCCTTATTATTTTTTATGTGTATGAGTGTACTGTCTGCATACAGGTTGGTGCACCCGTGTTGTGCAATGCCTTGGAAGTCGGAAGAAGGCGTCAGATTCCTCTGGAACTGGAGTTAAAGACTGTTCTTAGCTGCCATGGAGGTGCTGGGAATGGAACCCAGGTCCTCTGCAAGAGCAGTCAGTGCTCTTAACTGCTAAGCCATCTCTCCAGCCCCTTCAGGTTCTTTTTAAATGATTTCTATTTATGTATGTGTGTGTCTGTGTCCATGGGAGTAAATGCCATGTGGCCACTTTGGAGCTGGACTTACAGATAGTTGATGTAGGTGCTTGGAACTGAACTCAAGCTCTCTGGGGAAGCAGTAAGTGCTCTTAACCACTGAGTTGTCTCTCCAGCTCCCAATCTGAAGTTTTAGGCAAAATATTCTCTCTTTAATACTGGCAAGTAATTAATTTTTTCCAACTATGACCAGGACAAATAAATCCAAGAGGAAGACTGTCCTCAGACAGGCTGTTTGCTAGTGTGACTCACATCAGACAGCCTCCTTTGCTCATTTATCCACAGAGCTTCTTGCACTAAAGACTGTAGGGCTATGGAGGAGGAGGAGGGTGTTGTTGAGAGGAGGCACCTCTGCAGATCCAGAGCAGGTCTGTTCTCACTGTAGTAGAAGTCATTGTCTTCGGGAACACACAGACACCGAACCCCAACATTCACTTCTATTTTTATTTGTTTAGTTTCAAAGTAGTGGATATTGAACCCAGGGCTTGTGCATGCTAGGCAAGTACTCTGCCACTGAGCTACATTCCCAGCCCTCATTTGTAATTCAGTGTGCTGTAAGTTTGGAACTGGAGTGTCTCCCCAAGGCCCATGTGTGAAAGGCTAAGTCCTCCATTGTGCTCTTGGGAGATGGAGACACCTTTTTCATTAATGTTTACATAATTATTCATTTTTATTTAGAAATGGATAGAAAATATATGTACTTATGTATATGCATAAAATAAAATATAAGCGCATTTTTTGCTAAATTTATTAATTGACTCAACAGATTGATTTATTTCAGAGTTTACATTCTTCTCTTTATTACTCTGAAAGATGTCATGTTTGAAGGCTCCTTCTTGGCAAGCCCAAACCACTGTCAGTTCTGCCCTTGTGCTCCACACTGGGGAATTCCCTTCCCATGGTCACTAAATGAGGTCCAGTAAGAACCATGTTCTATCTAGATTTCTGTACTGGTCTCCATGATTCAGCCTGGTAGTCCAACAGTGGCACTCTATACTCTGAAGAGGCTGAAACCCCAGTAGTAGTAGCTCAGTCCACAAGTTGGATGTCTCAGCAGTCCCCATCTGGCACTGAAGGTTTGGAGGATTCTTGGAGAGACATGAGTCTTCAGTCCACCTTGGAAGGTGGAGGCACCTTTAAGAGGAGGAGCCTGGTGGGGGTGGTCTCTCCTTCAGTTACCACAGTCCCAAAGCAATGAGATTAGGCTGACATGAACCAAAACTTCCAAAACTATAAGTTGAAATCAACCTTTTCTCCTTATAAATTTATTGTTTCAGGTATTCCTTACAGTAGTGAAAGCCGACTAACACAGTAGGTATGAAGTAGAGATGTGGGAATTACACTTCCAACAGCTCCCAGGTGATGCTACCCCTGCTGGTCCAGGGACCAGATGTTGAGAACCACTGTGTCTGGAGTGAACATGAGAACCTGAAAAGACACAGTAAAGGGAATAACATAGCAAGAGCCTGGTGTGGGAAAGTGGGAGGACTCAGCCTCTTCAAGGGCAGATGCTTGAGGTTCACCTCACGTTCAGACTCCCTGTATCCCCTTCTGAGACACTTGACGTAGACCTTCGTATAGAAAGCATGAATGGTGAGCTGCACTGGAGAGAATTCTGTAAGAAACATTACCCATGTAAGAAACACTACCCAGAGGACCCCTGGGGGGGGAGGGTATGAGTCTCCTGTTTCACCTTTGCAAAAATTAATGTAGAAGGTGGTGACAGTTGCATAACATGTTTCAGGGCCACTGAACTCTGTGCTTTAAAATGGCTAAAATGAGGGCTAGAGAGATGGTTCGGGGGGTAAAGCACTGGGTGCTCTTGCAGAGGACCCGGGTTTGATTTCCAGCTTCCACATGGCAGCTAACAACCGTCTGTAACTCTAGTTCCAGGGGAATCCAATGCCCTCTTCTGACCTCGGGCATTGCATGACATGGGTGCACCTACCTACATGCAGGCAATGCATTATACACATAAAATAAAAATAATAAATAAGATATTTTTAAAAAATAAAATGGCTAAAATAGGGGCCAGGAAGCTAGATCAGTAAGTAGAGATGCTTGCAGCTAAGCCTAATGATCTGAGTTCAAGCTCTAGTACTCACATGGTAGAAGAAGAGAGCTGATTCCCACATGTTGTCCTCTGATCTTCACACGTGGACCTAGCACACACACAGACACACACACATACACACATACACACACACATTCAAACATGCAAGCTCACAGACACAAATGAATAAATGAATGTAATAAAATAATTTAAAGGAGTTAAAATATTATATTTTATATGATATGCACAGTCATCCCTTGGTATCCATGGGGACTGGTTCCAAAGATACATAATTCCAAAGATACTCCCCAAAGATACATAATCTATGGATGTTTGGTCTCTTATATACGCTGTTGCAATATTTGCATACATCCTACACGCAGCCTCCTGTGTACTTCAAATCACTCCCAGGTTACTTATAATGCCAGATACAAGGTGAAGGCCATGTAAACCATTGTTCTATTTCATTGTTGTAGATGTAGGGAGTTTGCAACTGTTTTTGGTAACTCAAGTGTGAATTTTATAGATGACAACATTGTGTTATGACATCAAAAGGTTGGACACACCTGAAAGAGTAATGGCAGAGTAAAGTCTCTCTCTCTCTCTCTCTCTCTCTCTCTCTCTCTCTCTCTCCTTCCTTCCTTCCTTTCTTCCTTCCTCCTTCCTTTCTTTCCTTTTCTTTTCTTTTCTTTCTTTCTCTCTCTCTCTCCCTCCTCACACACACACACACACACATATACAAAGACACATACAGAGACAGACAGACAGACACACACATACACACACATACGCACGATTTTTTTTTCCCCTACATGTGACCAGCAGCCAGGTCTTCCCCAGCCTAGGTGGAATCTGCTTCCTCACAGCACAAATCCAGATCTCTCCAGCTGAACCCTGGGAAATGTCTGTCATTTAAGCCCTTCTGAATTAGGAGGGGACCACTCCCCGTGTCAGACTGTGCTCTTGCTGTGGCCAGAAAACCAAAGTGACTCTACCGGATTCGCAACTGCGTCTTCTCCTCCAAGAGGCCCATTTCAGCAGACTATGTCCACAGCAGCTCCTCTTCTGGACGGGACGCCCTGTAAGTCCACCCCACACATTCCGTCTCACCCACACAGCTTACTTCATGCTCTCAGAATTTCCCAACCAGAGGAAACATATGACCTCAAGCCCATCTCGGGAACCATGGTCTCTGCCAGAGAGAGGCAAGTCTGAGGGGACAAGACTCACAGAGACATGTGGCTCCCCAAAAGGCTGGAGAAACTTCAGGTGCCAAATTCATAGTCTTCAACTATCCTCCAAGCGGTAGGAGAGAATTTGAAGAGCATCTCGCACTTCAGAGTTTCTATCTTTGATTTTTTTTCTTTAAATTACAAGTAACTATCTTCTGAATTTTTTGGGGGGGAAATTCACACCTTGCTAGCAAAGCTACCTAGCAACACCTGTCCCAATGACCTGTGCCCCAGCTCCTGCCAGCCAGAAAGCACACAGCCTCTTAAGCACGAGCTGGAAGCTGTACCCTGTGGTGTGGAATGAGGGGCAGGTCAGAGAAGGCCCAGGGTGAGCTCAAGATAGGAAGTACCTCTACTCCCCTCCCCTCCCCTCCCCTCTCCTCCCCTCTCCTCCCCTCTCCTCTCCCTATGGCAGCCTCACGATTAGCTTCTCCATCAAGGGTTATGGGGACCTGAAAGCTCTTCTTCCTGGAGGATCCCGTGACCTGTCCCTTATAAAGCTGCATTCCTAAACCCAGCAGTTTATCCACCTCTGCAGCTGTTCACATTTGGAGTACATTAGGAGGGAGTCTGAGATGGTCAGGCACTCTCTGCAGCACTCTGCACAGTCCCATCGATTTTTCTCCTGTGCTGTCCAGCCCGCATCTCACTCTCTCAGGCAATGAACTTAGAGGAGTGCTGACCCTGATGTCACTAGCCCTGAGCTCCAGTCAGGTCTGTGACAAGGGTCCAAAAGATAAACCACATATCATTTGTCTGAATACTTAAACATCAAAATCCAAGCTGTTTAATAAGTGATACCCCAGGCTCCTATACTAACCTGAGCACCTTCATGAGACCCTGGAGGCCAGGTTTAAATCTGGTTCTCTGGGACTTTGCAGAATTCTGCTCCTGAGTGAGGCAGTGTAAAGACAACTTGCCCAAGTGTTAGCCCAATCCATTCTGTGACCCTTAGCAACCCCACCTACCACTTCGAGGGCTTGCCTATAAGCTGCAAACAGTCCAATCTCAAGTCCAAGTTCCACCCATACTTCCACAGAGAGCTCCCACTTGGCTGCCTCTGGCAGGGCTAAGCTGGAAGATTTTTCTGTTCCTAGTGGCATCTATGATGGTCATGTGGGGTCCAGCTGGTGAGTCACCTGGTTTTAAGGTGCTTCACTCACTTCTTTGAACATTGGTAGTGGACACTGGAATGTTGCTATCACATAGGACTATGAATCAGAGCACCCACACGCGGCCTTTGCAGCGTGACAAGCTCAGGGTAATAAAACTTCTTATGTTATAGGACTGAGCTCCCAAAGCAGAAGTCTCAAGAGAAGAAGTATGGACTCACTGAATAAACCAGTAAAGCAACATTTCTACCACTTTCTACTAGCCAAGCAGACATGAGGCCTCTCCAGATTCACACAGAAGGGACCATTAGTCCCATGTCTCAATGAGAAGAGAATCAAAGAATTGTGGCCATCTTTAATCTGCTATGGAATCTAGGAAATATTAACTATTATGATTTGTTCATAAGGAAAGTCAAAGGGTAATAAATAGGATCCTTCTGGACCTGAAATATAAAAGAGTTATTTTGGGTGCCTTAATGTGCAGAGACTCTCTGACCTGCTACATAACCAACTCCATATTTCATCTCCGTGACCATTGTCCCATAGGACTCAATCCAGCCATTCAAACTGAAGTAGGATAAGCCAATAACTCTTGGTAGGATGATCCATGAACTCGAGAGCATCCTTGCCTTCCCTAGAGATGTTCACAGCTGCTAAAGATAAGAGATTTAGTGGCTAACTAGTAATATGCTAACAGCTAAGGGACAGCGGGAACCCTGATTTGGATCATTTGCTGACTTCCCTGGCATAAATCCATTGTAGTTGATTATAGTCGATCCAAAATGACTTCAGAATACAGCTAATGCTAGTAGCAAGCTACAAGAGAGACTGTGTCTGATAATGGTAGAAGGGACAGGACCCTCAGAAGTAGGCGACACTCAGGATGAGCTTCGGAGGATAGGTAGAGATGGACATCCCAAGCAGAAGGAACAGCTCAGAAAAAGACCCAAAGATGGAAATCTCCAGATAGACAGAACAATAAAAGCCAGGGTTCAGAGTGGAAGATAAACAGAGAAGTGCAGATAAAGATCTAACTTTAAAAGGCAAGGTGGGTGACAAAGATGGGAGACCTGAAGGTGAAGTGAGGGAGTTTATATCTCATTCATCAGACAATGGGCTTCTGAGCTGACATGATCTAGATGATTAAATGGGAGGTAGGCTGGAGGATGGATTAGAAGTAGCGTGAGTGCAGAGGTGAGACTGCTATAGTTTTAATATTGAAGGTCTGCTGTGATAGGCAGTCTTCTTTGTCAGCTTGACAGGAGACTTAGAATTGCCATGGTAACATGCCTCTGGGTGTGTCTATGAGAATGTTCCCAGGGTTTAACTGGAGAGTAAAGATCCACCTGAATATGGGCAGAACCTTCCCGTGGGCTGGGTCCCAGGCTGAATCTAAAGTACAAAGCAGACAGAACATGGCGTTCGTCTCTCTCTTCGCTTCCTAACTATGGACACAGTGTGATCAGCTGCCTGCCGTTCCTGCCATCATGCGTTCCCCAACATGATGAGGTGTATCCTCAAACTGTAAGACAAAATCAACCTTTCCTTCCTTCTTTCTGTTGTCAGATATTTTGTCCCAACAAGAAAAGTAACTAATACACAAAACTGGTAACAACAAGTGGGGTGATAAATGGGACCACGTGGTCACATTTGGAACCGGATTGCAGGAGGACCGTGGAAGAATTTGGATCCCCGAACTACAGAAATCATAGAATACTGTAAGTAGTGCTTAGTAGGCCATCCAGGTGGGAGTTTGAAAGACCAGAATGCTGGCCTGGCAAGATGGTTCCCCAGGTAAAGGTGCTTGTTTCCAAGCCTGACAACCTGAGTTCAGTTCCCAGATACGACATGGTAGAAGAAACCAATTCCCATATGTTGTCCTTTAACTTCCACAGTTGCAAACGTGTAAAAGAAATAAATAGGGGCTGGAGAGATAGCCTAGCGGTTAAGAGCACCGACGCTCTTGCAGAGGACCCGGGTTCGATCCCCAGCACCCACATGGCGGCTAAGAACCGTCTGTAACTCCAATTCCAGGAGAACTCCAGTTCCAGGGGAATCCGAGACCCTCTTCTGACCTCCGCGGCATTGCACGACACGGCCGTGCACAGACCTGCATGGCAGACAGTACATTCATACAATTACAAAAATAACTCAGTAAATAATAAATAACTAAATGATAAAAAAAAATATTAAAAAATTTAATAAAAAAGAAGATAAATAAATGTAAAATCTACTTTTCATTATTATTTTTATTTTTTATTGTGTATGCGTTGTTACTGTCTGCATTGTAAGGTTGATGCAACTGTGTCGCACAATGCGCGGAAGTCAGAAGAGGGGGACAGATTCCCCGGAACTGGAGTTAAAGCTGGTTCTAGCTGGGCGTGGTGGCGGCAGGCCTTTAATCTGACTTGGGAGGCAGAGAGGCGGTGGATCTTTGTGAGTTCAAGGCCAGCTGATCTACAGTTAGTTCCAGGACAGCTGGGGATACAGGGAGACCCGTCCAAAAAGACCAAAAAAAAAAGATGGGTTCTTAGCTGCCATTGAGGATGCTGGGAATTGAGTCAGAAGGGTGTGACAGATTCCCTGGAACTGGAGTTAAAGATGGTTCTCTTCACCATGTGGGTGCTGGGAATTGAACCCTGGTCCTTGCAAGAGCAGTCAGTGCCTTAGCTGCTGACCATCTCTCTATCCCTAAAATTCTAATTTTAAAAGACCAAACATGGTGGGGCTGGAGAGATAGGCCATACGGTTAAGAGACCGACCTCTTGCAGAGGAACCCGGGGTATGATCCCAAGCCCCACATGGCGGCTGAGAACCGTCTTAACTCCAATTTTCCCAGGAGAACTCCAGTTTCCAGAGGAATCCGAGACCCCTCTTTGACCTCCGAGGCATGCACGACACGGTGTGCACAGACCTGCATGCAGACAAAAAAAAAAAAAACATATACAATACAAAAAAAATAATAAATAATAATTTAAAAAAAAAAAAAAAAAAGACCAAAATGGTGAGCAAAATCCAAAACAGTGTGGCCTTTGGTGCATGAGATTATCGAAAGAGCTCAGGGGCTCTAGTCAAGCGAAACAGCTACATTGGCCTAACTTTGTTTTATAGCACTACTAGCAAAATTAGAGAACTAAGCGTGGGCGTGTGCGTGTGCACACGCCTTTATACCTAGCATCTGGCGAGGCAGAGGCAGGGGGGGATCTCGTGTGAGTTCAAGGCAACCCAAGCCTGTCCACATGATTGATTCGGCACACTGGAGGCTACAGGGAGACCCTGCCTCAAAAAAAAAGAAAAAGACCAGAGTCAAAATTAGAGAGAACTACTTAGGGAATAGAACTATTATGGCACGGGGCGATAGACAGATAGCTCATGATTAGAGCACTGGCTGCATCTCAAAGTGACCTGGGTTTGGTTCCCAGACCCACAGGCAGCTAACAAATGCTTGTAGCTCTCAGTTTCAGTGGATCTTGATGCCTTCTTCTGACCTACTTCAGCATTGCACCTACCTACAAAGGCATATACGTACTCATAAAAATTAAAAAAAACTAAGTGGCCGTGGTGGCGCACACCTTAAATCCTAGCACTTGGGAGGCAGATGCAGCGCAGAATCTTTGGGGCGAGTTCAAGGGCCAGCCTGTTCTACAGTGAGGAGTCCAGGACAGCTGGGAATACAGGGAGAACCCTGTCCGAAAAGACAAAAATCAAAAACATAAATAACAATAAATACAATAAATCAATAAAATAATTGGGGGCTGGAGAGATGGCTCAGTGGTTAGAAGCACCAACTGCTCTAGCAGAGGACCCAGGTTCAATTCCCAGCACCTACATGGAGGCTAAGAACCATCTTTAGGGAGACCCTGTCACAAAAAAAATTAAAAATAATAAATAAAAAATTTTTTGAGACAGGGTCTCCCTATAGCCCCAGCTGGCCTGGAACTCACTCTGTAGACCAGGCTGGCCTTGAATTTACAGAGATCTGCCTTCCTCTGCTAGGATTAAAGGCAGTTCTTAGCTGCCACGTGGGTGCTGGGAATCGAACTGGGGTCCTCTATATGAGCAATCGGCACTCTTAATCACTGAGCCATCTCTCCAGTCCCCATAAATAAAATATTTTTAAAAGGACTATTTTGGCAAATAACCTGGCTGCATTCTACCTGCATCCTAAGAGCTTGAGTGAGGCTGAATTAGAAACTAATGGACTAATTTGTTTGGTAGGGAAATCTCAAGATAGGACAGCATTCAGGCTGTGGAGTGGTTACTGCTTATTGCTCTTAGTCGGAGGGAGGGAGGGAGGGAGGGAGGGAGGGAGGGAGAGAGAGAGAGAGAGAGACTATAAAACAAAATTCTCATCAAAGGCCCCAAGGTGTAAAAACACAAATGCATTTGAAAGGAGGGAACTTAAGGAAAGAGGACTCAGTGTGAAGAGCCACCTCTACACACAAAAGCTACTCCAGCTTTTGTCCTCCATTATCTGGCTTCCTCTCAGCATTCTGGTCTTTGAATTCCCACCCAAGTGGCCTATCAAGTCCTCTGCAGGAGCCCTCTAGGACAACCTGCCCCCCAAAGCATCTTCATGTTGTAGTTCTGGAACTACATTTTATTCCAGAAAATAGAATAAAAGATGTGATGGGCTGAGCAGAAGTTGGTTTCACTGACAGAGACTGGGGTCAGGGGCCAAAGAAGACAAAACAAAATGGTCATACAATGTGACTTTGTAAGACAGGACAGACAATGCAACAAAAGAAAAATAGCCGGGCGTGGTGGCACACACCTTTAATCCTAGCACTTGGGAGGCAGAGGTGGGTGGATCTTTGTGAGTTCCAGGCCAGCCTGGTCTACAGAGTGAGTTCCAGGATAGCTGGGGCTACAGGGAGACCCTGTCTCAAAAAGACCAAAAAGAAAAAAAAAAAAAAATCAACATAAAAATAGCTGATTGGTTAGCCTCAGGTTCCATCCACTTTTTCCCAAGGATTAAGCAGAGGACTTCACTGTTGTAAGATTGAACCTGGCCTGGTTAGGAAGCTAGGCCATTCTCTCTGTACCCTCCAGACTTCCCAGATCAAATAACTTGGTTCCCAGTTGCTGGCATGGAATGGTAGCAAGAGTGACTCCATTTTGATTTTTATTCTATCCTGGTCTAAGATCTTAGTTCAAAACACTGGACCTCGTAATGTTTTTGTTTTACCACATTTGATCCAAATGAAATCACCTTCATCCATATGTCACCAGAACACAGTTAAGCCACCCTGGGGCTACTCTACACACAGAGTTGCATTTAAATGAAGCTCAGTCCTCTCCTTGCCTTAAAATGTGCTTCCCTAAAGTGTCTGGAAAAGAGGCAGGTGTAGAGGCACCCGTAATCCTGCCACTTCAGTGGTAAAGGCAGGAAGAACAGAAGTTCAAGGTCATCTTCAGCTATATTGTGAGTCTGAGGCAGTCTAGGCTACAGGAGACGCTGTTTCAAAAAGCAAACAATTACAACAAAAATCTCTCAAAGAGCCAGGCATGGTGGCAGACACCTCCCTTTAATTCCAGTACTCAGGAGGCAAAGACAGGGGACCTCTATGAGTTTGAGGCCACCCTGCTCTACACAGTGAGTTCCAGGCCACCCAGGGCTACACAGTGAAGCCCTATGCCCTGCCCCCAAAGGAGGCAGACACAGGGAGAAAAAGGAGCAGAGCATAGGTAGTTCATGTCTGTAATCCCAGCACATGAAAGAATCCCAATTCAAAGCAGATCTGGGTTACATAGGGAAACCCTGTTAAAAAAAAAAAAAAGCAAACAAAACCCAGCCCACTCCAAACTTTCTATTAAAAAGTCCTTTAGGGCTTTTTAGGAGAGATGGCTCAGGGGTTAAGAGCACTGACTGCTCTCGCAGAGGACTGGGATTCAATTCCCAGCACCCACATGGCAGCTAAGAACCATCTTTAACTCGGTTCTAGGGGAATCCAATGCCCTCTTCTGACATGGGTGCACCAACTTGCATGCAGACAGTACACTCATACATATAAAATAATAAATAAAAAAAATTTTTTTTAAGTCCTGTAACCTCTTTCCACACCCCACAGCACAGGCCAAGACCCACCCCCAGCCTTTCTTCTCTGGTCCTCAAATTCTCCAGTCAAGCTCTTTTCGTGTCCCACAACTCCCCTGTCCTACTTACACTTTTTAAGAGAGTTGCATCTCAGGGCGACTCTAAGACTGTGCCTCTAAAGTCGGTTTTACCCACCAGGTTTTGGAAATGGTTTAAAGGCCTCCAGAGGCTGGGGATGGGGCAAGCCTGTGCCACCATTACTGACTTTCCCAGGTACCACAAGAATGCTCTGAGCTACTACTGTACCCGGGTCTCAGCCCTTAAGGAGATGGGTGACCTTGCGTGGGTGATAACTCTTGGCTCTGACTGTAAGCACCACGGAAACTGGGTAGAGCAGCTCCTCTCTGGAGGATGTAGAGAGAGTACAGGGGAGAGAGATGCTGCAATCTGCAACTTGCAACCCACAAAGCTTGGACACTCAGGACTTGCCAGGATCATACTCTTGCTGAAGCACAGCCTTCTCACAGTCCTGAGGACGCACAGATCAGACCAGAACCATGGGCATGAGAGATGAAAGATAAAAGGATGGATGAAAGCTGAGAGGAGGGACGAGACTGCCGACCAAGGACACTGAGGTCAGAGGGGCCTGCGAGACGGGATGCTAAAGAGCCAGGGGGAGGTGGTGCCCAGATCTGCACACTGGAAATCAGCTGGGAGTCAGCAGTCTCTCTCTCTCTTGCATTTAATGAATTCCACTGAAGTTATTTTTTAATATTTTATTTATTTATTTTTATGTTATTATTTTTATTTTATGTGTATGAGTGTATTTCCTACATGTATGTAAGTGTACCCATGTCGTGCAGTGCCCACAGAGGTCAAAGGAGGGCATCAGATTCCCTGGTACTGGAGTTTCAGATAGTTTTTATCGACCTTGTGGGTGTTGGGATTAAACCTTGTGGGTGTTGGGATTAAACCTGGGTCCTCTGCAAGACCAGCCAGTGCTCCTAACTGCTGAGCCATCTCTCCAGCCCCCTATTTAATATTTTTATTTTATCTGTATGAATGTATTATCTGCATGTATGTAATTGCACCCATGTCATGCAATGCCTGCAGTGTCAGAAAAGGGTGTGTCATATTCCCCTGGAACTGGAATTATTCACCTTTTTTTTTTGGTCTTTTTGAGACAGGGTCTCCCTGTAGCTCCAGCTGGACTGGAACTCACTCTGTAGACCAGGCAGACCTTGAACTCACAGAGATCTACCTGTCTCTGCCTCCAAAGTGCTAGGATTAAAGGCATGCACCACAGCGTCTGGCCTTGGAGTTGGAATTATAGATTGTTGTTAGGTGTCATGTGGGTGCTGGGAATTGACAAGAGCAACCAAAGCTCTTAACCGCTAAATCATCTCTCCAGCCTCAAATTATACCAAAGTTATACCAGAAAACACTCTTGGGTTTAGAAGGCAGAGTCCAGAGTATTTAGGGATGAGGAAGGAAGAGGTCCCCAACATTCTCATGCAATTCAGAAATAGTTGGAAGTGACAATAGTTGGAAGCTGGGCATGGTGGTGCATTCCTCTACTCTCAGCACTTCAGAGGCTGAGGCAGGAGGATGATAAGTTTGAGGCCAGCCTGAGCTACAATAGTTAGATCCTGTCTCAAAAAATAAATTAATAGGGCAGGTGAGATGGCTCAGTGGATAAGGGTCTTTCCAGCAAGGATGACTGACACCTGAGTTCAATCCCCAGGACCCACATGTTAGAAAGGGAACCCACTTCCTCAAATTGTCCTCTGGCCTCCACCTATGAACCATGCACATGCACACAGTAACTAAACAAATGTAAAAAAAAAAAAACCTAAAAGAAATTAACGACACTGTTCCACACGTCCTTTGTGGTTATGAATTTTTTTTGATCAAAGAAACGTGCTGTTCCTCGATTTATTCACTCAACACACCATCCCTGGACCCCTGCAGTGGGCCAGGCAATGTGCTAGCAGGTTCAGGGAGGCAGGGAAGAGCCATTCCTGACCTCTGGCTGGCGACTTCCACATGCACTGCTGCTGTAGCTCTCTCGTGCTATCAGATCTCTGTTCCCAGGCCAGCCAGGGTTCCAGCCTGATAGGGTCGCTTGACTCTCAATACCATTTTGTTTGCTTTGTTTTTTCAGCCCTGGCCTTTATCAGATTTGAAAATCTCAGCTGACACAGGCTAAGTTTTCTGAAATGCTCTGTTTGTCTGCCCTCAATAGTGAATGTCACTTTGTACTCCCCCAGAGGGCTGGAGTTAACAGAAGCAATTAGTGTTTAAATTATGTATCTGCAAATACATAAATTATATATCCATCCTTACCCAAATCCAGGGAGGTACCCTTCACATTATGGACTATGTAAATGGTATCCCTGGAATTGTACAGTGCACAGCACATACAAGTGGACTATGACCTCTCTGGATACAGAAGTTAGCCAGAGTTTTTCATCTGGCCTCTCTACTGCACGCTCCTTCAGGGCGGTGGCCCTTAGCCTAGCTACACATCATAACAATCAGAGAAGGCTGCACTCCAACCCATTAAATCACAATTGCCTAGGACATGACCCAGGCATCTGTGTTTTTAAAGCTCCCTAAAGGATTCCAACAAGCAATCTTTTTAGAACCAGCATAGAATCTATGAAGTGTTTTTATTTTTTTTTCATAAAAGCATAAGAAAATAGTATTGCAGAAGAAAAAAAAAAAAAGAAAACTCTGAAAGTTAAAGAAAAAAACATTAAAAATAAATAGAAATAAAACAGATCACCACGCATGCTCTCCCAGGCTGGACTTTTTTCTTCCTGTCAGTGCCTAGGGTTTGTCAGCTGACCTTGCTTCTTGGTTCTGGGGAGCAGTAGGGGTTTGGGGATATGAAGATTTAGGTAAACTGGACTTTTTGCTCTGGCCCTAGGGCTAAACACATGCAACCCCTGTCTAGAGGCAGCTTTGTACCTCCCGTAAACACCTCTCCTGGCCCAAAGGACGCTGCAGAGCCCATGGGGTCAAGCCCATGGTCTGCACCTTCTAAGACCGCAGTCAGCTCTACACTTTTCCCACCCCGTTGGGCCCCAGGCTCTGTGGGACTGTCTCCAGTGTCAGCACGCTATTGGATGACCCAGGCGTGCCTGAGCCCCAGTCCCCCATTCCTCAGCCAGAGGTGGGAGCCCTTGCTCTTCTTTCCAATTTGCTTGGGCTCCTCGCTCCTGATCAAGGGCCTGCTCTGCCCACCCCTTCCACTATAAGAATTGCTGTTCCATGGAAAGCTGCTAAGCAGGAACCTGCTGCCCAGGCAGATACCCAGCTGCCATCGCGGCTTACCACTGTCCACCACTGAGCTGTTTGGCCTCTCGGTCTTGTCCCTGAACTTGACCCACTGTTGCTGGGCCATCCTGGGATCCTTCTTCATCAGCTTTGGGGGGTTTTTCTCCACTTCCCCCACCTCTGGCCCTAAGCTCTCTGGCTATGATGGAGAAGAATGACATACACACTTACTCTCTCCCTGATAGTGACCAAAAGCTGCTATGTGGTAAGCACTGTGTTGGGTGCCCAAACGAGAAGCAGCTCCTTCCTCCTGGAGCACCAAAAGAGAGTGGGAGTACTAAAACAGCCTTATGGAGTGATATGACCTTGCCTGGGAGTAGAGAACCCTTCCAGAAGGAAGGGACTAGGAGATGGGGCATGCAAGACTGCCAGAAGGTAGAAAGGTACAGCATCTGTAAAGAGCTGTGGGGAGTTGGGAGGGCAGCTGGACAGTAGCCATCAGGACAGAGCCTCTCCAGGAAGAAGGTGCAGGGAGATGAGCCCCAGGCCAGAGCACCAGAGCCTGTGGGCAGCTGAGAGTCTGTGGGCAGCTGAGAGTGCAGATGGCCCTCTAAGTTTTGTAGGCAACTGAGGGATACAGCGAGGCACACAGGCCCATTCAACTGCCCGATTAGACACATGAGAGCGACTGTTAAACATGCATCGTGAGCTGAGCGTGGGGGTTCATGCCCTTGATCCTCGCACTCAGAAGGGATAGGCTGGTGGATCTCAGTGAACTCCAGGCCAGCCTGGACTATACAGTGAGTTTAGGCCAGCTGGGGCTATGGGAAGATCCTGCTCAAACAAAACAAATTATATATTCATATATTTTATTCATAAAATATAATTACATATTTTAATATAGCTTATATTATATTACTTATCTTCCAAAGGGAAGCGTCTCCATGATTAGACATGAATGGTTTGGATGTATTTCATAAAAAATAATATTTTTGACTTGCTACTTGAGAAATCATCAAACTAGTGTGAAAGTTCATATCTGTCATAATTTCTATTTTATCTGTCTGTGGAAGGTTTGAATATAACATCACCATAAAATGCGTTTTGTAAAATTTGGAATTTGTTACGTTTATAAATACTAATATACATAAAAATTATTATTCTAGATTAGTAGACTAATACTAGAAAATGACTGTTTTGCAAATGACCATATATAAACCTGACATTGTTTGTAGTTGTGATAANGCAAAGGACTGGGATTCAATTCCCGCAACCCAATGGCAGCTAAGAACCATCTTTGACTCCAGTTCCTCTTCTGACCTCTTCAGTGTTGCATGACACGGGTTTACAAACTTGCATGCAGACATACACTCAATACATATAAATAATAAATAAAAAAATTTTTTTTAGTCCTTAGACTCTTTCCACACCCCACAGCACAGGCCAAGACCCACCCCCAGCCTTTCTTCTCTGGTCCTCAAATTCTCCAGTCAAGCTCTTTTCGTGTCCCACAACTCCCCTGTCCTACTTACACTTTTTAAGAGAGTTGCATCTCAGGGCGACTCTAAGACTGTGCCTCTAAAGTCGGTTTTACCCACCAGGTTTTGGAAATGGTTTAAAGGCCTCCAGAGGCTGGGGATGGGGCAAAGCCCTGTGCCACCATACATGACTTTCCCAGGTCCCACAAGAATGCTCTGAGGCTACTACGTACACGGTCTCAGCCCTTAAGGAGATGGGTGACCTTGCGTGGGTGATAACTCTTGGCTCTGACTGTAAGCACCACGGAAACTGGGTAGAGCAGCTCCTCTCTGGAGGATGTAGAGAGAGTACAGGGGAGAGAGATGCTGCAATCTGCAACTTGCAACCCACAAAGCTTGGACACTCAGGACTTGCCAGGATCATACTCTTGCTGAAGCACAGCCTTCTCACAGTCCTGAGGACGCACAGATCAGACCAGAACCATGGGCATGAGAGATGAAAGATAAAAGGATGGATGAAAGCTGAGAGGAGGGACGAGACTGCCGACCAAGGACACTGAGGTCAGAGGGGCCTGCGAGACGGGATGCTAAAGAGCCAGGGGGAGGTGGTGCCCAGATCTGCACACTGGAAATCAGCTGGGAGTCAGCAGTCTCTCTCTCTCTTGCATTTAATGAATTCCACTGAAGTTATAATTTTTTTACATATTTTAGTTATTTCATTTTTATGTTGTATTTTTTGTATTTTAGGTGTATGAGTAGGTTATGTTAACCTACAGTAGTAAAGTGTCCCCATAGTCGTGCCGTGCCCCCCGAGGTCCCACGGCGGGCCCCAGATTCCGGGTCCTGGGGTTGTCCGATAGTATTTTTTTTATCGCCTTAGTGGGGGTTTGGGATTACCCTGTGTGGGGATGGTTGGGCTATCAACCTGGGTCCCTCTGCAAAGACGCGCCAGTGCATCCTAATTGCTGAGCCCATCTCTCCAGCCACTAAAACATTTTTTTAAATATTTTTATTTTAGCTGTATGAATGTTTATCTGCATGTTATGTAATTGCACCCAGGTCCCATGCAATGCCTGCAGTGTCAGAAAAAGGTGGGGTCATATTCCCCTGGAACTGGAATTATTTCACCTTTTTTTTTTGGTCTTTTTTTGAGACAGGGTCTCCCGTAGCTCAGCTTGGACTGGAACTCACTCTGTAGACCAGGCAACCTTGAACTCACAGAGATCAACCTGTCTCTGCCTCCAAAGTGCTAGGAATTAAAGCATAGCACTCACAGCGTCCCTGGCCTTGAGTGGAATTAATAAGTTAGTTGTTAGTGTCATGTGGGTGCTGGATTGACAAGAGCAACCAAAGCTCTTAACCGCTAAATCATTCTCTCCAGCCTCAAATTATACCAAAGTTATACCAGAAAACACTCTTGGGTTTAGAAGGCAGAGTCCAGAGTATTTAGGGATGAGGAAGGAAGAGGTCCCCAACATTCTCATGCAATTCAGAAATAGTTGGAAGTGACAATAGTTGGAAGCTGGGCATGGTGTGCATTTCCCTCGACTCTACAGCACTTCAGAGCTGAGGCAGGAGGAATGATAAGTTTTGAGGCAGCCTGAGCTACACAAGAGTTGATCCCTGTCCAAAAAATTAAATTAATAGGGCAGGTGAGATGGCTCAGTGGATAAGGGTCTTTCCAGCAAGGATGACTGACACCTGAGTTCAAGACCCCTAGGACCCACATGTTAGAAAGGGAACCCACGTCTCAAATTGTCCCTCTTGCCTCCACATGGAACCATGCCACATGGCACACAGTGAAGCTAAACACATGTGAAAAAAAAAAAAACTAAAAGAAATAACGACACTGTTCCACACGTCCTTTGTGGTTATGAATTTTTTTTGATCAAAGAAACGTGCTGTTCCTCGATTTATTCACTCAACACACCATCCCTGGACCCCTGCAGTGGGCCAGGCAATGTGCTAGCAGGTTCAGGGAGGCAGGGAAGAGCCATTCCTGACCTCTGGCTGGCGACTTCCACATGCACTGCTGCTGTAGCTCTCTCGTGCTATCATATCTCTGTTCCAGGCCAGCCAGGGTTCCAGCCTGATAGGGTCGCTTGACTCTCAATACCATTTTGTTTGCTTTGTTTTTTCAGCCCTGGCCTTTATCAGATTTGAAAATCTCAGCTGACACAGGCTAAGTTTTCTGAAATGCTCTGTTTGTCTGCCCTCAATAGTGAATGTCACTTTGTACTCCCCCAGAGGGCTGGAGTTAACAGAAGCAATTAGTGTTTAAATTATGTATCTGCAAATACATAAATTATATATCCATCCTTACCCAAATCCAGGGAGGTACCCTTCACATTATGGACTATGTAAATGGTATCCCTGGAATTGTACAGTGCACAGCACATACAAGTGGACTATGACCTCTCTGGATACAGAAGTTAGCCAGAGTTTTTCATCTGGCCTCTCTACTGCACGCTCCTTCAGGGCGGTGGCCCTTAGCCTAGCTACACATCATAACAATCAGAGAAGGCTGCACTCCAACCCATTAAATCACAATTGCCTAGGACATGACCCAGGCATCTGTGTTTTTAAAGCTCCCTAAAGGATTCCAACAAGCAATCTTTTTAGAACCAGCATAGAATCGTATGAAGTGGTTTTTTATTTTTTTTTCATAAAAGCATAAGAAAATAGTATTTGCAGAAGAAAAAAAAAAAAGAAACCTGAAAAGTTAAAAGAAAAAAACATTAAAATAAATAGAAATAAAACGATAACCACAGCAGTCTCGTCCCAGGCGGGACTTTTTTCTTCCTGTCAGTGCCTAGGGTTTGTCAGCTGACCTTGCTTCTTGGTTCTGGGGAGCAGTAGGGGTTTGGGGATATGAAGATTTAGGTAAACTGGACTTTTTGCTCTGGCCCTAGGGCTAAACACATGCAACCCCTGTCTAGAGGCAGCTTTGTACCTCCCGTAAACACCTCTCCTGGCCCAAAGGACGCTGCAGAGCCCATGGGGTCAAGCCCATGGTCTGCACCTTCTAAGACCGCAGTCAGCTCTACACTTTTCCCACCCCATTGGGCCCCAGGCTCTGTGGGACTGTCTCCAGTGTCAGCACGCTATTGGATGACCCAGGCGTGCCTGAGCCCCAGTCCCCCATTCCTCAGCCAGAGGTGGGAGCCCTTGCTCTTCTTTCCAATTTGCTTGGGCTCCTCGCTCCTGATCAAGGGCCTGCTCTGCCCACCCCTTCCACTATAAGAATTGCTGTTCCATGGAAAGCTGCTAAGCAGGAACCTGCTGCCCAGGCAGATACCCAGCTGCCATCGCGGCTTACCACTGTCCACCACTGAGCTGTTTGGCCTCTCGGTCTTGTCCCTGAACTTGACCCACTGTTGCTGGGCCATCCTGGGATCCTTCTTCATCAGCTTTGGGGGGTTTTTCTCCACTTCCCCCACCTCTGGCCCTAAGCTCTCTGGCTATGATGGAGAAGAATGACATACACACTTACTCTCTCCCTGATAGTGACCAAAAGCTGCTATGTGGTAAGCACTGTGTTGGGTGCCCAAACGAGAAGCAGCTCCTTCCTCCTGGAGCACCAAAAGAGAGTGGGAGTACTAAAACAGCCTTATGGAGTGATATGACCTTGCCTGGGAGTAGAGAACCCTTCCAGAAGGAAGGGACTAGGAGATGGGGCATGCAAGACCGCCAGAAGGTAGAAAGGTACAGCATCTGTAAAGAGCTGTGGGGAGTTGGGAGGGCAGCTGGACAGTAGCCATCAGGACAGAGCCTCTCCAGGAAGAAGGTGCAGGGAGATGAGCCCCAGGCCAGAGCACCAGAGCCTGTGGGCAGCTGAGAGTCTGTGGGCAGCTGAGAGTGCAGATGGCCCTCTAAGTTTTGTAGGCAACTGAGGGATACAGCGAGGCACACAGGCCCATTCAACTGCCCGATTAGACACATGAGAGCGACTGTTAAACATGCATCGTGAGCTGAGCGTGGGGGTTCATGCCCTTGATCCTCGCACTCAGAAGGGATAGGCTGGTGGATCTCAGTGAACGCCAGGCCAGCCTGGACTATACAGTGAGTTTGAGGTCAGCCTAGACTACATTAGATCCTGGCTCAAAACAAACAAATTAATATATATAATATATATATATATAGATTATCTAATATAGATAGATTAGACTATAGATTATCTCTATATGATATATAGATGATATATAGATCTCGTTCATTGATATTAGAGTAGATAGTAGATATAATAAAGAGTACATTTTATCCCCCATCACTTCTTCCCTCTCCTTTCACTCCCTGTTGTAAGGGGCTCCACCATGTGTTCGTTCCCATGATGCTCTACTTCACCCCAGATCCAAAACAAAGGGACCAGCATTAATGGATGGAAACTTCTGAAATTGGGAGCCCAAATAAACTAACTGTTCCTCTTTTTAATTCGTCTCAGGTATTTCATCACAGCAACAGAAAGCTAACATATAAATAAGATTCACTCTGTCTATCCCACTTCCCCAGAAAAAAAAAAAAAAAGATTTAACCTGAAGTTTTTCATGAGGAATAAATCTAGTCAAGGCAGATTCTGTCAAACAAGTCTCCTCGACTGTTCAAAATGTCAAGGTCAGCCAGGCGTGGTGGCACACACCTTTAATCCCAGTACTTGGGAGGCAGAGACAGATAGACCTCTATGAGTTAGAAGCCAGCCTGGTCTACATACAGAGTTCCAGGCCAGCTGGGGCTACAGAGAGAGACCCTATCTCAAAAAGACAAAACAATAGGGCTGGAGAGATGGCCTAGAGGTTAAGAGTGCCGACCGCTCTTACAGAGGACCCGGGTTCGATCCCCAGCACCCACATGGCGGCCAAGAACCGTCCGAAACTCCAATTCCAGGAGAATTCCAGTTCCAGGGGAATCCGAGACCCTCTTCTGACCTCTGCGGCATTGCACAACACGGGTGCACAAACCTGCATGCAGACAGAACATTCATACACATACAGAAATAAATAAAAATTTTAAAAAAGACAAAACAATAAATAAATAAATAGATAGATAGATAAATAGATAAACAAATAGATAAATAAAAAATATCAAGGTCAAAGTCAAAGACATGAGACTGGGGAAGCTGTGGGCACTGGGTGGGCGCACAGGGAAAGGGAAAGCACCCAGTAGGACAAGCTGCAAAACCTTAGCGTGGGCCGTGGAGAGGCCTAGGCTGGGTCTGCAGAAGCTCACTAGGTGTGGAAATGGGCTTGCTTTCTGGGAGAATATTCACGATCTTAGACAGTAATGTGCAGAAATATCTGAGCAAAACGTCAAGATGTCAGCAACTTATTCCCAAATATTTAAACCAAAAAGAAGAGGAAAAGACAAAGAAGGAAGAAGAGGACATGGAGGGAAGATCTGAATTATCTGAGTGTTGGCCATTTGTTTGACCAGTGTGAGATACAGCAAATGTGGCAGATATTAGTGACTGGCAAATTACTAGTTATTGTTCTGGTAATGTTTCTGTGGTTAAAAAAATAAAAATCTGAGGCCAGCGAGATGGCTCAGTTCGCAATGACCCGAGTTCCATCTCCAGAACCTACATAAAAGGTGGTGGGAGAGATCCGACCCCACGAAGCTGTCCTCTGACCTCCACGTACCATGCTGTGGCATGTGTGGCCCCCCAAAACACGCATCATATATACATGTAAACACAATTCTTTTAAATCCTCAAAATGAAAGTCAAGATTAAGATCAAATAAAAATGCTTTTTAAACGTTTGCTTATGGGTGGAAAAAAGAATCCTGGGTGTTGTTGGCAAACGCCAGGACAGCCACCATTCATATCTTAATGAAAAGTGAATCCTTCCATTTAGCCTGGTGTCCAGTTGATCTGGCACCCCTGAGGGTGACAAGATGAGTTGAAAGCACTTCCTTTTAACTCAGGAATGAGGGAGAGGTCTCCCTGCTCCAGGCCAGGCCAGCTACCTCTGTAGAGAACTCTTAGTTCTTTTCAAGCCACACACATCTCCAGCAGTGTAATGTCCTGACCTTTTTCACATGCCAAGCCAAAGTCATTTCTCTTTGAATAAACTCAGATTTAGAAAAAGAAAACAATTATCCAGGTGGCCTTTAAGGTGAGTTGGATAATGGGCTGTAGGAGCTGGACAGGCAGGCGGGGGCATCCCAAGGATGCTGTTCATAGCTCATGTGGGTGGCAGTCAGTTTCACCAGGATATGCCAGCTTGGACTGGCCTCTGTGTGCTCCTTACTATGAAAACTGGAGGGCCAGACATGATGGCACTCGCCTTTAATCCCAGCACTTGGGAGGTAGAGGCAAATGGATCTCTGTGAGTTCAAGGCCAGCTTGGTCTACATAGCGAGTTCAAGTACAGCTGAGATTAAGGGACACCCTGTCTCAAACAGACAAAACAAAACAAAACAAAACTGGAGATAATAAAAAAAAAAAAACAACTTAGTACAATGTACAGTGCATGGGTGTCCAACAACAAGTGTGAGAGTGTGTCTCTGGAAAAGAGTCTGAGATGGGACCCCTGGGACCCACAGGGATGACAAAGGCCAGGCAGGGACTGGAGTTCTGTTGACTGGGAAGAACCCGCCTCTCAACGGGCTCCCTGAGGGATACTGAGATCCAATGAGATACGAAGGATAGGAATGCTGAAAACGATGTCCGTGACCATGAATCCACTCTCTCAGGGACACATGGACCACTCTCAGCACCAGTGGAGCACTTGTAAGTCACACAGCCTCTAGGTTTCTGATGACACCCTCCTGGTGAGGCAGCAGTTCAATCTTTGGACCCAGAACTGGGTCTATTACTGACTTGTATTGATCTTATCAAACTGAGCCCTTGGGCAGTTTTATTTTAGTTTTCATAAATGAATCTTGGCTTTCTTCATGCCTATAATGGGGTAGGAGAATCCACTGAAAAATGTGCTCTAATTACTAAACAAGAGGGAGTCTCTTATGACAGAGATGAAACCAAGCAGATGCCCAACAAGTAGGAACCCACAGAGTTCTGGACAAAAAGGAAAGGCTGAAGAAAACCACACTTCCCAGTGTGCCTTGTGTGAGGAAGAGAAGAGCAGGAGTCAGAAAGCTTCTGTGGTTAAACTTTGTGGATAAGGAAAAGGAAAAGCCAGTCATTAAGCTGCCTTCACAAAAGGGAAAGTCTCCTCGACTGCTTCAACTAGCAAGGCTGTTAAGCCTGTAACCCAAGCTTGTCTGCTCAAGAAGACAGAGCCAAGACTACAAGGCCAGGGCACTGTCCAGCAGCCCTACTTCCTCTAGCCACCCTACTGACACGTGTCAAAACAGCCTTTCAGGAGCATTGGTTTCATAATTTATATCAATGGAGAAAAACTGGTTTAGTCAAAAGATCCCAGTTCAAAACAATAGGGTTGTTATGTGGGAATAGTTGAAGCTGGATCCCTACCTTCCTCCTCACACAAAGATAAATTCCAGATGAATTGGAACTTAAAATTAAAACTGTAGCCATGAAAGCATTAGGAAAACATGGTAGAGGGTGAGCTCTCCTAATCTGTCAGTTCTGCGTCCATGGATTCAACCAAATGAAATGTTCAGAAAGAAATTGTGTCTGTACTGAGCATGTGCAAACATTTGGCCATTATGTCCTAAATAATACAGTGTGGCAGCTATTTACACACCATTTACATTGTATCAGGCATTATAAATAATCTAGAGGTGATTTAAAGTGAACAGAGACATGTGCACAGGTGATATGCTAATATTGTGCTTCCTTTCTATAACAGATTTGAGAATCTCGGGATTTTACTATCTGTAGAAGGTTCTAGAAACCAGTCCCCATGGATACCAATGGATAACTGGATGGATGGATGGATAGATAGATAGATAGGTAGGTAGATAATTTTCATTAAATACATATGACTATAATATATGGCCCTAGAAGATCCACAAGATGGTGGTTCCTTCTGGGGAGGGGAGCAGGGTCACTTGTATTTTGTCTTTGATTACATTAATATCCTTTTATTTTTATTTTATTTTATTTTGTCTTTTTGAGACAAGGTCTCCCTGTAGTCCCAGCTGGCCTGGAGTTCACTCTGTAGACCAGGCTGGCTTTGAACTCACAGAGATCCACCTGCCTCTGCCTCCCAAGTGCTGGGATTAAAGGCATGCGTCACCACGCCCGGCTATGTACAATATTCTTTTTAGATGTCTTTTTCATTTGTTTAGCTACTTACTTATTATGTGTACCTGTGTGCCCACATACACACATGCCACAGTGCACATGTGGTGGTCAGAAGCAACTTGTAGGAGTCAGTTCTCTCCCTCCACCATGGGGTTTTGAAGATGAAACTCAGGTCCTCAGGCTTTGGGAGCAAGTGTCTTTATCCATTGAACCATCTCACCAGCTCCGTGTACTATTTCTTTTTAAATTTTGGTGGGGGGTCCTTTTTGAGATAGGCCTCCCTGTAGCCCCAGTGGGCTTGGAACTTGATATGTAGACAAGGATGGCCTTGAACTCACAGAGCTCCACCACCCTCTGCTTCCCCAGTGCTGAGATTAAAGGTGCTTACCACCACACTTAGCTATCTTATTTTTAAAAATAATATTTTATGGCATTACCTTTGGATAGGTCATCCATGGCTTCCCCGAGGATAAATCCAGTCCCCGAAGTCATAAACAAAGGGGCCCTAAAAGTGCCATAGCCTGGACACAGGCTGGAGCCCTACCACCTCACACCCCACACCCACAGGACTTTGGCTGTTTCAGGGCAATGGAATCCCAGTGGACTCTGGGAACCTGATTAGGCTTGGTGGGGGGGGTCAGGCATCTTGAGCCAGAAGCCAGCAACTTCTGGGAGAAGGTGAAGAAGAAATTTCAGGGCCTTTCTCAAGAAAGAGCAGAACTGCAGGATTTAAGGAGCGCCAGGGCTGTTTAGGGGTCCCAGCCTGGACCTGAGCAGGGTAGAGTATGGAGAAGACCTCCCCCCAAAACTGGCTCAAATCCCAGGAGACTGAGGTACTGAGGACTGAGGTCCTCACCAAGATGGAACCTGACTCCCCCACCTCAGCCCAGCCTCGTCCAGGCCTGCTTCCTTAGGGAACTCCAAGCAGCCAATGCCCCTCCTGTGCATGCCCATTAGTGGGTCTTCCCCGAGACATTAGGTCAGGCTGGCACAGCCATGTGTACTCTATAAACTCACCATGTCTGCATGTCTGGGTTTCCCTTTTGTGCCTTGGTTACATGTTCCTTTTGGAAATTTTCAACTTTTTTTTTTTTTTTCTTTTGGCAAAGCTAAAAGGAAAGGAATTTTTCCAGGGCTCAGTCAGAGATGTTGGCTCAGCTGGATTGGGAGGAGACAGGGACTTGGATGAGAAGAACCAGGGAGCTGCTGTGGCTGGGGGGAAGGGCAATGTGAGACTCCTAGGAAGTAGGACACAGTAGCAGAGAGTAGACCTCACTGGACTCCTCAGGAGCTAGTAGGTCTTCCTGCGGCCCCATCCCTCAACCACCCCGTTATTTGTTGGTCTCCTTTTACCCCAGCATAACCAACATGTGTGCTCAAAATCTGCTGCTGGAGCAGAGCTGGGAGGGGAGGGGGTGCGTGGAGTTGTTGCCTACAGTTTTAACGGGGGAGGGGGGTGTCAACTATCTTTCCCCTTCCTTTCCCCCTCTGGATCATCTCCAGTCTTCTTGGGCTACACCAGAGACACAGCGCAGAATGAAAGAACTTTCTGGGCTCTACTTCTAGCTGAAGCTCCTGCGAGCCACAGAGCCCACTCCCGGATCTGGATCCCTTCTTGCTTCCCGAGGTCCTCAGGGCCTGGTATGGTCCCTGAGTTCAGATCCCTCATAGTCTTCCCTTTCTCCATGTTGTTTTTTCCTCCTACAGCACACTGACTTTCTGCCAAACCATCTCTCTTCTGGCTCTAAACTTTTGTCGGAAAAGAGATGAAATCAGCACTTGGAAAGCTGGAAGGGGAAAACCAGCTGCTTTTAACAAAATGGAATGGAGGAGGGAGGCCCCACAGCTGGATTGGGGTAGAAAGAGCTGTAGCGTGGTGAGGTGCAGAACCAACATACTCAGAGGGCCTAGTGGGCACAAGAAACACTTGATAACTGAACCCTGAGCTATGCTCCTTAGACTATGACATGTCTGCTACCCTTACTAGTATCCCTTCACCTTACAGGGAAACGTTTCTCTTTCCTTTCTGCTCTCCTACAAGAAACATCATAGCACACTTATATGGCACAGGAGAATGGAGGGGTCTGTGGCATGGAGCTCCCAAGTGAAGTTTACTAGGGTTGGCCCGACTTGTGCTATCCAACATGGGATATTCTTTTTCCCAGTTTTACAATTCTGGTGGTCAAGTCTTTTAGTTCAGTGCAAGAGCATGGGTGGGTGTGGGGGGGGAGCCCACTGGAGAAATGGCTTACGGGTTAAAAGTATCAGCTTCTCTTGCAGAGGACCTTGGATAACAAATCTAGTTTTTCCAAAATATCCAGAGAACTGGAGTTTTATGTGCAAAACACCTGAGATTTAAACTTTGGCAACTGATTCAGAAGTGCACAGGCGGCTCAGCACTGGCCAACAGAAGGCATCTGTAACAAAACCAGGCCCGAGGGTCAGCCTGAGACCTCTGCTTCATGAGGAAGGGCTGACGTGAGGGCCGGCGCCCCATACCTTGGATCCATTATTGCCTTTGGTGAGTTCCTGGCTCCTCCCAGGTCTGAGGTGCTTTTCTTCTTGCAGTGTGCCCAAGGTGCCTAGAATTTACCTTCTCCTCCCTGGCCTGATAACCCCAGCCAGTTAACAGTAAGTGTGGCTTTGAATATACACCTCCTTACATAGGTGTCTCACACCTCCGGGACCATGCTGAATTCATCCTCTGCAGACTTTGCCTGAGATCACCCTTAGTTGGCTTCCTCACTGCTTTGAACTGCTTCCTTTGTTTCCTCCTGGGAGCACTTCCTTAATAAATTACAGGCACACAAATCCTCATTCCAGGATCCATTCTGGAACTCAGCCAAGGACAGGGGACAACTTCTACAGCAGAGAAAGAGCAATTCTGTCAGGGACTGACATAGTTAAGCACCTCAGAGAATGTGAGCTGTAAGAAGACATTGCCTGAGAATCAGCTTAGGATGCCTGGATCCCTCCTGTGGGCCCTCTGCTGTCCTACCTGAGCCCTTTCTCCAAATGACACTCTCACCTCCATAGACTTGGAACTGCTCATAAATATCTCCTCACCCCTCCTCCACTACTTGACAGATATGATCATGTATATCTACCCTAGTCATGCTGCAAATAACCCAGACTGCATTGCTTCAGAAGGATCCAGTTATCCAGAATCTAGGAACACACAGATTCAGTTTAGAACACACAAATTCACTTTAGAACCCCAAGAAAGCCAGCTGAAAAGAAAGTGCGTCTATAGAAGGAAGCCAAAGTGAAGGGAAAGAATAGCCAGGACCCGAATCAACTTCTGTTGCTTGCCACCAGAAGCATCTTGACACTTGCAGGGACTCCCAGACATGCATGTGGCTTTTGAAAATTCAGAGAACTCAAGATAAGAGGGGACGTACAGAGGACACAGGCCCTGGCACAGTGTGCTGGTGGATGTTGAGAGCTGGAAGCTCTGTAACAGCAGGGTAAGAGCTTATAGAGACAAGGATCGAGATTAACATATGAAAGAAGCCTGCTGCCAGAAAAAGACTAGGAACCTTCCCCACCTGGCTACAAGCAACAAACAGCCTGTGCATAAAAAGCCCAGCGATACACAAACATGGAAGAAGGGAAATGCTATGTAAATGATTTAAAAAGGATCGTGAGACTCCTGGACCGCTGATTTTGAACAGCTCTTTCCCCACCCATTCTCCAGAGTTATCTTTCTCTTTCTTAACAAACTGTTTATTTCTGCTACTTTACCATGGATCCCTGGTACAATTGCATTGTTTTTTGTTTGGTTGGTTGCTTGTTTGTTTGTTCGTTTGGTTGGTTGGTTGATTGGTTGGTTGGTTTTGTCCTGGGACACAAGAACCTGGAAATCTCAGCAGGTGCACCCCCGACTGAGATCCATACTTACAACAACAGGGTGTTTCCAGGGCACCAGATGCTTCACCAAGAGAAGCGACCTTACCATCAACAGGAACGCCCCTTGCTGATCCTCCAAGCTGTGGTCCATCAACAGAGGTGGCCAGTGCCACTGCAGCATGCAGCCGCTAAGTCCATCCAGGGCCTCATTACCCTCAAGGCCCTTCCATCTGGTGACAGGGACCAAAGTGCTGGGTGTGCATTCCAGAGGTGTCCCTAGGAGCAGGAAGGGAGCTCCGTGCAGAGCCATCATCCTTCAGTAACCACCAGCATGCTTGGCTCTGGCTTCCTGGGTTTCAAGCTAGAATCATCTGGGGAGATTTTAGGGGTCTTTTTTGTTTGTGTGCACAGGCATTTTGCCTCTATATTTGTAAGTATACCATGTACATGCCATGCCCGTGGAGATCGGCCATTGGATTCCCTGGAGCTGGAGCTGGAGTTCAGACAGTTGTTAGCTGCTGCGTGGGTACTGGGAACCTAACCCAGGTCCACTCCTAGAACAGCCAGTGTTTTTGTTTTTTGTTTGTTTGTTTGTTTGTTTGTTTGTTTTTGAGACAGGGTCTCCCTATAGCCCCAGCTGGCCTGGAACTCACTCTGTAGGCCAGGCTGGCCTTGAACTCACAAATATCCACCTGCCTCTGCCTCCCTAGTGCTGGGATTAAAGGCGTGTGCCACCACGCCCAGCTTAAAGATGGTTCCTAGCCACTATGGGTGCTGGGAATCGAACCCAGTTCTCTGCAAGAACAGTCAGTGCTCTTAACCGCTGAGCCATCTCTCCAGCCCCAGCCAGTGCTCTTAACCAATGGACCGTTTCTCCAGTCTCCCAGTTTTAGGGTTTAGGTTGTTGGTTTTTAATTGCTACTCCAGGGGTTCCACCTCCAGTAAGCTTGCACTGTGATGTGGCTGGCCAGACTGAGGTGCGGCCGGGTGAATACTGCCCACAGGAATTACAGACACACACCTCTGTGTGGCAAGACCACTCCCACTGATCTCTCAGGATCCCTCTGAGCCTGCAGCTTTCAGGGCTCTTCACACACGTTTAGAGGAGGATGGAAGCCCTGAGGAAGAGAGCCCACACAGCTGGAGGCAAACTGCCTTGGCTGGGGCCGCAGCTGGTAGCAGTCTTCACTCAGCTGTTCCTTCTCATTTTTAGAAGGAAAGGAGGGGGGAAAAGTCAACCATTTTTCTGAGCTTTAATTTCCTTCAAATGTCCTGAAGAAACCTTCCTAAAGCTATGCTGCCTCAACCCCAGTCCTTAGTAGTAACATCAAAGACTTTGAAATTGAGACCTAGGGTGATTTAGCTAAAGTAAATAAACCCCAGAGAAAGAGGGAAATTAAAAGACCTTCCTTCTGTCTCTGAGAAGTCTCCACTCAAAAGTGAAAGAAGGAAACTGGTTGGAGGGCTGAGGGGCGGGGGTGGAATTCCAAGAGTCTATATTTTCAGGGAAGAAGGCATTATCGGGCTTAACAGATTTATCAAATCAAAATACAGCATGCAATGCCTACCTCAATCTGAATTTTAGCCAATGAATGAATAGTTTTTATTGCCTGCTATCCTCTCAGACACACTTGAATCAAATATTGTGTGGGATAAACTTACAGCAAAATATTTTTCGTTGCCTGTCTGAAATTCAGATTTAACTGGGCATCCTGGATTTTATCTGACGACTCTAAATTATACAATAAAAATTACCATCTACTAGCTAGAGCATCCTTAAGTAAGTAGGTGCCTGTGAGTTAAACTGGTTAGCTCTTTGCTTCACTGGGGACTTGCTGGTCACATCTTAGGTGTCCCCTGCTCTTGTGGCTGTTATGTGGCCTTTTGGATTTACATCGGAGAAGAAATACCCAGAGAAAATGGGGAGGGAGAGTGGAACACAAAGGGAAAAGACTGAGAGAGGGGGTCCTTGTGCTTGCTGTCCTTCACAATCAGGCCACAAGACTGACCCTGGGAGCAGGGATTCCCGCCCTGTCTCCACACCGAGGTGATCTAAGGATTTGGAGGCGGCCTGCAGAATTCTGGAGAGCTGCCCGCGATCCAGCCCTGGAGCCACGCAGAAAGGGGACTTGAGGCCGCGCGCACACAAGCGGGCGCGCCCAAGAGACACTCGTGCCCCATCTCCTAGGCTCTCTGCGCCCTACATTCTCCTCCCAGAACCATCTCCTTCTCCTCCATTCTCGCTCCCCACCGCCTTGTCCCTCCTAGTTAGGAAGCGGAGCCGCCGAGTGGAGGAGCCAGGATGCCGGGTCTGGTCCCCGCCCCCAGCCGAACCCGGCTGCCAACGAGACGGAAGGCGGGCTCGGCCGGCTGGCCGCCGAGGGCCCCGCGCAGGCTCCGAAGGGCACTGCGCCCGCCTTGGGCGCCCCAAGGCACCTGCGTGACAGCCACGTCAAGGACAAGGTGAGAACTAGGCACGCATGGCTGCCAGGAAAGCTCCGCTCCTTGACTGCCGGCGGCTCTGCAAGGCGGAAGATGACGTGGCGGAGCGAGGAAGCGCCACATCGTCAAGTGGCGATCCAGCGGTCCCAGGCCCAGGAACTGACCCACAGAAAGGAATCCAGTCCAAGAAAGAGAAAGACACCCGGAAACACCGCAACACAAGGAAATGGTTTAACCAACAGCGGCACATCTCTGATGTGGAATACTCTTAAATGTCACACGGCATTTAAGTGACCACTGGGTATCAGACATCCTGCCGCACCTAGGTACACAAACCGAATGATTAGATTTCATTTTTCTGAGGGTTCACGGGAAGAAATGAGGGAGCTTAATAGCAAGCTCTAAAACCAGGGCGCAGTGAATCTGAGCACCAGTGTGTGACCTCGTCTGTAAAATGCAGACCTCGTAAGGAAGCGGGGAGGATCACACTTTCGGCCTTTGCACAGCATCTGGCACTCGGTGAGATCTCCAAATAGCTACCAACAGTCCTGAGACTGTCGACGTGCCTGTTGCTGTGGTAGGAGGTGGCAGGTGCCATGATAAAAGGATTTCTAGGCTGTTAGGAGTGCATAGCAGCGTTGAGTACCGTGGTAGAAACTGTACAAGCTTCAGAGCTCAGAATGTGTTTCATTATAATTGGGGATGTCACCAAAGAAGCGGAGAGATGATAACTCAGCTGAGTCTTGAAGGCTGTGTAGGAGTTTTCCGGGGAGAGGAGAAATGAAAAGGTCTGAATTAAAGCACGTCTGTGGCCCAGAGGGAGGAGGCAGGGGGAATTCCAAGAGCTATTTCTAAGTGTCTTTGGGGGAAGGAACAGATTGCTCACTGTACTTTTGGGCACATGTCCTCCTTTGCACTTGGGGCAGCCTAGGCCCTCCCGCTGTGACCACCCCTCTAGAGCTTGACTCTCCCCATCAGAGAGAGACCTGGCCTGGCTCATCATGAAGAGGTTCTCATCCTTTGGAGCATGCTCTCAATCCATGGGTGCTTTGAACCCAATGTTGGAAGGAAAGGGTCTAGATTATTTTCTTTCCTTTCCCATGATTCTTGGCCCCTGTGCAAACTTGCTCAGGTTCTTCTTATCAAGAGAAAATGGGAAGAACAGGGAAGGGAGGACCCATTTCTATGTCTGATGACCCAAATCCAGGTGAAAAGACCCCAAGAAGGGATTGTGGTGCTAATTTAATCATAAACCAGCAAACACGATCACTTCTACTCATCAAGCATTGAGCATACAGTAGCATCTCCATGAATCAGCCATCCTCAGCCCCTAGCTATAGATAATGCAGCTGAGTCTATTTGCTTTTGTTTTTCAGTGTCGGGATAGAAGCCAGGGCCCTGTGCATGCTGAGCAG
This sequence comes from Rhizomys pruinosus, assembly GCA_009823505.1. Taxonomy (NCBI): domain Eukaryota; kingdom Metazoa; phylum Chordata; class Mammalia; order Rodentia; family Spalacidae; genus Rhizomys; species Rhizomys pruinosus. Next base: position 539,740 of record VZQC01006709.1, read on the forward strand.
ATGCTCCCCCACTGAGCTACACCAGGCCCAAATCTGGCTCAAGGTCACCCAGCTAGTAATGATGAACCCGAGATTCAAACCAGAGCTGCCCCTAAAGCCGACCTCTCTACTCCTAGTCTATGCTACCACAAGACCTGAAAGAGCCCTAGTTACAGCTTTGTCAAGAGAAGGCAGGGCTTATGAAATCTTCACTTTAGCTGGTGAAACTGACACAGGCTCATAAGGGGCCACAGATGCAAGCCCCAGTGCCACGAGAAAACATCCAACACCTGACACAGTCCTGCTTGTTGTTTCTGTATGAAAACTATGACTCCCCCCCCCCCCCCCAGGCCCTTTCAGCATGGAGAGCTTTATATAGGGAATTGCTTTTGCAGCTTTGAATCGCCGAGAAGCCATACGGGGACTATGACAGCAGGAAGCCATTACTACCACCACCAAGAATGAAATAGGAGAAGACAGACCAAAAAGGCAGGTGTACCTGAGTCAACAGAGCTGGAGCTGCAGCAGCTCCACCACTGCCTGAGGCATCACTGGGAGCAGAGGAAGATGAGACGAGACCCCCGACTTTCCCAGTCACCCACTCCTCAGCCTTCCACTCATTTGATCAAATCTGACCAGGCAGCCAGAGGGAAGGGAGTTTGAACATACACCCTCCCTGCAAAGTAGAAGAAGAGGGAGCCTAGAGCCGACAGAAAAAGACAAGCAACTTCCCACCCGGCTTCCCTGGCAGGTTGTTTTTGTCCCATTGTAGAGATGAGGGTGCTTGGAGATGTTTGACTCAGGCCAAACTAGTCACTTTGGGGCTTCATGAATCATGAAGATTTCAACATCAACAACAAGGTGAAATAGGGTCCTTGAGGTGCCAAAGTCTTGACCATGGGGTCAGAGATCAAGAGCCTGGGGGAACAGCAGTGTTTCTGTTTCCTCTTCTTCTGACCCCAAGTCATCACAGTAGCTTAGAGAAGAAAATTCTCCAAAGCAGAAGCCAGGACTCTCAGTTTAGAGACTAAAGACCATTTCTATCTTTTCTGTGCTCCTGCAGATTTTCTAGTGTGTTTTACAAGGAGCGTAAACTGCTCATTCCTGAAAGAACAGGTCATGTTTAGGCAGCATTAAACTAGTGACAGGCACCAAATGAAGACTTTAGCAGGAAGAAAAGTTGGGATGACAGGAGACAGGGCAGCCTACACAGGTAGATTGTCACTGTGCTATCACCTCCTCCTCTGGAAGAATCAAAACCAGATCTAACATGATGCCAGGATCTACTTTTTTTCTTCATAAACATCTACTCATATGTGCATAAATATACACATGCATATTTATACATATGACATAAATATGGACACATAAGCACATATATGTGCTCTCAAAAGCTGTCCCACAGGGGCTGGAGAGCTGGCCTAGCGGTTAAGAGCGCCAACCGCTCTTACGGAGGACCAGAGTTCGATCCCCCAGCACCCACATGGCGGCCGAGGAGAACTCCAGTTCCAGGGGAATCCGACATCCTCTTCTGACCGCGGCATTGTGCGACACGGGTGCACAGACTTGCATGCAGACAGTACATTCATACACATACAGAAATAAATAAAATTAATTTAAAAAATTTTTAAAAAAGCTGTCCCACAATGCATGTGTACACATAAACACAAACCACACAGAAACATATTGTCATGTACATGCATACCCACTATCCACAGGTGATGTGCCTATACATGTATACAGCACACATACACATATACAGCACATATCCACAGATGTACCCATCAACACATATACAGCACACACACATATCCACAGATGTACCCATACATGTATATACCACACATACACATGGACACACCATTATAAATACCACACACATAGGGATGATCCATTTTATATTTGACTTATTACATTTGTTTATTCATCACTGTTTATTCTGTGTGTATATGTGTGGGGGTGGGTGCCATAGCACACACGTGAAGGTCAGAGGACAACTTTCAGGAGTGGGTTCTTTCCTTCTATCATGTAGGTCTCCAAGGGTTGAACTCAGGTCACGAGGCTTCACAACAAGCACCTTTACCCACTGAGCTCTCTTACAGGTATTACTTCACTTTTAAAATGGGACCCAGAATCAAAGGGTACAGCACAGGGCTAGGGTGGTTACCTAACATGCTCAGCACCACAAAGCAATAAATCAGTGACTACACCAACCAATCAACCAATCAATAGACAGATAAGAAAGAAAGAAAGAAAGAAAGAAAGAAAGAAAGAAAGAAAGAAAGAAAGAAAAGAAAGAAAGAACAAAGAAAACGGGACTTGGCAAAGCTTTGCTGGCAAAGCCACCTCACAAGTTCTCTGGCCTCCTCTCAGCAGCTTCCCCATGACCCCTCCCAAGGTTAAGCGCCTTCTTTGAGCTCCAGAACATATTCTGAAGGTCCCCTCTCCAGAGTAGGCCTCAAAGAGCACTTCTCTCTGTCACCACGGCCCGTTGAGCAGTGAGCAGACAGGCAGCATCAGAAGCCCAGCATCCACAAGGGCTTCCCTCTGAAGCCATAGCTCTCACCCTGCCCCTTTCTGGGAGTAGCTGCAATTTACGAAGGCTCCACGGGAAGCCTGGCATGGTTCTGGGAGCAGCAGTGTTTGGGTCAAGTCCCTGCTCCTCTCTGAGTGTCAGTCTCCTCCTCTGTTGTGGGAGACACCTCTCAGCTCTATCCAGGCAGGGGCTTACTTGTATCTGGCATTGGGGAAGCGCCTCCTGAACTTACAGGCAGCTGGAAAGGGATTTGAGTCCAAGGATGACAAGCACCCAAGTCCTTAGCCACTGTTATTTATAATCAGGCTCCCATAGTCATTGACACTATAAATACATCCATAGCTTCCTCCACCCGAGAGCCCAGATGGCCTGGAAAGAAAAGAACCCTCACACACATGTGCGCTCCCCCCATCCCCCAGGTTAGCCACAGCCCAGTGGTTTGCCAGAAACATCTGTCCCAATTGAATTACCATACTGAGCAAGGGCGAGTCCAGGATGAGGGCAGATAGCTGTGAGCTGAGGGCCTCTGGGGTGGTATCAAAAAGGAAGGAACTGGCAGGCACCTTGTCTGCAGGTGCAAGGACAAGGTGGCAGGAATGGGCGGGGCAAGCGATACACAGTCTATGCCTTTGAGCACCAAGGATGAGAGCCTGTTCAGGATAAGCTATGTAACCCTTCCAGGAGGGGTAGGTCATGTTCCAACACACAGTAAACATAGAGGATTTGCTTCTTTATATACATATATATATATATATATATATATATATATTTTTTTTTTCT
>VZQC01006709.1:543067-567439 GCA_009823505.1 Rhizomys pruinosus
ATATATTTTTTTTTTTTTTGTCTTTTTGCGGATTTGCTTCTTAAGGGCGATAGCATGCCGACATCACCAAATGGGTGGAGACAAAATCATGGAATGACGTACCCTTGACATTCCATAGACAATGGGAATGAGGTCTCCGGAATAAGGAATGGGCCACTGGGAAACATGGTGCCTCTTATGTCCTAGAGTGGCAAGTCTGCAGCAACTCTGGACAGCTCAGATAAGGCAGATTCTGCCCCAGGCTTGAGACCCTACAGAACCTCTGCTCAGTACTTCTAGGCTATGCCCCTTCCCATTGCGGAAACAGTTTATCAGCCAAAAGGACACATCCCTGCAGATGAACCCGTTCGCTGTTCTAGAAGGTGTCATGCAGGCCCAGCAGGAAGAGCTAGCCAGACTCAAGAGTGGCCTATGAGCTTCTAGCTGCAAGCTGGTGAGGAATGACTGGATGTGCGTATTCAGAGCTGCCCTGTGGTGAGGCAGGACTGGAAGTAGGAAGGAAGGGAGGGCAAAGGCGATGCCTCCCTGCTGGGCCAGGATCCCATCCAGTGATTTCTGCTCACAGGTCACAGAAAACCAGAACAAATAAGCCTGGGTCACATCTAGTAATATAGAGGCCCTGCGAGTGGTAAAATAGGCAAAGATGGTGGAGCAGACAACTAGCCACCTTCCTCTGGCTCCCTTTTCATTAAGTACATCAAAATGGAGAGGGCAGCTCACCCCACAGAACCCTGCCCCAGGATACCCCACCTAAATAGTCTACACACATTTTCTTCAATCAGCTTTAAGGTCAGAGCCAGCTAGACTGAATGTCTCACTCCTAGCTTGGAGGTCCTCATTGGCACTGGGCACTGTTGGACATAGGTGTTAGGAGCTAAACATTCACAGGGAGCAGGTATGTTTTCTGTATTCCACACTGTCTCCTGCATACAGAGCTTACTTGTACTCCCAAGTCTATGGGGATTCGAAATGGTTCTGCGTACCCGGTCTGGGCTCAACTTATCTCCCCTGAGCCTCTCATACACTTATACAACGGAGGCACCTCCGGCTTGTCTCAGGACCAGCTGGTCCACAGGCTCTGCTAGGTAGGTTCCTTTCTGTTTCCCTGTCCTCTCATCCTCCAGCAGGCTGATCCAGGCAGGTTTGCAAGGGTACATGGAAGTCTGCTGGGCCTCCTGGGGCACAGCCTTCTGAGAAGTATAACCAACACTAAGAAAAGGCCAAATCAGTCTGAATTAAAAGTATATGAAGGTAGGCTTTTATTCCAGGAAATGCAGTCTCTCAGAGAATCCACGGGCAAATCCTGAGGGCCGTGGAAAGTGCCCTTCTGAGAGGCGGGGAGAACCTTTTATAGGGGGAGGGGAGATGGTAACCTATTGGAATCTGGCCAATTAAACCAGGCCAGGGGCTCAGATCTGGAGGTGGGTCTCAGGTCCAGAGGTCTCATGGGAATCTGGCCTGACTGGAAAGAAAGGAGGGTCTTTCTGGTCCAGGCCATCTTGGCTTTGCCCCAGCCCAACCTGACACCTTCTTTCTGCAACATTTTGTTAGCCAAGTCATAAAACCAACATGGCTTCAAGAGGTAAGGAAACGGGCTCCATCTCTCCCTAGGAAGAGTGGCAAATTCACATTGTGAGCCTAGTGTGGTAGAGCCCACCTAACAAGCTGAGGAGAGAGGATCATGAATGAATCCAAGGCTAGCCTTATCAGAGAGAGAGAGAGAGAGAGAGAGAGAGAGAGAGAGAGAGAGAGAGATCAGGCACATTGTAAATGGCTGTGACCCTGAAAGGGAAATAGTATGGCCATTTGTGCTCATGGAAACACTGTGGTCATTTTCTCTCTCAGGCAGATCCAACTTGGATATTGTCATAGAAAAAGTCCCCTGAGCTGGAAAGACTGTACGAGCCAGAGGCAGTGGATGACCACAAGGAAACAGTGTTTTCCAGACAGCTGGAATGTTACCCATAGGAATTCACAGCAATGGTGACAGTATACAAAGTTCCACGTAAGCTCAAGCCAGACAAAATCCCAGCATAGACATAGGGAAAGTGAGTAAGAAGCCCCAACCCTAGCTGAGGAATTATTGACAACTGATAGTTGCATGGAGAGGGAAATTCATATGAGCATTAAATTGGGCAGGGCACAGTGAAGGGGGGTGCAGATAGGGGAGGGGGTCTGAATATGATCAAAATATATTGCATGATCCTCAAAATTTTGATAATTTTTATTCATTATTTTTATTTTATGAGTTTGAGTGTATTGCCTCCATGTGTATAAATGCACCCATGTTGGGCTGGAGAGATGGCCTAGCGGTTAAGAGCACCGACTGCTCTTGCAGATGACCCAGGTTCAATCCCCAGCACCCACATGACGGCCGAGAACCATCTGTAACTCCAATTCCAGGAGAACTCCAGTTCCAGGGGAATCCGACACCCTCTTCTGACCTCCGCAGCATTGCATTGCACGACACAGGTGCACAAACCTGCATGCAAACAGTACATTCATACACATAAATAAAATAAATTAAAAAAATTAAAAAAAAATAAAATAAATGCACCCATGTTGTTCAGTGTCCACAGAAGTCAGAAGAAGGCATCAGATCCCTGGAACCATAGCTACGGATGATTGTTAGCCTCCATGTGGGTGCTGGGAATTGAACCCGGATCCTCTGGAAGAACAGTCAGTACTCTTAACAACTGATGAGCCATCTCTCTAGCCCCTCCTCAAAAATTTATTTTTTAAAGAACAAAATAAATAAAACATAAAGAAAGGAATGAAGAAATAGAGAGAAAGAAAGTGAGAAAAAGGGGCTGGAGAGATGGCCTAGCGGTTAAGAGCGCTGACTACTCTTGCAGGGGACCCAGGTTTGATCCCCAGCACCCACATGGTGGCTGAGAACCGTCTTTAACTCCAGTTCCAGGGGAATCCGACGCCCTCTTCTGACCTCCGCGGCATTGCACGACAAGGGTGCACAAACCTACATGCAGACAGTACATTCATACACATAAATAAATAAATAAACAAGAAATGAAAGAAAGAAGGGAGGGAGGGAGGGAGGGAGGAAGGAAGGAAGGAAGGAAGGAAGGAAGGAAGGAAGGAAGGAAGGAAGGAAGGAAAGAGGAAAATTCCCGTGAAAAATTTTCTGCAAAGTCACGGCCATTTGGAAGTTATGTGGTAAGATTACCCAGATACAGCAAGCCTATTGGTCTTAAGACACACACACACATACACACACACACACACACACACACACACTCCCATACATTCTCCATTCAAAACACCAAACTGTAGTAACGCTCAAGTCCTTTATGTAAAATGGTAAATGGGGCAGGTAAGATGACTCAGTAAGAAAAGTCACTTGCTGTAGAGACTGATGGGCTGAGTTCAATCCCCAGAATGCACAGGAGCAAAACGGAAACAAGTTCTCCTCTTGTTACCAGAATTTGGGGGATCCCTGTATGGTCACCAGATGATCAAGGGAACTCTGGGTCCCTTGGGGTTCTTAGTCTCATCAATAAAAGAATTTGAGAGCCAACTCAAACAGAAGTTTAATGGGCATTTTTATTACAGTTTAAAAAGAAAAACCCCCAGGGCAGGAAAGCTGTAAATCTTAGCAGCTGCCCAGAGGAGGAGGATGGAGAGAGGAAATGAAACTAGCCTTGCTGTTTAAGCTTGGAGGCCAGATGGGAGGACCACCTTAGAGAAAAACAGGGGAGCCTAGAGTATCAGAACAAGCCAGCCGAGCATCCGTAAGTCCTGGCCAGCCTCCAAAAGGAAGCGACAGAAAAAAAAGTTTCAGCATTCTGACTCAAGCCTCAGAAAGTCAGACCTCATGGGAGCTGATGGGGACTTCTGAGAAGGAAAAGTACAGTATCTTATTAGAAGAAAAATTATTCCACCTTTCTCTCTAGTATGGTATAAGGTGAACCCACCTTCCTAGGGATAATTCCTTGGCCAGCCCAACTAGAATGTCAGGTCTCCCTCCACCCAGACCAGAGATTTTATTCCCTTGACCAGGAGTTTTTCTTTTTTTAATAATTTTTTAATTTTATTATTATTATTTTTTATAGCTCCAGCTGTCCTGGAACTCCCTATGTAGACCAAGCTGGCCTTGAACTCACAGAGATCCACCTGCCTCTGCCTCCCAAGTGCTGGGATTAGAGGTGTGTGCCGGGCTGGAGAGATGGCCTAGCAGCTAAGAGCGCCAACCGCTCTTGCAGAGGACCTGGGTTCGATCCCCAGCACCCACATGGCGGCCAAGAACCATCCGAAACTCCAATTCCAGGAGAGCTCCAGTTCCAGGGGAATCCGACGCCCTCTTCTGACCTCTGCGGCATTGCACGACACGGGTGCACAAACCTGCATGCAGACAATACATTCATACACATACAGAAATTAAAAAAAAAAAATTAAAAGTGTGTGCCACCACGCCCAGCCGAGTTTTTCTTTAATGGACCTTATTGCTACTCTAACACTGTGACCCCAACCCCTTCGCTATGTTACGCACACATGTGTAAACACACACACTTACAATGTTAAAATGGTAAAAGATTTGCATATAACCTAAAAGTATCCTCCACTGTGCTTTAAAGCATCTCTAGATGACTCATAACACATAGTACAACTTCAGTGTTATGGAAATAGTTGTTGCGCTGTATTGTTTAGGGGAAAATGACAAGAAAAATATCTGTATATGTTTGGTACAGATGTTTTCAATCCACAATTGCTTGAATCTGTGGATTCAGGGCCTACTTTCATTTAAATGTCTACCAGGGAGCTGCCGCATGCAGAATCTCATCAGAAAAACAGAACCCAAGCTGAGCAGTTCAATACTGAATTAATACAATAAACATAGGTGATAGAAGAGCTGAAAACCTGAACGAGAGGCTGAACAAGCCAGACATCAGAAACTGCTGCTTCCTTGTGCTGAAGGGGAAAAGGACAAGGGGGTACTGGAACCCAGAACCATGGAGAAGGCACCCGCATCTACTGCCCAAAGCAGAGAGGGTTGGAAGAGACCCCACCCTGGCTTCTCCCTTCCTCTGAGGACCAAGCTTCTCCTGCTACTATATCTCATTGGCTGAACACACCAGGAAAGCAGAGTCAAGGGAACATGGGAAATGTAGTCCAAAGATCTCAGGGCCCTGCAACTCAGCCAAGAAGGGAACCAGCCCAGCAAGGAAGGGACATATAAACAGCAGACTCACGGTGAGGATGGAAAGGTCTCCCTAGCCTACCTAAAGCAGGAGATTGCCTTAGCCAAGGCCCCTGAGCCTGAGATCCAGACTGCAGGAGAGGAGCAAGCAGCAAGAGAGGAGGCTCTGCCAGGCTGTCCAGGCTGTAGAGGGGAGCCAGGGAACGACCACAGCTTAGAAAATGGCCTCTGGCCTGGGGACACGATGGCTGCCTCCTAACCCTTGGATTTTCCCACCAGCAGTTCTTGAACCATCCTGCCCACACAAGCTGGAACCAAACTCATTATTAGCAGGGGGATCCACAGCTGCGGCAGCTTCAGATTAAACATCTGCTGTTTTAAGCACTGAACGCAGTGTTTAGGTAGATTGTTTCATCTTATCCTTTCACGACCTTCAAAAATAAGCATCAAGGATGCTCCTGTGAAAAATCAGAAAAAAAAAATTATAGTTAAAAAAAAAAACATACCAGGTGTCCACACATAACTGAACAAAGTCAAGATCCTGAAACTGAAAAATGAGAACACCCTGAAATGAGTTCTGAAGTTGTGTGTGTGTACACGTATACGTATATCTCCATATGTCTTTATCTATATCCATGCTTGAGCCCAAAGACCTTTGAGTCAACACAATTTTCTTTTTTTTTAAATTATTTATTTATTTATTTTGTATGTGTATGAATGTACTGTCTGCATGTAGGTTTGTGCACCAGTGTCATGCAATGCCGAGGAGGTCAGAAGAGGGTCTTGGATTCCCCTGGAGCTGGAGTTCTCCTAGAATTGGAGTTACAGACGGTTCTCAGCCACCATGTGGGTGCTGGGGATCGAACCCGGGTCCTCTGCAAGAGCGGCCGGCGCTCTTAACTGCTAGGCTGTCTCTCCAGCCCCAAACACAATTTTCTATAACTAGAGAAAAACAAACTGCATGTGATATATGAAGCAGACCATATAGCATCACGATGTATGTTTTCTTCATTATTTATTGGGATTTAACATGAGAAAAGTTAACATGACAGTATATTTTAGAGTAAACTATGAAAGACAAGAGAGGTGGGAGAACCCACCCAGCTTGTCAGTGAGATTATACTTCAGGGATGGAAGGACTAATATTGGGTGTGTGTGCTCTGAGGGTATCTGTGCTGATTAGCTTTAGTTGTTGACTTGACATAGCTTGGAGGAGGGAACCTCAACTGAGACATTTCCTCCTTTAGATTGCCCCAAGGCCATGTTTGTGAAGCATTTGATTGTTGAGTGATGTGGGAGGGCCCAGTCCACTGTGGACAGGGCCACCCCTGGGTACGTGGTCCTGTGTAGAGTGTTACACACCTGCATACCAGTGTGCTTACCACTTCGCCTTCTGAGCAGGTCTAACCTGTTCTCAGAAGTTAACCATGGCAACAGCTGAGTCAGTGACCTGAGCCAATGATCAACACCTGGCACATTCATGGAAGGAGCAGAGATGAATGGAAAAAATATATATATATTTATATATAATATATATGATTTCTATATATTATATATATTTAATATATTATACATAATATATATATATATATATTCCCTATTTCTTCCTGATTAAACAAGTCTGCAGGAGCTCACAATCTGCCTGCTTTTCACCAGACTCCTGGTGTCTGTGTGTTAACTCTGCTGACTACTCACCCCCATTTCTCAGCCAGTCATGACCTAAACTTCTCCAGCTGGCCTGGAGGAGGCTACAACAGTCCTGAGTTGTACAAGAAAGCAAGTCGAGCACAGGCCAGAGCAGAAAGCACCATTCCTTGGTGGTCTCTGCTTCAGGTTCCTGCCCCGAGTTCTTGCCCTGGCTTCTCTCAAGGATAAACTGTGACCTAGATATATAAACCAGGGCTAAAGAGATAGCCTTGCAGTTAAGAGCACCAACTGCTCTTGCAGAGGACCCGGGTTCGATCTCCAGTACCTACATGGTGGCTAAGAACCGTCTGTAACTACAATTCCAGGAGAACTCTAGTTCCAGGGGAATCTGAGACCCTCTTCTGACCTCTGCGGCATTGCACGACACGGGTGCACAAACCTACATGCAAACAGTACATTCATACACATAAAAAAAAAAAAGATATATAAACCAAATAAACCCTTTCCTCCCCAAGTTGGTTTGGACCAGTGTTTTATCACTGGAAAAGGAATCTAACTAAAACAATGTCTTAAGATTAAACAACTGCGGGAGGCATCAGAGTCTGGTGCTATCCCTACATCCCTATCATGACAATGGGTACCCTATGATGGAACTAAGTTCACATGCACATCTTGCAGTAGCATCCACAGGCAAATACCAGTTCATCTGACTCTCTGTGCTGTATATCTTTACATTGGAAACATACCATATTGTGAAGGGGTGCTAGAACTCTTCCATCTAGCCCCATGTTACATGGAGTCCCAGAGGGGTTGGGTCATTTACCCAAGGTCACACAGTTGGATGGGGAGAAACCACAGGCTCCCCCAGAGCAGCTGTGAGGCTGTTCCAGGGGCTGCTTCCTGTGCTCTAGAATGCCCCTTTGCTACTATGGAGTTTTGACAGCTCAAATCTAGAGGGCAGAATGGGCGGAGTTTGGTTTTTCACATATTCCTTCAAGGGTTACAGGCAGGAACTCTGGAGGTAAAATTAGAAACGTATTGAGTCTAATTTAAGACATGGCTATCTTTTAATCCCCTAACCCAGAATATATTAGGATGTTTTATCCCACCAAAACAATAAAACCATTCTTCAGAGAAAGGGGAAAAAAGGCAACGTGTCTGTTTCCTGTTCTTGGCTGGACATTTTCCAGAAAGGACACCCAAGTTTTCATCCATCATGAAGAAAAGGGCATCTTCCACCCCATGGCATCGTGACACAGGCAAAGGCAAAGCCAGCTCAGGTCATGGTTAGTCAGATTCCACAACTTCTGTCTTAGTGGATAAGACTTTGGCCACAGGGCACCTTTCTTATTGTCTCAGTAAAAGCATAAGGTGTCTTTTTCATGGTGGTAATTTCTTTAACAATTACAGCAGCTTTCTCCACACCCCACCCTGTGCACCTCCACAGCAATCTTAAATGTACCAGGGTTCCAATGGGCTGTTGAGGGTAGTAGTAAGACTCTTTCAGAACACATATGCTAAAGGAGTCAGTTGTGCTGATGTTCTTGTCCATGGTTAGTGGGCAGCAGAGAGCAAGCAGTTCTCTCTACTTCACTCAGAAAACTAAGTGTCTTATTCTGAGTGCGAGGATGGCATGTCAGTTAGCTTCTGCTTCATAAGAAAACAATGCAAAAATTTAGTGGTTACAACAACCACCGTTTATTTAGCTCACGAGTGGCCCTGTGGGTTAGGTTCAGCTGAGGGACTCTTTTGGTCCCAGGCATACTCCCTCAAGTACCTTTGGCCTACTTCTGGGCTTGTAGGGACTGGCTAGCCTAGGATAGCTCATTAGAAATGATGTGCCTTCTCAGCGAGACAGGCTGAGCACTGTAGTCTGGGCCTCATACACAAGAGCTGGCAGGGTCCCAAGAGAAGCATAGACGTACACGGGGCTTCTAGAGACCCAGGCTCAGAGCTGTCATAAAGTCGCTCCTGCCATATTCCAACCCCAGCCAACTGAAGGGCTGGTAATCAGCCCCAGCCCTTTATCAAAGTCACGTTGCCACAGAACGTAGATGTAGGGATGGGCAGGAGTATCACTGGGTTTGTTTGCAAAGGATCCTCCCTAGAATCCATCCTAGATCTTTCAGGAACAAAGAGCTTCAGACAAGGAGAAAGAAAAGAAGGCAGAACTGAACATTCCCTCAGGGTAAGAGTATACCAGAGCCTGGATTCACCTACTAAGCTCAAACAACGAAAGCATCCCCAGGCCCAGGGGCCTACTAGTTCTGCCTCAGGAGAGTCAGCATCAACTCTTCAGGTACTTTGTAAACCCTCCCATCTGGACACTGATCATGGTGGGAATATTTACACCTGTGGGATTTGGCAGGCACTACAAATCAGGTGCTTGTTCTCCCAGATAGCTGGTTTCCTAGCATATCACTTTGTATGCTAAGCAAAGATTGCCTCGTTCAAATGAGTGAGCAAAACAGTCAGATACACAGGAACAATGTTAAACCACCAATCAAACATGATGTTTTCAATGCATGAAGTGAACTGAGATGAACAGAGTCTGGAAATTCTCAGGAAAAGGAACTCAGGGCTCCTGAAGGGTTAAAAATCAGGAAATGCATCACAGAGAAGGAGGTCTTTTTTTAGCTAGACCTTGGAGGATAAAGATTGCCACAACCAGAAAGGTGAGATGGGCAGATGAGGTAACAGGCAGGTGGACTCTCAGAAATTTTATTTAATGTCAGCTTGGCTTCACATAATAGAGAACCCTAAGCAAAAAGTTACCCATTTCAGTGTTTAAAGCTGGAGGCAGCCTGTGTCCGAAGGTTGTCTTCCATCTAGCCTTAAGCAGGTGTAACTTTGTTTAGTGTCCAAGATCGGGAACATCCATGAGAGCATGGTAGTACATGAGAAGCCAGTTCAGTCCTCATCCTCTACAGGCATGGTGGCCCTGCGTTCTGCTCAGCCCTTCATATCGGCCCTGGCCTGAGAATCTCAGAGATTGCCTGGACTTCTCTCCTCATTAGACAGGTTGCTTAATCTTCCTTGGTTTCCAACTCGGGAAAACAGAGTAAAGTATGTGTCAGGGTGGCCAAGTATTCAGGGGAAAGGAATAGGTGGCAGGGAAGTTGGAGCTGTAGTAGGATGCTGTGTGTACATGTATGTGCACACATGTGCATGCCTATGTATGTGCGTGCAGTCGCACAAGTACATGCATGTGTGTGTATGTGTCTGTGTGTCTTTTGGGGGGGGGTTGAGAGAAGCATTCTTCCCAGACTCTAGCTGAAGTCCTCCCGGGCCTCCATTCCCTGAGAAGCAAGGCCTCCCCTTCCCAGGCTTGGGTGGACAGGGTAGATGGGGCAGAACAGAGCCCAGGCAGCCTGCATCTTGTGGAGTTTGGCTCTATGTGGGCAGCTGTGATGAACCTTGACCACTTTTGACCAGCTGCACTGGGAGCCGCTTCAAACAAAGGATCTATACAGGTGGTTGCCCCAACCCCCATCCTGTCCACTTCACCCCTAGTCTGTACCTACCTGCTACAAGAGGGGCCTCTTCAGGGCATGCTGCCCACCGCGGGGGAGCAAGGGGCAGGGCTCTCAGGTTGCCACTGCAGAGGGAGTGAGGGTGAAAAGTCCTCTAGGTCAGTGATCCAAACAAATATTTGTCAGATCAAGGCTCAAGGCTGACCTTGAGTGTCCATTCCTGGGTCCACAGTAAGTGGCCTCCTACCACTTTTGCATACCCCTCCCTTTCCTTTGCCTGGGGTCCACTAGTCCTTCTCACCTGACCCTGAGCTCTCTGCCTTACCCATGGAATCCAGGTAGTCCTAGAACACACATCATTTCCTCCCCAGAGAAAAGCCAGCAGCCAGTGGCCAGCAAGGGGAGCCTCTGGCTCTGCATCCATCCCCACCCCCCACGGTGAAAGGCTGGCTCTCTAGCTGTCTCCTCCCACAGACACCCTGACTAGGCATCCTGACCACAACCAGCTGATGAGAACCACACATCCCTCTCCCAGACCCCTGTGAGGACCCAGGAGGGAAAGAAACTGGCACCAACCTCTGTGAAAGCTGCAGGGTGCATCCCAAAGCCCAGAGTGAGAGTGCCCTGTCCAGTACTTTGCTCTATGTGTTGGAGGGCTAAAAATACCCTGGTGCTACCAAACATCCTCCAGGGCCCAGGGGAGGTCGGTGGGGAATGGTTCCCAGCACCTGAGCTATTAAAAGGCACACCCAGAATCAGCCAGCCTCCTAGGCGTCCCCTGCGCCTTTGTTCCTAAGACTGTATTTGTCCACAGTCCTACGGAGGCCTGGGCCTCCCTGCCACACCACACCTTGACATTTCATTCTATTCCCCAGGCTAGACCTCTGCTGCTTGGAGCCCAAGGTATCCACCCAACTGCACTTTACAGATGTCCAAACAGCAGCTTGCTTGCAAAATGCATCAGGTAGGGGCTTCCTATTCCTCCAGCCAAGCTTCAATGAGCTGAAAACCAACATCCCTTAGTGGCCTTAACCCAACAGCTTCCATCAAGACATGTACTGACCCCTGCTTCCAGCAGTCAGCCTTACCAGAACCTTTGAGTCTGATGAAAAATACGGATACAAGGGCTGGAGAGATGGCTCAGTGGTTAGGAGCTGCTAACAGCCATCTATAACTCCAGTTCCAGGGGATCCAGCACCCCCTCTGACCTCCACAGGCATTGCACAACATGGGTGCACTTACACACATGCAGGCAATACACTCATACACATAATATAAAAATAATAAGTAAGCCAGGCATGGTAGCGCACACCTTTAATCGTAGCACTCGGGAGGCAGAGGCAGGCGGATCTTTGTGAGTTCAAGGCCAGCCTGGTCTACAGAGTGAGTTCCAGGACAGTTGGGGTTACAGGGAGACCCTGTCTCAAAAAGACCAAAATAATAATAATATATAATAAAATTTTTTAAAATAAATAAATATGGACCAAGAAAAAAAATTCCTATACCACATTCAGTAAGCCATTGGGAATTGGGGGCACTGAAACCCATCCAGTACCACACCTTCAAGTTAAGAACCCTAAATATTTTAGAAGCCAGACACTGAACTAGACCCCAAGACAAAGGACGAGTAAAAGAACCGGGGCTGTGGTATGGCTCAGTGGTAGAGTGCTGGACACATGGCAAACACAGAGGCTTGAAACAACACACACCTGCATGTGACCATTCCCAAGGGTCCAGCCCAGCTGAGCAGCCTCTTCTGGCTATCTAAGGTGTTGTAAGAGTGTGATCTCACCTGAACCTTGACAGGGAGGAATCTGTTTCTGAGCTCATTCAGGCCATTGGCAGGGTTCAGTTCCTCACCCGGGCTTCTAACCAGTTATGGGTTGAAAGCTGCCTTCAGGCCCCAGGGCCACGGGCAGCTCCCTGACTCATGACTTCTGCACAAATGACCCACAACAAGGCTGTCTCCTTTGCTTTGGGGCTGGAGAGATGGTTCAGCAGTTAAGAGCACTGGCCATTCTTGCAGAGGGCCTGGGTTCGGTTCCCAGCACCCACATGGCCACTAACAACCGTCCTAACTCCAGTTCCAGATTCCATCTTCTGGCCTCCATGGGCATCGCATGCATGTGGTACACTTACATGTGTATAGGCAAAACACTTATACACACATATAAATAAATAAATAAATAAATAAATAAATAAATAAATAAATAAATAAAATTAAAGCTGCATGCTTATAGTAAGAATCATGATAAAGTCTTCCCAGGTGGATGCTTATACAATATAAAGGAGATGGGGGTCCCTTATTTGAGCTAGCCATGGGTTTGGCCCACATTCAAGAGGAGGGGGCTACTCAGGGGACAAGAAGAAAGGGATAGGACTGTGATCGTGACACCATCTTGAAATGCAGTCCTCCCCAGCAAGATTTAGCTAGAAAACAGTTGGAGAGAGTTGTGAGCACCCCTGCCTGCCCCTGTTAGGATCTTGAACCTTACCCAGAAAAGGGGAGAAGGAAGGACTGGGGTAATGGCAAAAGAGCCACTTGCAAGGTGAGAGCCCTGGTTCGGGGGAGGATGGGGCAGGGGCTATAGGCATTCTGACAGACACAACATTTCCTGGCCAACCTACATTCCCTTCCAGTCACTGTCTCCCTGACCCAACTCCTCACCCAGCCTCACTGGTTCCTAGCCCTTACCACCACCGTTCCCTGCAGTGTGTTCCATTATTTATCAGCTAGTTTTCTTTCTACTAGAACAGTGTCTGGGTTCAAATCATACTCAATAACTATTTGCTGAAGGAATGAATGTGCTCAAAAGATGTCCTGCCACTAGACTTACTTGAACTTTACACAGCTAACATGCAGAACAAAGGGGCTGGAGAGATGGCTCAGTGGTTGAGCATTGACTGCTCTTGCAGAGGACCAAGGTTGAATTCCCAGCAACCACATGGAAACTAACAGCCATCTGTAGCTCCAGTTCCAGGGGATCTGATGCTCTCTTCTGACCTCCGAGGGCATTGCACAACACAGATGCACTTACATACAGGCAGACAACACACTCATATACATAAAAAATAAAATAAAAATTTTTTTTTTCTTTTTGAGACAGGGTCTCCCTATAGCCCCAGCTGGCCTGGAACTCACTCTGTAGACTGGGCTGGCCCTGAACTCCCAGAGATCTGCCCACCTCTGCCTCCTGAGTGCTAGGATTAAATTTAGGCATGTGCCACCACACCCAGCTTAAAGATGGTTCTTAGCTACCATGTGGGTACTGGGATTAGAACCTGGGTCCTCTGCAAGAGCAGTCGGCGCTCTTAACCACTGAGCCATCTCTCCAGCCCAATAAAAATATTTTTAAATGTAGCACAGAAAACAGCATACTTCAATGATATTCTAAGTTTTTTGCCTTGATGGAGTTTTAAGATATGTAGAATGACATGTAGTAATTGCACATATTTATGGGGTGTATGCACATTGCAACATGTGCACACAATGTGTAATTATAAAATGAGGGTGGCTAGGAGATATCATCTCAGATACATATATATGTGTGTATATCTCTCTATATACATATATATTGTGTTAGGAACATTCAGAAAACCTCTCTACCAGCTCCTTTAAACATTCAATTCCTTGTTGCCAACTGGAGTTACTTCCTGTGCTTACAACATGAGAGCTAGTCCTCCTTCCTGCAGCACCCTGCACCTCCTAGCCGTCCTCTCTACACCACTCCCTCCCCGCACAGCAGTAACCACTATTCTAGTCTCTTTTTTTTTTTTTTTTAATTTTATGCATTTTGCATGCATGGCATCGGGGATGGGGGTGACATTGAGCATGAGTCAAGGTCAGAGAACATCTCATGGTAGTCCTCTCCTTCCACTATGTGGTTCCCAGGATCCAACTCAAGTTATTAGGTTTGTTGACAAGTCCCTTTACCTGCTGAGCCATCTTGCCAGCCCCATTTGCTAATTTTTTTTAAGGTAAAATTTGGGGGATAACAAAATAGCTCAACAGGTAAAGGCACTTCCTGGCAAGCCTGATGACCTGAGTTTAATCCCCAGGACCCCCATGGTGGAAAGAGAGAACGGATTCTACAAAGTTGTTCTCTGATCCCCATGTGCTGTGGAACACATACATGCGCATACAGCATGAATGAGTACAAAAAAATAAAACGGGTCAACTTTTTAGCTCCCATGTATAAATGAGAACATTCACTATCTATATCTTTATGTGTCTGACTTGTTTCACATTATGTCCTTCAGTTCCATCCACACTGCTGCAATAACATAATTTCATTCTTTTCATGGATGAGTAATAGCCATTGAGTAGGGGGATGAACAGATGGCTCAGTAGTTACGAGCACTGGCTGCTCTCAAAAAGGACCCAGGTTCGGTTCCCAGCACCCACATGCTGGCTAATAAACATGGTAACTCCAGTTCCAGAGGATCTGACACTCTCTTATGACCTCTCAATAAATTTTTAAAAATATTTAAAGAATATTCAGTGTATAAGTGGCATAATTTCTTCATCTGTTCATCTGTTGATGGACTGCTAGGCTGATTCCATATCTTGACAACCGTGAGCAATGCTGTGGTAAACACATGAACAGGTATGTGTCCTCCACAGCCTGGTCTCAGCTCCTTTGGACACAGACCCAGGAATGGAATAGTGGATCATAGGGAATCTTTGTTTCTAGTCTTTGGAGGAACTGCAATTCCACTTTCCCTCACAGCTGTCTTCATTTGCTTTTCCCTCACTTCGTAGGAAGTCCGCCTTCCTCTGTACTCTTTTCTGAACTTACTGCTTGCTGTCGTTTATTTATGTTGTTTTGTTTTGTTCCTGATACCGGCCACTCTACCCAGAATGAAATAATATCTCATTGTGGTTTTGATTCCTATTATCCAGATGATTAGTGATATTGAACTTTTTATTCCATTTAACTTGTGTGTGTGTGTGTGCGTGCACACACCATGGTGCACATGTGGAGGTCAGAGGAGAATTTACTTTTGGGATTTGGTTCTTTCTTTCTTTCTTTCTTTCTTTCTTTCTTTCTTTCTTTCTTTCTTATCTTTCTTTCTTTTCTTTCTTTCTTTCTTTTTCTCTTCTCTTTCTTTCTCTTTCTTCCTCCTCTCCTTCTCTCCTCTCTTTCACTCTCTCTTCTTAATCTCTCTTTCTTTTTTCTCTTTCTTTCTTTCTTTTTTCTTTCTTTCTTTCTTTCTTTCTTTTTCTTTCTTTGCTTGTCTTTTTGAGACAGGGCTCTCTTCCCTTGTAGACCCAGCTTGTCATGGAACTCACCATGTAGATCAAAGCTGGCTTGAACTCAAGAGATCCACCTGCCTCTGCTCCGAGCGGCGGGAGATTAAAGGTGTGCACCACCAGCCTTGGAGGTTCTTTCCCTTTTTATCATATGGACCCTGGGGAGCAAACTCAAGGCAAACTTTGGCAAGGAGAAACCTTCATACCTGAACCATCTTGCTAGCCCCATCAACATTATTTTTTTTTTCAAAGATTTTTTTTCTTTTATTTTTTTTTTTATTATGTGTATGAAAGTTTTTGCCCTGATGTATAGTTAAGTGCAGTCAACATTGGTGCAGTGACCACAGAGGCACAGAAGAGAGATGTCAGCAGGCTGCTGGAATTGGAGTTGAAGACCCATTGGTGAGCTGCCGCATGTGGGTTGCTGGGAGTAAGGGCATTCTCTCCAAGCCCCAGCTTTTTTTTTTTTTTTTTTTCCAAGCCTTTTGAAACAGGTTCTCCCTAAGCCAGTAGCTGGAACACTCATATGTGCATCAAATGCTAGACTTCACTCACAGAGTCTGCTGCCTCTTCTCCTGAGTGCTGGGATTAATGATGGATCTAATCAGTGGATTCACATGACACATGGCTCTTTTTTGTTGTTTGGAAAACAGTAATCTCACTATGTGATGCCCAAGCTGGCCTCAAACACAGAATCTCTAGCTCAACCTCCCAAGTGCATGGAAACAAAGTGCCCCTTGCTGACTGTTGGTGGTTGTTTGTTTTTTCCCTGTATTTCTTGGCCTTGTTTGCAAATCCTCTTAGAGTATTGAACCAAGCAAATCATTTTACCTTTTTTGTTTTGGGTTTTTTTTTTTTTTTTTTTTTTTTTTTTGGGCCTTTTTTGAAACAGGGTCTCCCTTTATGTCCCAGCTGGTCACGTGTCTTGCTATGTACAGGCTGGCCTTGAAGCTCACAGAAGATATCCACAAACTACCATCTGCCCCCACCCCCCACCTAAGCACCACCCACGCACCAGTTGCTGGGTGGATTAAAAGGTGTATGCCACCAGGCCAGGCTTCATTCATCCATTTTTAATTGGATTACTCAGGATTCTGCTGTTGAGTTTGAGTTCCTTACATGTCAGATAAGATTATTCGCAAAGACTTCCTCCTACTTTCTAGTCTGTCTCTCAGCTTTGTTATGTGTTTCCTTTGCTGGGCCAAAGTTGTTCATTTCAATACAACCCCAATTTTCCATTTTTGTTTCTCTTGCCTGTAGGTCAGCATCTTTACATGTTTCCCCTGTATTTCTCTCTAGTAGTTTTATAGCGTAGGGTCTTAGATTTTTTTATAGTTTAGGGTCTTAGATTTTTTATTCATTTTGAAATGATTTTTGTATGTGGTGAGAGACAGGGATGTAGTTTCTTTCTTCTGATATGGATACTCAGTGTTCCTAGAACCACTTATTGAATACACTGTTCTTCAATATATAAGGATGACCTCTCTATTTATGGATGTGCAGGCTGGTTTCTGGGTTCTCTATTCTGCTCTATTGGCCTGTGTGTCAGCTTTTACACCAACACCTGCTGTTTTCAAGTAGGTTTTAAAGTCAGCTGTTACAGTGCCTTCAGTTTTGCTCCTTTTCTTTGGGATCATCCTGACTACTTGGGGGCTTTTGAAGTTTAGGAAAGTTTGTTCTAGCACTGTGAAGCATGTCATTGTATTTTGGCGTGTGTGGCATGGAATCTGTAGACCACTTTGTTGCCTTGATAGGGTGGCACTGCTTGGTGACTGGAGAAACCAGGGAAGCCAATGGTGAGCTGACCTGGGTGTAGTTGGCCTGAGATGGGTAGCAATCAGCCAGAGTGGGATATCCAGAAAGAAGGAAAGGAGGGAGCCAGAGCTAATAACTTAGACCCGGGGGGTGGGGGTGGGGGGAGACGTAGGAAATAGATCATAGGGTCAGGGTTTGTAGGGACAGGGTTAAGGAGAATCAAGGATGTACAAGGATGAAGGCATCATCCTGGGAGCGATGAGAAGATGTAGGGTACCAGAGAAAGACATCAAGGAAGGAAGGCAGGTCCTGCCCAATGCTACTGAGAAGCCAAGCCAGCAAGATGAGGATTGGTAGGATTAGGTGAATGGGGGTCACCGGGACCACAGCGAAAGCCTCTCAGGGGAGTGGAGGTGTCCAGGTCCACAGGAAGCCACAGGATATCCATCGCTCCTTCGAGGAGGAGCGTAGGCTGATGCTGAGAACGGATTTGGCAATGGAAGGAGAGCGAGAGAGTGGACTCAGGAGCCGGTGAAGGGGACTCTGGAATGGACGAAATTTTCTGGCCTCGCAGTGCTGGCTCAGCAAACTCATCTGAGCCCAGCAGTCACCCTGTAAATATGTTCACTGTAAATATGTTCCAAGGTCTTCAGTGAATGCCTGGAACAACCCCTGTAGACTGTGCTTCTCCCTATATTCATATACCTACAATAAAGTTTAACTCAAAAAAAGTTTAACTCATAGACGAGTCATAGCAGGAGTTCACAAGACATCATAAAATAGAACAATTATAACAATATGCTGTAAAAAAATCTCCAGATCACTCCTGTAGCCTTTGGAGCCAGTGTTAAGTAAACCCGCACAAGTGCAACTCTGTGAGTCTCTGATAATCAAGTCACCACTGTGTGCGTGGGTGGCAGACACAGGATGGGTCTGTTGGACAAAGACCTATTTACATTCCAGATGGGGTGCAGAGGTTCTAAGATTTCATCAGAATGGTGTATAACCCTAAAGTTTTGAATTGTTTATTTCTGGAATTTTCCATGTAATGCTTTTGGACAACACTTGACTATTGATAACTGAAATAGCAGAAAATAAAACCAGAGATAAAAGAGGGCTATTCTGTTTTCTTGTCTGCTTTGAGCCAATGAGCCCATCAGTGACACACAGTGGTGGCAGAAGACACAGGCAGAGAACGTTCCTGGGTCCTCTGAACTTAACCCAAACCAAGAGAGCTCCCAGGGTGCCTGGGTGGCAGGAGGAGGCTGGCTCCCAGCCTGTCCTGCCATTGTTACAACCTGTGACAGATGACATTGTCCCAAAAGTAGCCCCTCCTACCTGCTCTTGTACAATGAGACCAGATCCTCATTGAGAAGTGGAGTCTGTGTCCACCCTTATTGTGGGCAGCCCTCTGCCACCTTGCCAGTAGGTAGAGCCCACTATAAACACTGGGTGACCTAATCCCTGTGACTGGACAAAGTCAGGCATCTCCTGCAAGGTTCGTTTTTCAGAAAGTGGGTCACTGAACCCCTGAGCCACCAGGTAGCTAACGATCCTGGTTATCTTAAACCCAGTATGCAACCAGGCCCAAGTGAAGAGAAACTGAGCCTCTCACTCATTTATTATTTCCCATTCCATATTTTTGGACCTGCCAACAAGGTCATTGATGGAATCTTGGACTGGTAACAAGGTCACTGATGGACTCTTGTACTACTGCCCAGGAGAAGCCCATATGAAGAAGCAGTCTCAGATGAGTCCCAGTCTTAGATAAATGCACAGCTAATACCTCTGGGCTATAGCAATCTCCACGATCTTGACCTTTTTTTTTTTTGGTCTTTTTGAGACAGGGTCTCCCTGTAGCCCCAGCTGTCCTGGAACTCACTCTGTAGACCAGGCTGGCCTTGAACTCACAAAGATCCGCCTGCCTCTGCCTCCCAAGTGCTAAGATGGTGATCTTGACCTTTAACAGCTTCATTCTCTGGGGGTTCCTCAAAGTCCTGTACTGTCCACCTGCTATCTATAGTCACCCTAAGACTCAGGGGAAGTGATGACCAGTAGGCTCCAGGCTGCCAGGAGTGGACCCTAATGGTGGCTGGCACAGGCCCACCTGCCCAGTAGCCAACCCCACCCTCTTCAGGAAACACTGGAAATCTAGAGGCCATGTCAGACCAGCTGCATTCCAAGAAGAAATCAGGCAGGCTGCCCAGAATCACCCAGAATGGACTTTGGGCTGATCGCCCAAGCTGGACTGGTGCCCTCCCCTTCGTGGAAAGGCACTTTCTCCAGAACTAAGGCCACCACCTGTCATGAGAGCTAGGTGTTGACAGAGCCAGACTGCCCACGGGAGGGACCCTTGGGCACACTGGATTCATCTCGAGGCCTGGCCACCCCAGCAGTCCTGGTGGAGAAAGTGGGTGGAGGAGAAAGACTGACGTGAGGGGGACAGTACCACAGTCCTCATCACTGTGGGCAGCCTGTGCTTCTGTTCGCAGAGCTCTGCGGTACCGGCATCCCTCCCCCACCATGCCAGCCTCTGGCAGTGAAGAGAGGCTGGAAAAGCAAAACATGGTAGGCCTCTCTCAAAATGAAACTTGCAAGTGAAAATCAGGAAGGACTTAGTTCCTATCCAATATTCATGTTGGGATCTGTGTGACTGTACCCGTGGGCCACTATCCTCAGTTATCTATTCTTTCAATAAAAATTTATGTAACTTTGGAAAAAGGCCTCCAAGTTTATCATGTAGAGTTGACATTGTACAGAAACTAACAGCCATATTGACCTAGAAACACACTTTTCCCATTTGTACAGAGATAATGAGCTCTATAAAATATGTAGGGTCAGGGGCTGGAGATGGCCTAGCAGTTAAGAGCGCCAACTGTTCTTGCAGAGGACCCAGGTTCGATTCCCAGCATCCATGTGGCGGCTACGAACCATCTTTAACTCCAGTTCCAGGGGAATCTGACATCCTCTTCTGACCTCTGCAGCACTGCATGACACAGGTGCACAAACCTACATGCAGACAGTACATTCATACACATAAAAAATAAAAAAAAATATGTGGGGTCTTAGTCATGTGTGTTTATCACAGAAACTAATAGAGTATTGTCTAATAAAAATTATGGAATATCTATTGTGTTAAGCATAAGAAAGAACATATTTTCAGAGCTGGTAAGATGGCTCAGTGGTTAAAGATCACTTGCTGTCCAAACTTGATGACCTGAGTTCTGGTCTTAGAGCCCATGGTAGAATGAAAGACCCTCCTCCCAAAAGTTGTTCTCTGACACTGCACACTGTGGCACACATATCATACACACAGAGAAATAATAAAATAAAAATTGACAACATAATATTTTGTCGTAAATATGTATATGTGTATACATATAAAGGGTGTCTAGAAGAGTGGTTTACAGATAGCACCCTACCACTCACCAGGAGATACTTAACAATATCTGGAGACACTTAGCTGTCACAACTAAGATGATCCCGGCATCTGAAGAGAAGTCAGGAATCCCTGGACATCTGACCATGCACAAGACACCTCCACATCAAAGCATTACTAGCTGCTCCAAGATGTTATCTGTGCTGAGATTGCAAAACCTATCCAAAAGGAGAAACAGATTGTATTAGTTTCTTCTTGCTAACAAAGTACCTGACAAGATCAGCTTACAGAAGGAAGGGTTTATTTGCGTTCACAGTTGGGAGTGCATCGTGGCAGGGAGGACATGGCAGCAAGAGCATAAGAAGGTCACCTTCCGTCTGCAGTCAGGAAGCAGGGAAAGAGGCAAGCTGGCGCTCAGCTCAGCTTCTTCCTTTTACTCAACCAGGACCCTGTCCCCTGGAACGGAACCACCAACATTTTGGTGGGGGGGGGGGGTCTTTCCACTTCGGTTAACTCAATCTATAAGATTGAGGCATGCCTGAAGGTTGGTCTCCTAAGTATTATAGATCTATTAAGTGAATAAACGAGGGCGACCATCACACATGTTGACAGTGGTTCCCATGAGGTAGACTCCAAGATGGACAAATATGGAAAAACACTACCCCCCATATGCCCTTCTAAACCATTCTGTACTAAATTTCTTACTGAGTGTACAGATTACTATTTAAAAGAACTATGATGCGACCAGTTATCAAGTACCTGCTCTTGCTAGGTGAAAAGAATTTAAAGAAGAAAACGGGACCCACATCACAGTCTGTGGATTGACCAGGCCTTCCTCTATCTCCATTCTTCACACTTGGTACCAGTGATAAGATGGGCCTTCTCTCTTCTGGGGACCACCTTGCACTCAGTAGGTGGCTCAACAGCATCCTGGTTTCTTTCTCCTTGATGCCGACAACTAAAATGCCTCCAGCCATCTCCAGATGTGTAGTGAGAAGGGGGCAAGGTCATCCCTGGTTGGGAACCACTGCACTCAATCTGCCTGTGAAAAGTGTAGATACAAAAAAGTCCCCATTCGGGGCTGAAGAGATGGCTCAGCAATTAAGAGCACTGCCTGCTCTTGCAGAGAACCCGGGTTCGATGCCCAGCACTCACATGGCAGCTAAGAACCGTCTCTGGCTGGGTGTGGTAGTGTTTGCCTTTAATCCCAGCACTCGGGAGGCAGAGGTAGGTGGATCTCTGTAACTTCAAGGCCAGCCTAGTCTACATAGAAAGCTCCAGGCCAGATGGGACTAAAGGGAGACCCTGTCTCTCTGAAAAAGACCAAAAAAAAGAAAAAAAAAGTCCCCATTCACTGACCTCACAGACATATAGTCCAGCTGGATCCTCAAGTGGACACAGCCACATAAATGGGCCACTTCAAATGTCAAAGGATTAAGGGTGCAGAGTGGGCAGATGCAGAGCAGGAGCTGTGTGCCCACACAGACCTCTGAGTGGAGACAGGAAGCCTGCCAGCTCTCCAAAACTAGTAGCCCATTTCACAGAGAAAGAAGTGGAGCAGAGCTGCTGTGGCCAAAGTCTCACAGTAAGTGATGCCCCTCAGAAGCTGAGACACCGCCTTTCCTGTAGCATTGCAGGGTGTCCTTACACACTGTCCTCCTTCTTTATCCCTGGTCCTGGGTTCCCCAGTCTCCTAGCACTCGCCTCCAGGATGGCAAGTCACCTAAAATGGTGCCTATTTTCTCCATGCACCCTCTTTTTGGTTTTTTTTGGTCTTTTTGAGACGGGGTCTCCCTGTAGCCCCAGCTGTCCTGGAACTCGCTCTGTAGACCAGGCTGGCCTTGAACTCACAAAGATCGCCTGCCTCTGCCTCCCAAGTGCACCACCACAGCAGGCTTTTTTTTTTCTCCATGCACCCTCTTGCAGATAAGCTGTCACTCAGCTATTCCCAGTACTACCACAGCTCCAGAGAGGACAGACTTGCTGTGTATACACAGGGTTGTTCTTTGGGGCTAACAGACATGCCAGCAACTGGACACAACAGCACAGAAAGCATCCCCTGTTGTGGTGACCATGCTACACCATGGGGAATCTCTCCACTAAAAACCCTGGGGTAGGCAGCGCCTTGAGTGAAGGCAATGGAGTCAGGCAAAGAGGTTGTGATGGTTAGTCTTTATCTTTAATCTTGGCCCAGATTTATTTATTTGACATAGGCTCTTACTATGTATTCTTGGCTGGCCTTGAATTCCTAGAAATCCACCTCCTTCTGCTTCCCAAGTGCTGGGATCAAAGGTATGTACCAACTGATGGTTAATCTCAGGTGTCAACTTGACCAGATATGGAATCAACTAAGAGACAGGCCTCTGGGCAGTCTGTGAGGGTATTTTCCGGAATGCCTGACTGATGGGGAAGACCCTTCCCAGAGTGGGTAGCCCCTTCCCCTGGAGGCCCAGACATAAGGTGGTCTAAAGGGAAAGCAGGCTGCTTTTGCCTGGCCACGTTTTGTTCCTTGCTGGTGAGTGCATCTATGCTGTTGCTTCAGCCACCCCTCCATAACACTGGAAGCTGGTTTCCTCAGCTCTCCAACGTGGACTGAGGATCAGTAGCTCCCAGGAACTTTCCAGGCCTTCAGCACTGGCCTGGGACTGCTGAGGCACCTAGCCTTATAGACTAAGCAACTACTGTGTTCTCAGCAACTACCAGGTATAGACAGCCATTGTTAGACTACCCAGCCCAGATTGTATAAGCCAACCTAATAAATCTCTTTTGTAATACTCATTCATTCTAACAGTTCTGTTCCTTATAGAACTTGACTAATACAGAGATCGAGACCCACTTTCCTCCTGGTAGGAAAAGCCATATTGTTACAAACCCGGGCTTTGATTGTTTTTGATTATTATTATTATTTTTTTTTTTAGTCAAGTTCTCTCTATGTAGCCCTGGCTGGTCTGGAACTCACTTATGTAGACCAGGCTGGCCTCAAACTCACAGACATCTGCCTAGGTGCCTCTGCCTCTGAGTGATGGGATTAAAGACATGCACTACTATGCTTGACCCAAACCCAGACTTTGAAACCAGTTTGCCTGGGTTTGTAACCTACTTCCTAGTTGTGTAATCTCAGGTAGAGTACTTCATGTCTCTCAGCCTGAGTATCAATGACAATAAAAATGATATAGCAATTATACCCTCTTCCTGATATCACTAAATCAGCTGAGATAATGTATATAAAGTTCTTAGCAGAAACCAGCACACTGTAACTATATATCACATGATTCCTGTTGCTTTTATTCTATTATGAATCATAAATATAACAAAAAAGTACCTTATTATGGTTCATGAGCTGGCAAGAGGAACTGCATACAAATATTCACAAATTCTAGTTTAGAGGAGAAAGGGCTGAAGAACTAATAAGTTTCCAGGCAGTTCTCTATCTTCCCATACTGGAAAATAAAAGGGTCTTTAAGAACACGTTGTAATGGTGTTCAGCTCATCTGCGCAGCTAAGACGTGATTGCTCTATTCTTGGTTTCGGCTGCTTTCCAGCTGTGGTGTTTTTCTCATTGATCAGAGAGAAATCCCCAAGGTCTGGCAAAGGAAGCTTTTAATTGCTCTGGATGGACCAATTTTTGGCTTAGCTGCTCAAGCATATAATGAGAAAGAGAGAGAGAGAGAGAGAGAGAGAGAGAGAGAGAGAGAGAGAGAGAGAGAGA
>VZQC01006709.1:567650-646365 GCA_009823505.1 Rhizomys pruinosus
GGGGGGGGGGGGGGGGGGGGGGGGGCAGACAAGACAAGGCAATGCAACAGTGCGCTTCCTGACCTTTATCGAAAAGGCACACAGAGCCATCAAAACAATCGTGATGTCACAGACTGAATGTCCCCAGAAGGAGACTGAGCCCGGGACTGAACTCAAGTCCCTTTATTTGGAGGGAATCCTGGGAGCCCCAGGAGGGGAGACAGAGAAGCTATGGCAGCCAGCAGGGGTGCAGAGTTGAAGGGATCACAATTGGGGCTACTAGACATAGACACACCAACACAGGCCTGTCCACCGATGGTGGAGCTGGGAGCTGACTCCCTATCCCATCAGCCATTGGCTAAGGGCTGCCCCCTGGGACTTTCAGCTGGAGGTCTCCATTGCAAGCAGCTGGGAGAAGCCTGGGGATAAAGAGAAGTGTCCACAGCTGGGAACCATGCTGTTTACAAAGGCATCAGCAGCATGTGCTGCAGGCCCCAATGTAAGACATCTCAAGATGGGACTGCTCCCTGCTTCCCCATGTGGAGGATCCAAGGGACCTGGCTGAATGCATAACCTTTCAAAAGGTGCATGAGATCGTCAAATACCTATTTATAACCTTGCCCTACATGCTTCTAACCATGCGTTATATCTAGCGGTATATTAACTTGGAAACGTTACTTTCTTTGTCCTCTTCCACGATTCAATTTTATTCCAAGTGTTCGGCTCATCTCTGCTCTCAGGGTCCACCTGTTAAGCTTCTAGCCCTCCCCACTGCACACGTTCTCCCTCATGTCTTCATTCTTGGCGATCAGCATTTCTGTAATCTGCGGGATGCTTCTGCTGGAATTTTTATCCCAAGTCTCAAGCACCTATTTGCATAACATTAGGGCAGCTGGCTGCTCCATTCATCACTGGGGTGTCAACACGTGCTCACAATCCTGTAACCACTTGGTTTGGCTTGCTTGTGTCCTTAAACGGCTTGTTCACCCTGCTGTACCCTCTGGAATCCACTCCACACCAGGATTAAAATCCCCAGCCTCCTGTCTCAATGCGATTGTGCTACTGTAACAAATTACCACCGACTGAATGATTTATAAAGAAGAGGAATGTATTTCCTTACGGTTCTGAAGTTAAAAGCTCAAGATCAAGGTGTTGGCAGGTTCAGTGTCTGGAAGAGGGCCTCGCCTCTGCTTCAAAGATGGCTCCATCTTCCAGAAAGGTCAACAGGCAAAGAAGGGTTAGAGCTAGTCCATCCAGCCTTGCATAAGGCACTAATCCGTTCATGAAAGCCAACAGGACTGCAGGAGGGACATTCAAGCCACAGTACCTCCATTTTTTTTTTTTTGGTCTTTTCTTTTTTTTTTTTATTTTTTTTATTATTAATTTTATTTATTTCTGTGTGTGTATGAATGTACTGTCTGCATGCAAGTCTGTGCACCCGTGTCGTGCAATGCCGCGGAGGTCAGAAGAGGGTGTCGGATTCCCCTGGAACTGGAGTTCTCCTGGAATTGGAGTTTCAGACGGTTCTCAGCCGCCATGTGGGTGCTGGGGATCGAACCCGGGTCTTGTGCAAGAGTGGTCGGCGCTCTTAACTGCTAGGCCATCTCTCCAGCCCCTTTTTTGGTCTTTTCAAGACAGGGTCTCCTTGCAGCCCCAGCTGTCCTGGAACTCACTCTGTAGACCAGGCTGGCCTTGAACTCACAAAGATCGACCTGCCTCTGCCTCCTGAGTGCTGGGATTAAAGGCGTGCGCCACCATGCCCGGCTTCACAGTACCTCCATTTTAACAGTTCCTTCAGAATACATCATATAGGAGTATGAATTGTCAAAGAACAAACTTAATTTTTAATTCATAAATAAAGTGGTCAAGAGATTCCCACATCTTTTTTTTGGCAGTGCTAAGGATTGAACCCAGGGCTACTGTGAGTGGGACAGGCACTCTACTATTGAGCTGCATCCTCAGCCCAAAGATGTCTTTCTTGGAAACACAGCTTGCTATTACAGGGACCTTCTGGGGAGCAAGGAACTGCTGGTGTATCCAAACATAAACTCATCTTTGTCCTCATACCGGGAACGTGGTTGTGACATCACATGTCTGGTTTGTGGGTGCAGAGACACAGTCCCGAGGAGCAGTGGATCACCATGCTGGGTGTGACTCTCGGGTATGTTCACCTCCCCCTGATGCACGGTCAACCAGCAAATCTCAGGGGAGCAAAGCCCAGGTGGCCAGGCAGCTATGGCACGTCCCCTTTCTGGCACCTCCTGCTTTCCGAGCTAGTGACCCCAGGACAACCTCCACCACAGCTGGAGTCGAGTGGTTTCTCTTATTCCAGGAATGCAAAGTTCTGGGATCTGGATCCCTTTCCAAACACCACACCCAAGCCTATTTCAAATGAGCAAGCAAATGTTTGCAAGGGTTTTTAAAAAACAAGATAAAACAGAAAAATCTTGCCTCCCTGTTTCTTAGCTGTTTTAGTAATCAGCCAATCCCACTTTCAGGAGTTGCTGACTAGAGCTAGAGACAGCCGTCAGGGAGGAACTGAATTCAGAAGGCTGTGGACTTTAGCTGTGGACTTTGGAGCTAGGCAAGGCTATACCCCAGCTTTTTCCTGCCTTGGGTTTCGCCATCTGTAAACCAGTACTAGTCTTTGCCTAGCAGAGAGCTGATGGGATGCTATCTCAGACGCTAGTCAGGATGAACGGGTTAATGTTCCCCAAGTCACCCCTCCCTTTCATCTTCTGCTTCTAGTCTGGTTACTGAGAGGTAATGTACAGACGGGGTCCCTCTGGAGTTGAGAGAGGGTGCCTGGGGAATGAGGAATGGAGAGCCCAGGACATCCAGCTTTCTGCTTTGGCTGTTCTAAGGCATCTCCTTCATATGTAAAGGTCTCCCCCTCCATGGGGAGAGCAGATGAAAGCCCAGTGATTGCACTTGGACCCCTGGGTCCCAGGAGCAGGCTGCCTGCTATGTAGAAATCGGGGTGAGAGGAAGAGGAGGAAGCAGGCTGCAGAGGATGGAGCTCAGAACCCAAAGCAAAGGGTGCTCTCCCCTAGGAGGGCCCTGAGGGGGCATCCCATGGAGCTACAGGCTGCTGAATACTTGAGCAAAGTAGAGCCACCCAGTAGGTGTGGGTGGGTCTCCAAAGCCTGTTGGAAGGCTGCCCTTGGCCTTGAGCTTACATCTCTCCACAGCCACAACTTTTAGAATTCTCAAGGGCAAGGTTTCAATTTTGCAAACCAGCCCGCAGAAAGCTGTACATACCAGCTCTGGAGGCTAGCCACGTCAGCAAAAGACTCATCATAGGAGAGGTCTGCAGCCAAGGCGGCTGGGAAATGGCCCTGCAGCCAGACGTGCCGCCTCGAGATGTTCTGTTCTAAATTAGCCCATGAACTTCCCTCCTGCTAATGACGATGACCAGATTTGGGGTGAGTAAGCAGGCCCCACTTTGTCATTTCATGATCATTTTCAGACATACCCAAATTCACACCATGAGAATGTGACCACTCCTGTACGCTGGGGAGATGGCTCAGCAGGTACAGGTGTTTGGTCTTTGCAGATGACCTATGTTCAGCCCCAGGACCCACAGTGAGGAAGGAGAGATCTAACCCCTACAAGTCATCCTCTGACCTGCACACAGTGGCACCCATGCCCCTCCCACCAAACACAAGTATCCATACATGTAAATGTAATTTAAAAAATTTTTAAAGTGGGGCTACAGGGAGACCCTGTCTCGAAAAGACCAAAAAAATTTTTTAAAGTGACCATCTTTTTTTTTTTTTTTTTTTGTATTTTTGAGACAGCATCTCCCAGCCCCAGCTGGCCTGGAATTCAGTTTGTAGACCAGGCTGGCCTTGAACTCACAGAGATCTGGCTGCCTCTGCCTCCCGAGTGCTGGAGTTAAAGGCGTGCACCACCATTCCCAGCCTGTAAGAGTGACCATCTTATAGGTGACACAGACCCTCCAGTTCCCACAGTCCAGTGTCCTCTAGCAGAAAATGACGAGATTGCTTCGGGTGGCCTCTGGGGCCCCACCTAGCTTGAACATCCTCTAAATCCACATTTTCCCCTGGCCTCCTTTATGATATTTCTACAGGGGCTTGGAGACTAGGCTGCTTAGGACTCCCCTCCCCAGCTAAATAAGGACTAGATGTTCTTAGTGTGATAGCACTCAGAAGTCACAGCTGCGGGTTAAGAAGACTGGAGGGCTGGGATGTAGCGTACCTAGCAAGTGCAAGGCCCTAAGTTCAAGTCCCGAGAGAGAGAGAGAGAGAGAGAGAGAGAGAGAGAGAGAGAGAGAGAGGCAGGGTCTCCCTGCAGCCACAGCTGGCCTGGATCTCACCATGTAGAGCAGACTGGTATCAGGCTCAGAGAGATCCTCCTGCCTCTGCCTCCGGAGTGCTGGGATTAAAGGTGTGCACCACCATGCCTGCCCTTTCCTATTTTAATGGCATGTCCATTGTGTGGATGTTGGTGGGAAATAGGTCACTGTCTGCTATACCAAGGGGCAGCAGGTCAAGGCCTACATAATCCTGGCCCAGACAATTGGATGATCCTGCCAGAGATTTCTTTTTTTTTTCCTGCCAGATTTCAAACTTTGAACAAGAGATGAAAAAAGTCAAGCCAGGTATGATGGCACATGTCAGTAATCCCAGTTTTCAGAAAGCTGAGGCAATAGGATGTTGAGTTCAAGACTAGCCTGGATTATACATAAGGCCCTGTTTCAAAGAAAAAGAAGGCTGGGGAGATGGCTCGGTGGTTAAGAGCACTTGCTTTGAACCCGGAAGTCACTCAGGCAGTAGGATTGAAAGGTTATTCCTGGACAAACTGTCAGCCCATGAAAGGAAACAGCCAGAATTGACCAGAGTCCAAAACGACAGCTCCAGAGAAAGTAGACTTTTGCCTCTCATCCACCTGTGCCCCTTTTCTAAGCCTAGGGAACAATCTGCAGAAGAGGGGGCGTGGTAAAATGTAAGGGCTGCGATTGGGGTGAATGGTGAAACTACAGCAATATAGTCTGGACACTTATTTGATCAACTTGATTGTACATACAAGCCCCCCAGCTGGATGGTGGGACCCTTGGGCTATGTGGGTTTGGGCACAACTGCTTGCAAATTGGTTTTACATGAAGGATGCTTGTACTCATAAATTATTACTTATTGTAAAAAATGAAAAAAAATAAAGAATTAAAAAATAAAAAAGAGCACTTGCTTCAAGGGGGTCTGAGTATGGTTCCCAGCACCCACGTCAGGCAGCTCACAATTGCCTATAGCTCTAGCCCCAGAGGACACACTCCCTTCTTCTGGCCTCTTCAGGTGCCCGAACACATGGCATACATTCACACATACACATAAAAATAAAAACATATCTTGCCGGGCGTGGTGGCGCACGCCTTTAATCCTAACACTTGGGAGGCAGGCGGATCTTTGTGAGTTCAAGGCCAGCCTGGTCTACAATAGTGAATTCCAGGACAGCTGGAGCTACAGTGAGACCCTGTCTCAAAAAGACCAAAAAAAAAAATTTTTTTTTAAATAAACCACAAAACATGGGGCTGGAGAGATGGCCTAGCGGTTAAGAGCACTGACCTGCTCTTGCAGAGGATCCGGGTTCGATCCCCAGCACCCACATGGCGGGTGAGAACCGTCTTTAACTCCAGTTCCAGAATTCATCACCCTCTTCTGACCTCCACGGCATTGCACAACACGGTGCACAAACCTGCATGCAGACAGTACATTCATACACATACGAAGATAAATTTTAAAAATTTAAAAAAAACACAAAAGAGAAAGAGAAATGAAGAAACTCAGGAACTACTAAGCATTCATTTTGTGGCTGTAGCAACTAGTGGTGGAGGCAGGGGCCAGAGGACAGTTTCTGAGCCACCCATCCCTTCAGTATCCACCACCAAGCTGCCTTCATCTCTTACCTATTCCCCGAGGCCTCAGTTTGGGGCTTCCTGTGGACTCTGCAGCCACCCAGTAACCTCCCAGTGAGTCTGCTTGATTTTTCCTCCACAGGTGATTTCTGCTGCCTGCTCCCCAGAACACTGACTGATAGAATGGGTTAAATCAAGATTTTTTTCAAACTCAAGAGTTAAATAGCATTAGAGGATGAGGGAGGCAGGTGTAAAAATAGGAAGATTTTTATTCATCTCATTAGCCTCATAAGGGAATATATTAAGATATTTAAACTGGGGCTGGAGAGATAGCCTAGCGGTTAAGAGCACCGACGCTCTTGCAGAGGACCCGCGTTCGATCCCCAGCACCCACATGGCGGCTAAGAACCGTCTGTAACTCCAATTCCAGGAGAACTCCAGTTCCAGGGGAATCCGAGACCCTCTTCTGACCTCCGCGGCATTGCACGACACGGGTGCACAGACCTGCATGCAGACAGTACATTCATACACATACAAAAAAAAAAAAAAAAAAAAAAAAAAGATATTTAAACTGGTTCACAGGAAAAGTCCAAGAACCACACACCCATGGGTCACCAGAAGGCTTCAGTGAACATTAGATGCAAGTCTATCAACAGGGCAATAAGCAAGTAAAATACATTCCACTGGACACCACTAGTGTACATGTTTATAAACGCAGACTATTTGCCTTCTCCTAGTTTTTCTGATTCACAGTGTTATCAAAGGCAGTGATGGCAGAGATAGCCTGGAAGATTCCTTACACTGGAGCTCCATTGGCCTCTGCTTGCTTTTTCCTGTGCGTTGAAAAGACTTTGGTGAGTTTTTCATGATGGTTGTATATGGGATGAACATGTGGGTGGAACAGACACACGCTGCTACATTCAGAAGTCCTTGACCTCCAGGTTGGGGTCAGGGAAAGCTCTTGGAGGAAATGAGAATAGGCTCAAGTTGAGGGCTGACAAGGATGAGGTGAGGAGGGCAGCTTTGTGAGGGGCCTGTAGAGCCCGGCACTCTCTGTTGGCAAAATGAATGCAACTTCCCAGAAAATCAGTTCTGTGAAGGAAACTGATAGGTGGCAAGTTTGGAAACATAAAGCAGACTTCCTTGCAGAGTGTAGATTATTGTGACTCTCAGCTTATCAAGAAGACTCATGGATAAAGAGACGACAGTGCCTGGTAATGGCCACTCCTGTAATTGGTATTCCCAGGGTCCAGGTTCCATACAGTTCACCTGAATGCCTTTGAGCAAGCTTCAAGGAACATGACAGACACAGAGTCAGCCCCTTAACAACCACTTTCTCTGCATTTTAGGCAAAGCTTGTAGAATTGTTGGATGGAGGCGAATGAATGGATAGGGATGAATGAATGAATGAATGAATGAATGAATGAATGATGAGTGATTCAAAATACTGACACTTTGTCAGCAGTGAGGGGTGAGGGGGTAGAGACACAGCTCCACATTGCCACCCCCAGCCTTAGAGACTTCATCTTGTAGGAACCTCTACTCTGGTAGTACCTCCTAAAAGAATTTTAGGAGGAGACAGTATGAAACAGAGTTGTTTATTAAAAGCATTTTAGCCAGGCGTGGTGGCGCATGCCTTTAATTCTAGCAATTGGGAGGCAGAAGTAGGTGGATCTCTGCAAGTTCAAAGCCTGCCTGGTCTACATAGTGAGCTCCAGGCAGGGCAGCTGGGACTAAAGGGAGACCCTGTCTCAAAAAGACCAAAATAAATAAATAAATAAATAAATAAATAAATAAATAAATAAATAAATACATTTTAAGGACTGGGAATAGTGGCACGCGCCTTTAATCCCAGCACTTGGAAGGCAGAGGCAGGCAGATCTCTGTGAGCTCAAGGCCAGCCTGGTCCACATAGCGAGTTCCAGGCCAGCTGGGAGTATGGGACTACAGGGAGACCCTGTCTTTTTTGTTTTTTTGAGACCTTGTCTTAAAAAGACCAAAAAAAAAAAAAAAGCATTTTAAGGGGCTGGATTCCCAGCACCCACATGGTGGCTAACAACAGTCTATAACCCCAGTTCCAGGGAATCCCATACCTTTTTCTGACCTCCATGGGCACTGCATGGCATGGGTGCACTTACACACATGCAGATAATACATTCGTACATGTAAAATAAAATTAATATTATTAAAAACATTTAAAAATTTTTCATATATATTGCCTGCCAGTGCTCTTAACCACTGAGCCATCTGTCCAACCCATAAAAACATTTCAAATACAGATCTTTTTTTTTTTTTAATTTTAATTTTTTTTTTAATTTTTTTTTATTAATTTTATTTATTCTGTATGTGTAGCATGATGCCTGCATGCAAAGCTGTGCACCCGTGTCGTGCAATGCCGCGGAGGTCAGAAGTGGGTCGGATTCCCCTGGAGCTGGAGTTCTCCTGGAGTTGGAGTTTCAAGACGGTTCTCAGCCGCCATGTGGGTGCTGGGATCGAACCCGGGTCCTCTGCAAGAGCGTCGGCGCTCTTAACCGCTAGCCATCCTCTCAGCCATAATTTTAATTTATTTTTGTATGTGCATAATGTGCTGTCTGCATGGCAGGTCTGTGCACCCGTGTCGTGCAAGCCGCGGAGGTCAGAAGAGGCGTCGGATTCCCCTGGAACTGGAGTTCTCCTGGAATTGGAGTTTACAGACGGTTCTCATGCCGCCATAGTGGGTCCTGGGGATCGAACCTGGTCCTCTGCAAGAGCGTCGGTGCTCTTAATGGCTAGGCTATCTCTCCAGCCCCTCAAATAAATCTTTAAGCAAAGAGTAAAGAAAAGAGAGGCCCGGGGCTGGAGAGATGGCCTAGCGGTTAAGAGTGCCGATCGCTCTTGCAGAGGACCCGGGTTCGATCCCAGCACCCACATGGCGTCCCGAGAACCGTCTGAGACTCCAATCCAGGAGAACTCCAGTTTCCAGGGGAATCCAAGACCCTCTTCTGACCTCCGTGGCATTGCACGACACGGGTGCACAAACTTGCATGCAGACAGTACATTCATACACATACAGAAATAAATTAAAAAAAAAAAAAAAAAAAAAAAAAAAAGAAAAGAGAGGCCCTCAGGAAAAAAGTAAGACACACCTAAGAGTATTGGAATGGGCTTCTCAAACAGAGAGTTGTAATTAAGTGTCTGTACAGTAGCCATACATACTGTTTGGGGCAGCTTCTGAACTCACATCTCAAGGGTTGCCAAGGAATCTACATGGGACAATAGGGTGCTGGTTCCTATGCACTGGGTAGGATCACAGATGATAAGGTAAACCCTAGTCCCAAGGGCTGCAGGGTAAGTTAAGATGCTTTTACTGAAAAATAGGTTTAGTATAGTTTGTGAGACTCTGAGAAAATATGTGAGAAAGGAATAAGGTCATATTTTACAGGCCTAGGCCTTAGAACGGTGCCTTGCTTTTTTTTTTTTTTTTTTTTTTTTTTTTGAGACAGGGTCTCCCTGTAGTCCTAGCTGGCCTGAAGCACTACAGACCAGGCATGAGATCTCAGTCTCACAGAGATCCGCCTGCCTCTGCCTCCCAAGTGCTGGGATTAAAGGTGTGTGCTACAACACCTGGCCTGCCTTGCTATTTTAACATAAAATATCTATATATAAAATGAATATTGCCTCTATGTTGGCAAACTTCACAGCAAATGTTAATGTGCTGGAGTCTCAGCTGGCGAGAGGCTTCAGTTTCTGGGGCAAAGGGCTCCTTTATCTTCCCATGTTTCCATAATTTTTCCTTTTTTTTTTTAACCTTGCCTCAATCTTCCTTTCTTCCTTCCTTCCTTTCCTTCCTTCCTTTTCCCTTCCTTCCTTTCATTCCTTCCTTCCTTTCTTCTCTTCTTTCCTTCCTTCCTTCCTTCATTCCTTTCCTTCCTTCCTTCCTTTCCTTCCTTCGTCCTTCCTCCTTCCTTCCCTTCCTTCTTCCTTTCCTTCCTTCCTTTCCTTTCTTCTTCCTCCTTCCTCCTTCCTTCCTTCCTTCCTTCCTTCTTCCTTCCTTCCCTTCCTTCCCTTCTTCCTCCTCCTTCTTTCCTTCTTTCCTCTTTTATTAAACAGGATCTCACTATGTACCCTTCGGTGACTCTATACACTGACCAGGCTGGCCTCAAACTCACAGAAACCTGCCTAGCTGGCCTCAAACTCACAGAAACCTGCCTAGCTTTGCATGCACCACCGTGCCAGGTTCAATTTCAATTCTTTCAAGAAGATGCAAAGCATTATGCTTCATCTTCCACTTCTCTGTCAGCGATGACCTTTAATTAAGCACTTACCATGTGCCAGGCAGTATGCCATGTCCTAGACTCACTAGAGGCATCAAATGGAACCTGCTTCAGGGCCTAGTTCAGAGCCAACTGACTGAATTTGAAGCCTGGCCTCCTCATCTACCAGCTGTGTGCCCTTGGGAAAACTGATTCACCTCTCTGTAGTTTTTCTCTCACAGAATGGGAACAATAGTGGTACCTGGGGAACACTTTGCTATTCTTCGAGAGGACCCTGGTTCAATTCCTACCACCTACATGGCCACTCTATCTCCCTCTTCTGGCCTTCAAGGGCACTACACACATACCAGTACAGACTTGGACAAATAAGAAATAAGTCATTTATTTGTGAGTTCAAGGCCAGCCTGGTCTACAGAGTGAGTTCCAGGATAGCTGGAGCTACAAGGAGACCCTGTTCTCAAAAACACCAAAAAAAAAAGAAATAAGTCAATTAAAATAGTACACAGGGCGCAGCTGGATGTGTGGCGACGCCTTAATCCTAGAACTGGGAAGGCAGAGGCAGGCAGATCTTTGTGAGTCAAGGCCAGCCTGGTCTAACATAGTGAGTTCTAGGACCACGCTGGAGTTACAGGGAGACCCTTCCCAAAAGACAAAAAAAAAAAAAAAAAAAATAGTAACAGGGGCTAGAGAGATGGCCTAGCAGTTGAGAGTGCTGACTGCTCTTGCAGAGGACCTGGGTTCAATCCCCAGCACCCACACGGTGGCTGAGATCCGTCATTGACTCCAGTTCCAGGGGAATCTGACACCCTCTTCTGACCTCCTAGGCATTGCATGACATGGATGCACAAACCTACATGCAGACAGTACATTCATACACATACAAAATAAATAAAATTTAAAAAATGAAAAAAAAATTCTAACAATAGTACAGGTAAGTTGTTGTTGGGAATTCAATGAGTAAACATAATTAAAGCCCCTGAAACAATGCCTAGTGCGTATTCAGTGTGTATAAATATTGGATATAAACTTCAAATGCTCTGCATAAGGTAAATATTGTTATTGTCCCCATTTTATAGACGGGATAAATTTAAGCTTTATTTTAAGAGGTTTAAAGAAGCTTTATTTTGGCTGGGTATGGTGGGGCATGCCTTTAATCCAGCACTCGGGAAGCAAAGGCAGGCAGATCTCTGGGATTTCAAGGCCAGCCTGGTCTACAAAAAAAGTTCCAGGCCACCTGGGGCTACATAGAGACCCTGTCTCAAAATACCAGAAAAAGAAGCAGCTTTATTTTAGGGGTTTTAGGGTAGGGGCTGCAGAGATAGCTCATTGGTTAAGAGCGCTGACTGATCTTGCAGTGGGCCTAGGTTCGATCCCAGCACCCACATGGTGGCTAATAACTGTCCATAACTCCAGTTCTAGAGGATCTGATGCCTTCTTCTGATGTCCACGGCCATTGCACAACATGGGCGTGCTGACACACTCATACACATAAAATAAGAGAAGCTTTATTTTGAGCAAGCAATTAGTGGGTCTGAAGTTCAAGCCAAGGGCTGAAGCCAGAACATGTTTGCAGAGCTGCCGTGCTGATGGCTGGACTGATCATTACACATCTAGAGGTGCTCAATCAGCACCGGGCTGGAGACAGCTGTCCCTGACACACCCAGCCCTGGCCCTCACGGAAATGCCACCCCAGTTCTCCACCTTTACAGAAAGGCAGAAGGGCAGCGACTCTCAGGAGCTGCCCTTCCAGCTTTCTGCGCTGAGCTCCGGGACTCCCTGCCCTGGCCCACTGCCCTGGGGGCTGAGGCTGCGGGCTGGAAGGACAGGAACGGCCCTGACCGCAAGGACGCGCGCTCTCGAGGCGTGCCGGGTTGCTCTGCTGTGCCGCTGATGTTTAAATCCGCCTTATCGTAAAACACCCTGCCTTGGGCTGGCAAGTCCCAGCTGGAGGAGGCCCAGGGAGCCCGCCGGCCAGCTGCTGGCAGCGCACTCCTGGGGCTCAGGATGCCACGTTGCAGAGGCGGTCTTCCGGACACCGGCCCGCCCCACTGCTCCGTCTGCTTCTCATTAGCTAAAGCGAGGCCGGGCTCTGCGCCGGGTAGAGACACAGAACTGACGCCTTCTCTCCTGGCCTGTCCTCAGTGCCCACTCCGGAGCTCGGAGCTCGCCTCTCCACCTGCTGCACCCCATGACCCCTCCTCATGTACTGCCAGTTCTCCTTGCAAGTCTGCATGGTTGTGCATTGGAGTGTCTTCTCTTCTCTTCTCTTCTCTTCTCTTCTCTTCTCTTCTCTTCTCTTCTCTTCTCTTCTCTTCTCTTCTCTTCTTCTCTTCCTCTTCTCCCCCCTTCTCTCCTCCTCTCCCCTCCCCTCCTCTCCTCTTCTCTTCTCTCTCTCTCTCCTCTTTCCCAGACCCCAGTCCTTCGTCTGCCAGCAGTACAGGGCCGTCAGCAGTACCTAGTACCTCCTCCCTGTGCTGCTTGCCAGCCATGTGACTTGGGGACAGTGAATTCCTCTGGCCCTATTTCTCCATCTGTAAAACTAAGGCATCATTAACACTATGCACCTTGTGAGGTCATTGTGAGGATGAAATAAAATGACCCGGGTTAAAGGGCGCACATCAGGACTGCTCTGTTAGATTAAGTACAAACTATGAATTAGGATTTGGACTAGGTATTGGCCAAAGACTGTGTTTCCAGGGACAGAAACTAAGGTTTTGTTTTATGCTTGTACATATGTACGTATAATGTTTGAAACACTTTGTCTGAAGTGTTCAATTCAAATATTTAAAGAAATACCTAGATCGTATCTAGAGGACACAGCGGAGACTGAGCGTGTCTCAAGACTTCTAGGACTGAATGGAGCTGCAGAGACCAGGGAAGACCCAGCAGCTAGACAGAACTGGGATGTAGGGCCCTGGGGGCGGGCCATGGATTCTCTGACTGGGACACCCTCTTGGGTACTGCACCCTAGGATGCAGAAGCAGCAAGCTAGAGTCCTTTTGGGGTAGGAACTCCCTAGGACTATGGGTGGGGCTGAGGAGCACATGGTTATATTCCCACCAGGAAGGGAAACTCAGATGGGGGTGGGGAGTACAGAGCCCCAGTAGCCTCTGCTGTGGGGAGGAGGCATTCATTGCTGGAGCTGCCACAGAGTATGCTAGGGCTGAGTGAGCTTGGCAATCAGGCCCACAAGTAGTTGTGGTACCAATCCCATAGTGGTCTGAATGAGAAGGTCCCCCATAGGTTCCAAGTGTTCAGACATTCTGTTCCCAGTTGGTGGTGCTGTTTTGGGAGGTCTTAGAAGGTGTGGCTATGCTGGAGGGAGCTCATCACTGGGGGCGGGCTTAGAGAGTTCTTAAAGCCTTGCCAATCTGCCAGTCACTCTGCTTCCTGTGCCTGCTTGAAGATGTGAGCCTCTGCCTTATGCTCTGGCACCTCCTGCCACCGTGCATCCCTGTCACGATGGACTCTAATCCACCTGGAACTGTAAGCTTAAATAAACTCTTCCTGTTATAAGTTCCCTTGGTTGTGTTGTTGTTTCTATCACAGCAACAGAAGTGACTAACACACACACCATCCATCCTGAGGTGGTTTCCCAGTTCATGATGCTAATCCTTGCTGTAGTTCTTGGGATAAGAACTCAGGGACACTGGGGAGCCTAGTGAGTCCCTGGCTTCTTGCATCCTGCCCCTGCTCCATGCTGGTGCATCTAAGGCTTTAATTTAGAATAAGGATGGGGGAGTAGGGGGCTGGAACACCCCCATTCTCTCTTCTGTAGCTGGTGGGTTTTCATTAGACATTTATTGAGCACCACCTGTGTGCAGAGACAGTACAGGGACATTTCCCCCACCCCATCCCCAGCCTCCTGCATTCTAGTGTTAGGAAGAACCACAGACAGAAATGGTCACTATACAGCATGCCGAAGGCAA
This sequence comes from Rhizomys pruinosus, assembly GCA_009823505.1. Taxonomy (NCBI): domain Eukaryota; kingdom Metazoa; phylum Chordata; class Mammalia; order Rodentia; family Spalacidae; genus Rhizomys; species Rhizomys pruinosus. The sequence continues at coordinate 581,684 of VZQC01006709.1, forward strand.
TGAGGGAACAAGCTAGAAGATGCTATGATAACAGGGAAGAAAGCAACTCTGGGTGCATGGGAAGTTAGGAAAAAAAACTTTGGCTCAGAAAAGCACCCCATTCCTGGCTTGGATGCAAGGTGATCCCATTTGATCTATGAATGGAGCACACAGAATTCCTTAGTCCCACTTGGCAGATAAAGAAGTTGAGGCATGGAGCTGGAGAGAGGGCTCAGCAGAGCACCTGCTGCCCTTGCAGACAACCAGAGAGAGGTTGGTTCCCAGCACCCACGTGCAAGAACTTAGAATCACTTTTAACTCCAGCTGCAGGGGATTGCATGCCCTCTTCTGGCCTCCAGATGCACTTGCACTCATATGTGTACATAACCACACACATATACACATAATCCATAATTAAAATTAAAAATGTTTAAGTTGACACCTGGAAAGAGAGATGGCTTGTCAGTTAAGAGCACTGGCTGCTCTTGCAGTTGGGTTCAGTTCCCAGCACACACATGTCACCTAACAACTGTCCTAATTCCAGTTCCAGGGGATCTGACACCCTCTTCTGCCATCCACAGGCATTGCAGGACATAGGTGCACTTATATACATGTTCATTCACATAAAACACTCATTCACATAAAATAAAAATAAATAACCCAAAATTTATTTTAAGTTGAGGCATTGAACATGGGGATCATCTCTATGAGCAGACTTCCAGAGAGCCCAACTCCCTACCCACTTTCTACTTTCAAACTCCACTGGAGTTTGTGGGAATACGAGAGAGAAAGAGAGAGAGAGAGAGAGAGGAGAGAGGAGAGAGAGAGAGAGAGAGAGAGAGAGAGAGAGAGAGAGAGGAGTTGGGCCAGGTAGATAAGCAAGGCTGTCTGTCTGTCTGCTGACTTTGTCCACGTGGGCGAGAGGAGTACCCTACCCACACACATCTCCACCAGATCAAGGCCAGATTTTGCCCCTGAAGTTCCCAGAACTGCCACAAACAGGACTCTTAACTATCATGTGTGGTTTAACATGCAGTGACTTAAAAAGAAGCCTATTCAGGGACAGAAGGGATGATTCTATCAGCAACCTCTAGATTACTGTGTCAGTAGAGGACAGATGGGACAGTCTGGTTTGGGGGCACTAAGTGAGCCAGTCCCTATATGGGACTCACAAATACCAATCCATCAAACCAATAACCAAGCTCTTGGCAACAAGCAGGCAGGAGGTCAGGGCACACAGCAGAAGCTCTTACTGGCTGAGGAGGCATCTCAAGGGCTCCAGCAGGATTTGGCTCCAATGTCCCAGGGAAGCAGGAGGAGCAGCAGGGGTCTCTGACTCAGCACCCATGTGCCAGACTTCCTTAACAGGCTCCAGATCAGAGGGAGGTAAGGGACCAGACCTACAAAATAAGATTTTTAGTAGAAGTCATCTTATCCATGCCTTCAATTTCCAGGTTTTCAGTTTCCCTCTGTCACCTATGATCCAAAATGATGACCTGGAATTTTTGAGAAATAAACAATTCACTCATTGTACACTGTTTTGAGTATCATAATGAAACCTCGAATTGTCCCTCTCCCTGCCTCCCAGGACATCCCTTGCCCAGCATACCCCTCCGTACTGGGCCACGTGCTAGCCACCTATCGGTCATCATGTTATAAGCTCATCTGTTGAAGTATCACAGTGAAATTCTACCTGCACTCAAGGAACTTTTACATAGCAATGTCATGTTAGCTTTGTGATACATCCTAATGCTTATGTCACAAGGCCTACATCACCACCCTCAGTTCATCTTATCATGTGGGCACCGTATCATCTCTCAACAGCAAAGTAAGAAGGGAGATGCAGTACAGTAAGACTCAGACAGACAGAGGCTCAGTAGTTAAGATGCTTGCTGAGGGGCTAGAGAGATGGCCTAGGGGTTAAGAGCACCAACTGCTCTTGCAGAGGACCCAGATTCGATCCCCAGCACCCACATGGCAGCTGAGAAGCATCTTTAACTCCAGTTCCAGGGGAATCCGAGACCTTCTTCTGACCTCCGCGGCATTGCACGACACAGGTGCACAAACTTACATGCAGACAGTACACTCATACATGTAAGGAAAAACTAAAAAAGTTTTTTTAATTTTTATTTATTTTCTGTATGTGTATGAATGTACTGTCTGCATGCAGGTTTGTGCACCCATGGCATGTGATGCCACAGAGGTCAGAAGAGGGTGTCAGATTCCCCTGGAACTGGAGTTCTCCTGGAATTGGAGTTTCAGACGGTTCTCGGCCGCCATGTGGGTGCTGAGGATCGAACCCGGGTCCTCTGTAAAAGCAGTCGGCGCTCTTAACCTCTAGGCCATCTCTCCAGCCCTAAAAAAAAAAATTTTTTTAAGAAAATAAAAATTAACTTAAAAAAAAAAAGCTTGCCGTGTAAGGGGGAAGACTGGCGTTCTGATCCCCAGCTTTGCCTCAACATGAAGTGGAGAGTGATGGAGGAAGACACGTGACATCAATCTCTGACCCCCACACCTACTTGTGATCATGTGCAGTACACCTCCATACATGCAAACACATATGTACACCAATGCACACCACACACATGCCAAAAATGATATTCTATGAGACAGATTGTATTCATATAACTTTTTAAAAATCTTTTTGAGACAGAGTCTTCCTGTAGCCCCAACTGGTCTGGAACTCTTATACTGTGGTTAACTGTTCTGTTATTATTACTGTTATTAGTTTTTTTATTGTGCCAAATTTATAAACTAAATTTTATCGTGTGAATAGATGGGAAAAAAAAACATACCACATATAGGGTCTGGTACTCTGTGGTTTTGAGTATCTGTTGGAGAGGTCTAGGGACATAACTCCCATGAATGAGGGACTGTGCAGGGGGGTAAATGAGAAGGGGAAAGGGATAAGATTTAATTTGGATGGAACTGAAAGTGGGATCTTAACTAGATGTCCACACACTTACACTTACTATAGTATTATCCACTGTTCCCATGGATACTGTTAGATTCATGTTGAGGGGAGACCCAGTGTGCCTAAAGGAGAAAATGTCAGGACTCCAGTAAAAGAGGAAGTCTGGATTATTTTAGATATGGTGGCTGGCCTGCCTGTGTCAGGATTAGGATGACCAGCAGCAGAATGTCTCACAATGGCATATTTTATACCACAAGGTATAAAGCACACAAGGAAGTGGGTTTACTAGGAAGCGGGAGCAAGGAGATGGGGGAATGGGCATAGCTGGGTGTGCGTTTGGTATCAGAAGGAGCATCTCGAGAGAGAGTGAAGCCTGTGTTCTGGCATGATTGCAGGATGCGGCAGCAACATTTCTCAGATTGTAGGAGCACAGTCCAGGGTGATTATTTCTTGGAACTTTTGCCTCAATTGGATTTCTGGAATCCCTGACTGAGGTGGGCTTATGACTTTACAGATACATAGCCAAACAACTTGGATGTCTACAAGTGGATAAATGGAAAAGGGAATGGTGTTCTAAGCATACAGGGATATCGTCCAGCCTTCCAAAGAAAGTGGGCTGGGGAGATGGCTCAGTGAATAAAAGCTCTAGCTGGCCAAGCCTGATGACCTGAACCCATATTAAAAGCCAGATGCAGTAGTGCGTATCTGTAATCCCAGCACTCGTGCATCACAGGACTCGCCCAGAAGCTCACGGGCCAGCTGGCCTGGATCACGCAGTATAGCAGCAGAAACAAGAGACTCTACCTCGACAGGATGGAAGGCTAGAGCACAGCACCAATAACTGTCCTCCGACATCTGCACAAGTGCCATGGCACACACCTGAACTCATGTGTGTGTACACACACACACACACACACACACACACACACACACACACACTGAGAATTTTAAAAGGAGAGTCTGTCATTTGCAACAACATGATGGACCTAGAGGGCATTTGGTTGGGTTGTTTTTGGTTTTGGTTTTTTTTTTTGGTCTTTTCGAGACAGGGTCTCCCTGTAGCCCCAGCTGTCCTGGAACTCACTCTCTAGACCAGACTGGCCTTGAACTCACAAAGATCTGCCTCCCAAGTGCTAGGATTAAAGGCATGTGTCACCATGCCTGGCATTAGAGGGCATTTTGATAAGGTACCATCTCCCTTATCTTGTAGAAACAGAAAGACTCAGTGAAAGTCAGAAGCAGAGCACTTGCCTGACATACATGAGACCTGAGTTTCAACCCCCAAAACTTCAAGAAAAAAATTTCTTAAATTACAACAGAAGGGCATGAAGCCAAGTGTAGGGCCTTCTGCACATGGAACCTGTCTGACGCCACAGACTGTGGGCCTATCAGGCTGTCCCTGCCTAGTGAGACCCTGTGAGCAAATTATAAAGCATTTCCACCAGAAAAATAGCTAGGATTGGAACCAGGAAAATCAGTGGAGGGAATCCGTGCACTGGGAGGCCAGGGCCCGAGTGGCAGACCCACGTAACCCCTCCAGCCACCAGGAATGCCACAGAGGTAAACATGTGACGCATGCATGGCTTTACATTTGAAACCCTGGTTCCCAGGATGTTGAAAGCCTAGCAGACTGTGAAGGCCTCCACTCAAGTCAAGCCAGAAGACTGGGCGATGACATCTGCCTGTTGCTTGGAATCTCTAGGCTGGTTCAAAGGAAACTTCTTCCAAGACACCCCTACTCATTCCCTGACACACCTGTGCCTTTCCTCCATGTCTCTGCTGGGACTGTTGTATCTCTCAGACATATCACCTGCAGCTGTTCCACAGGAACCTTTCCCCAGGCCTCCAGCCCCCACACCTCCTGGCTCCTGGGCACCACAAAGAGTGCCTGTTTGGAACCCAGCAGACAGCCTACACCTCCCGTAGGCCACAGGGCACAAAGGCTGGTCTGTGTGGCCTGCCTGGTGGGCCCACTGCCTCCCTTCCTCCACCAGGCACTGAGATCTAGTTATTAGAGTCTCCCAGGAGACTCAGGGCAGCTGAGGAGAAAAGCAAGGCCCCGCTCAAAGGCCCACGGTGGCCTGCCAGCTTTCCCAGGCCATTTCTAGGCAAGCCTGCAGCGAGTAAACAGCTTCCAGGCTTTCTGACGTCCCCTCTTGGCCCACTTAGGTGGCTGAAGGCCTCCATTGCACTCTCCCTTAAAGTCCATGTACCAGCTTTCCCCGATGCTGGAAGGTAAAAACTGCAATGGCTACCACCGTCCTCCATCAGGCCCACTTCCCCTCTCCTGTGTACCCGGAGCTCAGCCTCCATTTGTCTTTTTTTATTTTTTTATTTTTATTTTTTGTCTTTTTGAGACACAGTCTCCATGTAGCCCCAGCTGTCCTGGAGCTCACTCTGTAGACCAGGCTGGCCTTGAACTCACAGAAATCCACCTCCCTCTGCCTCCCAAGTGCTAGGCTTAAAGGCATGCACTAGCACGCCTGGCCATTTGTCTTTTTTTCACCCCAGTACTAGGACTGAACCTTGAACTCAGGGTCTCAACATGCTAGGCTGGTGCCCTATCAGTGAGCCACAACTCTTGCCCTCTTTTTATTTTTTAAAGCAGAGGCAAGTGGATCTTTGTGAGTTCAAGGCCAGCCTGGTCTACAAAGTGAGTTCCAGGACAGCTGGGGCTACAAGAAAACCCTGTCTCAAAAAGACAAAAAAATAAATAAATAAAATTAAAGTCTGGCATGGTGGTACACACCTTTAATCCTAGCACTCAGGAGGCAGAGGCAGGCGGATCTTTGTGAGTTCAAGGCCAGCCTGGTCTACAGAGTGAGTTCCAGGACAGCTGGGACTACAGGGAGACCATCTCAAAAAGACCAAAAATATTTTTTTATTATTTTTGTTTTTTATTTTTTAATTTTATTTATTTTTTATGTGTATGAATATACCGACAGCATGTAGGTTTGTGCACCCATGTTGTGCAATGCCATGGAGGTCAGAAGAGGGTGTCGGATTCCCCTGGAGTTAAAGACGGTTCTCAGCCGCTATGTGGGTGCTGGGGATCAAACCTGGGTCCTCTGCAAGAGCAGTTGGTGCTCTTAACCACTAGGCCATCTCTCCAGCCCTATTTTTGTTTTATGTGTACGAGTATTTTGCCTACATGTGTGTCAGTGTACCCAGAAAAGGAAATTGGATCCCCTAGAACTGGAGTTATGGACGGTTGTTAGCTTCCATGTGGGTATTAGGAATTTAACCTAACTACTCTACAAGAGCAGACCATGCTCTTAACCTCTGAGACATCTCTCCAGTCCCTTGTTTTTACTTTTTATTTTGAGGCAGAGTTTCTTCCTAAGTTGCCCAGGCAGGCCTAGAACTTACATACCCCTGCCTTGGCCACTTTAGTTGCTTGAATATCAGGCCTGTGCCATAGGGCCCAGCCCCATTTGCCTTTGACCTCTCTGGAAAAACTGGGACCCAGCTGAGTCAGAACTCCCCAGAGTGTACAAGGCCTTGAATCATTCAAATCTACATTCTGCTTCATCTCACTAACCCCCTCCACTGCTAGGGATATTCCTTCAACAAACCTTTACTGAGTGTCTACTGTGTGTCTCGTCTGTGAAGTCTTATGGTGCTTGGCATCTGTGTTACAGCATCTCTAGGACCCAGGTCACTCCAATGCGCTGGCTCCTCTGCTGGGCCATGAGTCGATGCAGGGTGGGTGCATTTGTGTACACAGCAGGTGCCTAATACATAGGTCTAAGCCACCAAGACTGCTTCTCCATTAGGGACCTGAGGGCAGCTGTTGATGGCTCCCCCAGCCCTGGGTCCTCTGCTGAGCTCACTTGCACTTTGGTGTAATCCACAGAAGGAGGCCAGTGCCCACCTCTGCATTGAAGGACTTTGCTCTTCTGGGCCACTCTGCTTTGACTCAGAAGAGCCCAGAAGTGACAAGAATTTAAGACAGGCCAAAGCAAACCTCATTAATGAGGGTCTGGGTCCCATGAATAAATACTGCAGTCTCCCCTTCCCCCAGCAAGTCTGTCTGTTCTGAGGTGTATCCACACCTGCTCCTCAGATGATCCCCACAGAGTAGAAGAGCCCCAGTGTGGTGGTTTGAATGAATTGTCCCCCAGAGGCTCCAAGTATTTGAATACTTGGTACCCAGTTGGTGGAGCAGTTTGCAGAGGTTTAGGGGCGTGGCCATGATAGAGGAAGTACATCACAGGGGGCGGGCTTTGAGAGTATATGGCCTCTTCCCATTTCCACTGTCTCTGTCTGCCTCCTCTGAGACCTTGATGATGTGAGCTGTTGGCTTTCTGCTCTGGTGCCTCCCGCCATGCCTCCCCCACAGTGAAGGACTCTGATCCCTCTGAAACTGTAAACCAAAGAAACTCTTCCTTCTATAAGTGGCCTTGATCGTGGTGTTTTATTACAGCAACTGAAAGTAACTAATACTTACTTCACTGCATGTGGGAGTCAAGTGCCTACTTTGTGGCAGAACACCATTCTACATCTTCTGCTTGGCCTGGCTCTCATCCTCTGCCTCCTTCATGTATTCAACAAATGTATGTCATGTGCCTGTTAAATGCTGAGCAGTAGTGACGTGGACAAGGTGAAACTTTGCAGTACTTCTACCATCTTTGTTCCTGGTTCTCATCTGCAGGGAAAGAGAAAGGAAGCAGAACCTGTACATGGCAAACAGTGGGAGAAATGGGCCAGGGGACAGGAGAGATGGCTGATAGGAAGACCTCAATTCCAGGAGACGGAGCCAAAGGACTACCCTGACAGCTCTATTCCAGCGGCCTGGCTCTGGACACTTGCTGGCCTCTCCAGAAAGCTCTTTGTCCACATTGCATCTTCATCTTACACACACAGGCAGCTCAGTACCTAGATGGGAATTGCATGGCCTGGTATTTCAGTCCTCCCCCTCTCACTGGATCCAGCCAATAGCAGACACTGGTAGGAGATGAGGAAGAAAGCTCCACCAACTGGGTACCAAGTATTCAAATACTTGGAGCCTATGGGGGACAATTCATTCAAACCACCACACTGGGGCTCTTCTACTCTGTGGGGATCATCTGAGGAGCAGGTGTGGATACACCTCAGAACAGACAGACGTGCTGGGGGAAGGGGAGACTGCAGTATTTATTCATGGGACCCAGACCCTCATTAATGAGGTTTGCTTTGGCCTGTCTTAAATTCTTGTCACTTCTGGGCTCTTCTGAGTCAAAGCAGAGTGGCCCAGAAGAGCAAAGTCCTTCAATGCAGAGGTGGGCACTGGCCTCCTTCTGTGGATTACACCAAAGTGCAAGTGAGCTCAGCAGAGGACCCAGGGCTGGGGGAGCCATCAACAGCTGCCCTCAGGTCCCTAATGGAGAAGCAGTCTTGGTGGCTTAGACCTATGTATTAGGCACCTGCTGTGTACACATTACCTACACACACACACACACACACACACACACACACACACACACACACACCCTTCTTCCTCCTTGCCACAGATCTGGTGGAGGCTCTGTGTGATGAGCCCTGCATGTGGCCCCTTTCACCAGCCACTGGAAATTCATCCTGCAGCTCTTCAGAAAGAGGGGCAACAGCTTGGCCTTGCTGTACTAATACTCCCCAAGGGCCTCAACACTCTTGAGCTGCCCCCCTTCCTGGGGGCAGCCCCACCAGGAAGGAAGCTTTTGTAGCAAACCATGCTGAGTTGCTGCGTATCTCCTGCCATGGCCCTGACTGATGGCACTGGGGCCCGATGGGTCCCCAGCAAGTCCTGCCCCTCATTCAAGCCAAGTCCAACTGTTGATATTTGGCCCAGACAACCTTGTTCCATCTCAGCCTACCTGTGGCATCTGGAAAACAAAGGGGTGTGTCGGCAACAGGGCTGACCATCTAGAGACTGTCACGTGACTGACCCCCTCTTCAGACCATCCCACAGAAGAGAGAGCGATGTCAAAAGGGTTCTGATAAGAATGAGGAATAGAAGTAGGTTGTCACAGTTGGTTCTTTAAGTCTCATGTGTGTTATATGCACTAAATAAATATAGGGCCGTCTCCCCTTTTCCACAAAAGGAAGCTCACGTTTACATGCTGCTCTGAAACCAGCTTTTATTCTATCATATTTTAGCCTGGCTTCTGCTCCTACAGAGAGCACCTGAGCCTGGGTTTATAGCAAATGGACATTCGTCTCATGATTCTGCAAGGCAGAGGTCCAAGCCTGTGACATCTGTGTGACACCTTTAGGCTTCTGCATCATCCCATGGTGGGAGACAGAAGAAGAAAAGAGTAAGAACACGTGGGGCTAAGTTAGATTTTATACCAAGTCACTCTCAAGAGAACAAACCACTCCCAGGATAACTACATGATAACTACAAGATAACTATAAGCACGAAGCCAGAGCTCTACCCGCCCAACAGGGACACACTGGAGTTTCAAATGCATGAACTTAGCAGACCTGCTCCACCACAGCTCCTCATTGCCCTGAGGATGACATCCTTCCACACTGTGGAATGACAGTATCAGACTGAATAAACCCCTAGCACTCCATGGGATGGCTCACCAATGTTTATTTGCTGAGTCGTCCCTTAACCTAGGATGCTGCATTAGTAACTATCATTGGAATTTGGAACACAAGTTACTGCCCCTGAGCCATCTCCCAGGCTCCCTTGGGAAGCAGGGAAGTTGCTGTCACATACTCAGACTCCTTTCCTTCTCATTCTAATCTTGATCTGGCTATCTGAAGTTAAAAACAGTGAGTAAAATAACACAATTTCTCTCTCTTCCCCTTCCCCGCCCCACCCCCTCCTTCCCCTTCTAAGAATAAGTTTGAACTTATTCTGAGCTCTCTGGTATATTCCCCTTGGGGTTGAAACCATCTTCAATTAGTCTCACTGCTGAGACTTTTAAAACTCAGTTGACTCTTGCACTGAAGAAAGGCAGGAAACTAGTCTTCTCCCTGCTCCAAAGGCCGGCTCCGGGCTTTTAAGTTCAAACAATAGCAGTTCGATTTTGAATGCAGGGTTTCAAATTTTTCTCAAGGCCTTCAAAAGAGGAAGGGAACACCATAGAGATTTAAAAGATATTGTACAAAATAAGATCTTGAATATCGAATCAGCCAGTATCCCTGGGGATGCAGGCAGCATATCCACCCAGGCAGTTTAAGGAGAGTTTAATAGAGACCATGTACAGAGATGCTAGTGAGTCAAGTACTCCACACAGGGCAACCTTCATTCCATAGCCAGCCACATCGGGGGCTGCTCTTGAAGGAGAGGGGGCAACTACTAGAACCCAGAGAAGGTGGCAAAATGGAAAGGGTCCCAGCCAGAAGTGGTGGCCTTAAGCAGGAGATGGATCCCATCCAAGGGACCCAGAAAGGAAGGGGCTATGGAAAGGGAGGGAGCTTTCCAGACTCTCTTCCTGCCCTCCAGATAATGTCCATGGAAAGAACCAGCTAGAACAACATCCTGGGAGCCCCCGATGCAGGCCTTAGGATCCAGCATCTCAAGACATTGAGCTGAATAGATGGGGACCAGGCAAGGCAGAGAGAGGAGCAAATGGGAAGTGTTCGGCACAGATGCTTGGAGAGTCTGCATCCAAGTTAGAAATCACCAGGTTTGGGGCTGGAGAGATGGCTCAGTGATTAAGGGCACTGGCTGCTCTTCCAGAGGATCCAGGTTCAACTCCCAGCACCCACACAGTAGCTAACGTCCATCTGTAACTCCAGTTCCAGGGGATCCAACACCCTCTTCTTGCCTCTGCTGGCTTTGTACGAACATGGGTGCACTTACATACATGTATGCAAAGCATTCATACACATAAAATAAAAATAATTTTTGGTAGAATGAACATGTATCTATTATAATATATATATTATAACCCATGGGATAGGGTCCATGTAGTTCAACCTTCATCACAATGGAGAGAGAGGCTGAGAATCTGAGCTTCTCAGTCCACGAGGCTGGATGTTTCAGTAGTCCCAATCCAGCGCTGAAGGCCTGATGGGTTCTGGGAGATCTGCTAATCTTCAGCCTGTGCTGGAATCTGAGGAGTTGGTCACAGCAGCAAGATAAACTCATCAGTGAGAGAGATGGCAAGAAGCAAAAGGGGAAAAAAAAATTTAAGAAATTAACAGGTTCATTAAATTAGGGAGCAATGATTTTCACAAATATATGATTTATTCATTTACAGATATTATCAACTATTTCCCTTTCAAAAGCAAAATCTGTCCTGAAATTAAACATCTTTTTTTCTGCTGGGCATGGCGGTACGCACCTGTTATTCCAGCACTCAGGAGGAAGAGACAGATGGATCTCTGTAAATTTGAGGGAGCCTGATCTACATGGGGAATTCCAGGCAGGCCAGGCCTACATAGTAAGATCCTGTCTCAAACAAAATAATAATAATAAAATAAAAATTTGTTTTCCACTTCTACGCTTTGCTGTTCCAGACACCAGCCGTTCAGGTAAACAAAGGGGAAAAGCAAGTTTGAGTTGGTGTTAATTGCATTCAAGAGGGAAGAAGGCAGACAATTTCCCCTAAAGAATCACTGGAAAGGGAAGCAGATCCACAGAAATGCCAGCTGGCCTTTGCACAAAGACGTACAGTGCCTTGCAAAGGTTGTACGCTAAGTAAGTGCTAAGCTCAAACCAGGAAAGATGTCACAGACACTCCAGGTGACAGGCCAGGGTAAACTTGATCCTTGAGCCCCGGATGGGCAGAATCTTTCCTGTTCCCACTGGGAACCCTCAGATCTACCCCACTGTAGAGGGCTGGCCCTTGACAGGCATCTTCTCGCAGAGATCCTGATACGGAGGGGCTTTCTGCCCTCTCTTGTCGTGGCTGTAAGAAATCCTCACAGAGCTGTATTCATTCATAGTAACTTTACAAAGGACACCAAAGAAGTCAGAACTGGGGTCCAGCTGGGAGCTCTCCTCAAGCCCAATGACCAAGCCCACCTTCACCCTCCTAGCTAGCAGACAAGTGGCTTACTTACAAACTTCTTAGGACAACAAGCCATTCAGAGCTCTGCTGGACACGAAATATCAAAACCATGAATTTAAAAAGGCAGCAGCAGCTATGGAATAGAGCCGTAACCTTCCATTAATTTATCTATACCCCATTTTCCGCCCCTGCAAGAGCCACCCTGCCACCCTGTTCTGAGCCAGGGATTCCTGCATGAAGGTCAGGTGACAGATTTTGAAGAAACTGTTCTTAACTGACCTTTTCAGGCGGATCTAGGTGAAATTTCTCTCTTGGCATTGAGTCCAAGACCTCAGAGCCTGGGTTCTGGCAGTGAACACACCTCAGGGCCCTGCTGAAACACCGATTGTTTCCTGACTGGTAGCTTGAGCTTGCTGGTTGGTTATGTCATGTCTCCTCAATGGAGACCATTGTCTCCTGCTGCTGGCTCCCTGGTTCTTGTCTTTACAATACATCAATCACCTTGACCCCAAAGTACTGCTCTGTGACTGTCTGTGCAACAGGATCCAGCAGGGCCCAAAGGAGGTCTCTGATCCCTCCCAGTGCAGGCAGAAGCCCTGTGGACAGGCGGAAGAGCTCTCCATACCAGAACTGGAGCCGAAACTTGGCCGACCTGGTTGGAACAGATCTAATCAACGCACCAGCTCCTCTTCATCTTGATTTCCTTTTGACCTCACGACACTCCTCCCTGTTGTTTCTGGGACAGCAGCCTTCACGGTGCAGCACATCTGTCACCCGGGCCTCTGTGCAGTACCTTCCCACATGAAGCAGGGCTTACCTGTGTAATCCCCTGTGGAAATGGCAGAATGTGACCAGGTAATAGGAGATATGTGGCTTCCATCTTGCTTTCTTTGTATTTCTCACTCAGGAGATTTGGCAGCCATTTTGTGAGGATGCTCAGACAGCTTTGTGGAGGGCTTGAGAGCAAAGAGAGGCCTCCTGCCCATAAATGGAGGAAACCATCTTGGAAGCTGATCCTTTGGCTTCAGTGAACCCCTGAGGTAGGTGCAGCTATATCCTGCTCAAGCTCAGAGCCAAGAGCTAGTGAAGCCCGTTTTGGGCTCCAGACCCAGAGAAGTTATGACACACTAAATGAACAGTGTTGGGGCTCCATCAAGCCTGAATACCTGAGTTCAATTCCCAGGACCCGCATGGTGGAAGAGAACCGACTCCCACAATTTGTTCTCTGAATTCCACACACATGCTGGCTAACAACCATTTGTAATTCTAGTTCCAGGGGATCTGAAGCCCTTTTACTAAGACCCCTTCTGGCCTCCAGGGGCATTGCACACATGTGGTACACTTACATACATGCAAGCAAAACACATACATATTAAAATGAAAAATAATTAAGAATAAATGAATAGGGGCTGGAGAGATAGCTCAGCAGTTAATTGCACTGGTTGCTTTTGCAGAGGACCTGAGTTCAGTTCCCAGTATCCCATGGCAGCTAACGATCTATAACTCTAATATCATCTGTGACTCCAGTTCCAGGGGATCCTGCACCCTCTTCTGACCTCCACAGGCACTGCATGGCACAGGTGCACTTATGTGCATTCAAGCAATATACTCATATGCATAAAACAAAAATAACAAAATTTAAATAATAAGAAAATAAAGTCAAACTTTCTTGACCATCAGTTTTACCTGAGAGGCTTCATCCCAGAGTTCTAACACACCCAAGGAGCCTTTCTGTCACTCAGCTGTCATTTTGCTCTGCCCTCCAATATTGTGTTTCGTGGACATTTGAGGCCATAGTTTCTCACTGTCTTCATCCACAAAGCTGACTGAACCATTGATCTTGGCCAAGGTCAACCTATAGCCCAGTGGTATTCGTCTATAGACTCCATGACAACCAGGAGACTCCTTGAACTCTTGATGGCAAACATTTGGTAATACCTGTGCAACTTGTCATAACTCCTCTAGAAACACTGTTGCTATCCATTAAGATTGCTGAGTCTTTACCTAAATGCCTGCTACACTAACAATTTTACTTATAACCCCATCCTTCAGCGTGATCTAAAAAGGAATTTACCCTGGGCTGGAGAGATAGCCTAGCGGTTAAGAGCGCCGACCGCTCTTGCAGAGGACCCGGGTTCGATCCCCAGCACCCACATGGAGGCCGAGAACCATCTGAAACTCCAATTCCAGGAGAACTCCAGTTCCGGGGGAATCCGAGACCCTCTTCTGACCTCTGCGGCATTGCACGACACGGGTGCACAGACTTGCATGCAGACAGTACATTCATACACATACAGAAATAAATAAAATTAAAAAAAATTTTTTTAATAAAAAAAAATAAAAAGGAATTTATCCTAGCTTGCGTCAACTATTATACGTTGCCCCAAAGTTGGTGTCTTGAAACCACAGAAATTTATTTTCGCCCAGTTATAGAAACCAATAGGATGGAATCAGTATCACTGGACCCAAATCAGTATGTCCTGTGGAGGCTTCCAGCTTCTGATGGCTTCTGGCATTCCCTGGCTTGTGGCCACGTCCCTCCAAGGACACTCTGCTTCACTTCATATCAATTTCTCCTGTTGCGTGGCATGTCCTTCTCTGTCTCCCTCCTACAATGACACATGATAAGCATCTAGGGCAATCTAGAATAATCCTCTGACTCACTCTCTTTAAGCAGGTCTACAAACTTTTTTCAGTAATGGGATTGAGCCTAGGACCCTATATATGCTAGGCAAGTACTGTACCCCTGAACTATATCCACAGCCCTCTTTCCTAAAAACTTGTTTTAATCTTATTGTAAGTGGTCTTATTCTTTGAGAATTTCAGACATGTATACAATGAGATATAATCACATATACATCCCCACTTCACCCTCTACCCACCATCCCATATCCCAGAAACTCAGGGGCTCAGCTTCATGGTTTTTTTTTGTTTTGTTTTGTTTTTTTGGTAACCAATTAAGTCCAATTAGTGTTGCCTATATGTGCATGTGTGTGATTGAGGCCATCCATGCAGCAAGGAAGCCTACCAATGGCGTTCCCTTAAAGAATGATCCTCCCACCCCAGGAGGTATCAACTGCCAACAGCTCCTCAGTAAGGGGTGGAGCCTGAAAAGCACCTCCACCATTTATGCCAGAATGCTGGCTGGCTTGATCTCATGCTGGTAACCACAGCTTCTGTGAGTTCTTGACACCATGTAAAGAAGGCAGCGTTTCAACCGGGACTGGTGGCACATGCCTTTAATACAAGCACTCAAGAGACAGAGGCAGGCAGATCTCTTGTGAATTCAGCTCTGTCTACACAGTGAATTCCAGGCCAGGCCAGTCACGCTGCATAATAAGATCGGCCTCAAAAAAAAAAAAAAAAAAAATTAAAAGAAGAAAATGAAGAGTATTTCACAGCCCTCCTCCCCATCTTCTATCTCTTACATTCTTTTTTAATTTTATTTATTTACTTACTTTATATGAATGTTTTGCCAGCATGTACGTTAGTGCACCCATGTCACGCAATGCCCACTGAGTTTAGAAGAGAGCATCAGATCCTCTGGAACTGGAGTTATGGACACTTGTTAGCCACCATGTGAGTGTTGGGAACTGAACCCAGGTCCTCCCTAAGAGCATCCAGTGCTTTTAACCACTGAGCCATCTCTCCAGCCCCTTTATATCTTTCCTTCGATTATATTTCCTGAGCTTTTGGGGGGGGGCAGGGGGAGATGATGAATGTGTCCCATTTTCAATGAGACCAAGCACTTACAGTCTCATTCTCAGTACTCTGTCCAGGTATGAGTCTCTGCATTGACCTTGACCCATTGGAAAAAGCAGCTTCTCTGACCAAGGTTGAGAGCAGCCCAAGTCTATGTGTATAAACATAAATATTTAGAAGGCACTTTGACAGCATGACCATTTAGCAAAATAACAATAGCAGGTTCTCTCCTACGGCTTTGGGGCTTTTAACCAGGATTATAGTACCAAGCATGAAATTCCCGCCCATGGAGAGGCCTTCCAATCCAATCATAGAGCAGTCAGTTATCTCATAACAGTTGTTCCACTCTTCCATCACTGGGCACATCTTGCCTGTCGGGTCAGGACTGTGGCACGCAGAGTCCAGAGCTGACACTATGAAAGCTGGCTGGCAGGGAGCGAGTCTTCGGGTTGGTCTGAGATTCATTCTTCGATGTCCTTCAGCAACGTGTGTGGCGTTTTCAGCAACAGGGTCTTATGATGCTATGGTATGTACCAAGGGCAATGCCAACAGCCTATTTTGGAGAGCTCTGGAGCCTCCCTGACCAGTACCTCATAGATAAGTAGCCCTTGCCTTGTTTGAGATTTTCATTTAATAACCCATGTCTTCCATGCAGGATACTTCTGCTTGAACTCTTTTTTTAAATATTTTTTTTTAATTTTATTTATTTTTATGTATGTGTATGAATGTACTGTCTGCATGTAGGTTTGTGCACCCGTGTCGTGCAGTGCCGCAGAGGTCAGAAGAGGGTCTCGGATTCCCCTGGAACTGGAGTTAAAGACGGTTCTCAGCCGCTATGTGGGTGCTGGGGATCGAACCTGGGTCCTCTGCAAGAGCAGTTGGTGCTCTTAACCGCTAGGTTACTCTCCAGCCCCTGCACTCTTTTTTTTTTTTTTTTAAGTTGTGTTTTGAAATTAATGTACTAACTAGTGGGTTTCCATGAGGCTTTTTCATACATCCTTAGTTTTGGCTCACCCACCCATTCCCCTATACTCCACACCCCACATCCCTGGATAATCCTCTAACCCCTAGTATCCTCCTCTTTCACATCCTGTGTATTCTACTCTCCCTCTAGTTCTTTCTGTTTGTTTTTTGAGACATGGTCTCCCTGTAGCTCCAGCTAGCCTGGAACTCACCATATAGACCAGGCTTGTCTTGATCTTACAGAGATCCACTTATCTCTGACTCCAAAATGCTGGGATTAAAGTGTATGCCAGCACACCTGGCTCTAATTATATTTTGAATTAGGTGGTGAGCTAGCAGGTTTTTCCTACTCCCTTCCTTTAGGTTGGCCCAGCCTCTACCCCTTGGTTTCCTCTGTACTCCAACACCCCTCCTTCTATCTATCTCTCTGCTTTTGCTTTACCTTTTTGTTGCTGTTGTTGGTCTTTTCAAGACAGGGTCTCCCTGTAGCCCCAGCTGTCCTGGAACTCACTCTGTAGACCAGGCTGGCCTTGAACTCACAAAGATCCACCTGCATCTGCCTCCCGAGTGCTAGGATTAAAGGCGTGCACCACCACGCCCAGCTTGCTTTACCTTTAATCTATTATCTCTTCTTTTTTTAATTTTATTTATTTTGTATGTGTATGAATGTACTGTCTGCATGTAGGTCTGTGCACCCATGTCATGCAATGCCGCAAAGGTCAGAAGAGGGTGTCAGATTCCCCTGGAACTGGAGTTAAAGACGGTTCTCAGCCGCCAGGTGGGTGCTGGGGATCGAACCTGGGTCCTCTGCAAGAGCAGTCGGCACTCTTAACCGCTAGGCCATCTCTCCAGCCCCTCTATTATCTCTTCTTTAATGTATCACCCCAGAGGTCCCTTTCTAATTTCCTGGATTCCACTTGTGCTCCAAGTTAAACACACAAAAGTTTTTAAACTTTTTTTTTAATTTTAATTTTTTTTAAATTTTATTTATTTCTGTATGTGTATCAATGTACTGTCTGCGTGCAGGTCTGTGCACCCGTGTCGTGCAATGCTGCGGAGGTCAGAAGAGGGTCTCGGATTCCCCTGGAACTGGAGTTCTCCTGGAATTGGAGTTTCAGACGGTTCTCGGCCACCATGTGGGTGCTGGGGATTGAACCCGGGTCCTCTGCAAGAGCGGTCGGCGCTCTCAACTGCTAGGCCATCTCTCCAGCCCAAAAGTTTTTAAACTTTTATACGTGCATGTGTGTGTGTATGTGTGTGTGTGTGTGTGTGTGTGCGCACGCGCGCACCTGCATATATATATAAATACAATGTCGTGCAATGCCTGAGGATATCAGAAGACGTGTCAGGAACTGGAGGTACTGACTAGTTGTTAGCCACCCTGTGGGTGCTGGGAATCAAACTGGGATCCTCTGCCAACAGCAGCCAGTGCTGTTAACCACTGAGCCATCTCTCCAGTCTCAAACAAAAGGTTTCAAGCTAGGATCCACATGTGACAAAGAACACACAGCTTTTATCTTTCTGGGTCTGAGTTACCTCACTTGGTATAATTTGTTTCAGTTTTATCCATTTATGTGCATTATTTCATTTTTCTTTACACCTGAGGAAAAGCCCATTGTGAATATGTGCCACATTTTCTTATCCATTCATCAGTTAATGGACATCTAGCCTGATTCCATTTCCTAGTTATTGTGACTAATGTGGAAATGAACATGGATGTGTGTCTGTGGTAGGGATAAAGTCCACTGCATCTATGCCCAGGAGTAGTTTCCAAAATTGAAGCCCTCTTCTTCCTTCTTCTTTAAATGAATTTATTTTTTATTTTATGTGTACAAGTGTTTTATCTGCATGTAAGTGTACCCAGAGGCCAGAATTGGATCCCCTGGAATTGGACTTACAGATGGTTGTGTATAATGTCTTCAGAGGCCAGAATTGGATGCCCTGGAATTGGACTTACAGATGGTTGTGAACTGCCATGTTGGTGGTAGGAACTCATCCCCGTTCCTCTACAAGAGCAGCCACTGCTCTTAACCACTGAGCTATCTCTCCACCTTCTCCTTTTTCTTTTGATACACAATCTCACTAAGTTGACTGGTCTAGCTTTGAACTTCCACTCCTCCTGCCTCAACACCCTGAATAGCTGGGATGACAGGCCTGGACTTCCAGGAGCATCTGAGGCCCCTTTTTCTTATAAGGCCATATTTATAGGCTCCAAGGATTCATATGTGGTGTCTCTACAGGATCATCAGGCTCCTCAGAGTGGCTCATCCCCAGCAAGCTTTCCCATCCACCTTCATTAGAGTCTCTTTTTTTTTTTTACCTTTATTTGTTTATTTATTTATTTAGTGTGTATGTGTGTACATGCATGTGCCGTGGCACATGGGTGGAGATCTGTTGCAGGAGTTGGTTCTCTCCTTCCTCTATGTAGGTCCTTGGGGTCAAGTTCAGGTCAGCAGGCTTGGCAGCAGGTGCCTTTATAGATGAGTCATCAATGGCCTGGCTGTAGTCTTTTCTAATGCTCCCAAACAGGTTAAGTGGTGCTGCACTGAGCTTTCCAGATCTATATCAAAGCTGCTGGCCCTACATCTGGAGATCACTTGAGGCCACATAAAAAATGTCTGGATATAAAAAATAAGATCATAGGGGCTGGAGACATGGCTCGGCAGTTAAAAGCACTGATTGTTCTTACAGAGGAACTGGGTTCGATTCCCAGCACCCCCATGGCAACTAACAACCATCTGTAATTCCAGTTCCAAAAGGTTCAATGCCCTCTTCTGACCTCTGCAGGCATTGCACTACACGGGTGCACTTACGTACATGCAGGCAATACACTTATACACATCAAATAAAAATAATAAATAAAAAATGAGACCCCGATAAAATCGTTCTCTCTTACATTTTCCTTTATCATCACCTCTCCAGTCCTCTAGAAATGTCTAGAAATCCTAGTGTTTGTCTTAAGTGGAGGAAGAATGGTAGCTAGCTACAGTTACAGTTTCTCAAGTCGCACTAACTGGCTTTAAATAATGGCCCCAAGACCACAACAACCTCTCCCATTTCACAAGCTCTCCTTCAATGTGGTCACCACCCATCCCCAACAGAAAACTAAGTAAGGGTCTGTGTTGGTCACTTTTTCATTTCCATGACAAACTCGAAATGAAGAAAGATGAATTTGGACTCCCGGTTTCAAGGGTCCCAGTCTGTGGTCAGTTTGTTCCACAGCTGTGGGTCAGTAGTGAGGCAGAATGCTGTGGTGGCAAGAGCCTGTGGGCCCCAGTGTCATGGAGGCTAGTCACCATAGAGAGACAGGAAGGGGCTAAGGACAAGATGTGGCCCCCAAGGACCTACTCCCATTTGCCCCACCTCCTGAATCTTCCACCACTACCTGAGCTTGTGGGGGACATTACACATTCAACCGTAATAGCCCCATTTTGCTACCCTCTTGAATATGAGGCCAAACGTGTATTCTCTGTTAGAATGCGGTAGAGGTGAGCCCATGCCATTCTCAGGAAAACCCCTTAACAGATATGCATCCTGCCTCTTGACCTTGAACTTCTCATCATTCTGGACACTCAGCACAGTGGAGCCTCCACCCATAGACATCTGCCTGCAACCACACTGGTTCCAAACAAACACCACCCAGCTAAACTCAACCTACAGATGCAGGAGCGATCACTAATTGTTTGAAGCCATTAGATTTGGGAGTTGTTCATAATAGGTGCTCAGAAGTCCCACTTAGAAACTCTATAAGCTGAGGCAAGTGGCAGGCCTTAACTCAAGTTCCTATGAGAAGCAGACCCATAATGAAGACTTGATGCTTGTAATAAATTTGGGTGGTAAGGGCTGGAGAGATGGCTCAGCAATTAAGAGCACTGGCTGCTCTTAAAGAGGACCTGAGTTCAATTCCCAGCAACCACAGGGTGGCTAACAACTGTCAAAACTCCAGTTCCAGGGGATCTGATGTCCTCTGCTGACCTCCACAGGCATTGCAAACACGGTGCACCTATCGACATGCAGGCAATATACTCAATAAACAAGAAGGGCGGGGGGTAAAATAAGATGAAGAAGAAAAGACAATCCAATCAACTGGAAGAACAGGTTCAAGATTAGGGCACCTTGGGGACCTCTGAGGGAAAGTGCAGAGTACAGCTCAAAATGATCTCAGCAGGGCATGGTGGCGCACACCTGTAATCCCAGCACTTGGGAGGTAGAGACAGGCAGATCTCTGTGAGTTCAAGGCCAGCCTGGTCTAACGAGCGAGTTCCAGGCCAGCTGGGACTATAGGGAGACTCTGTCTCAAAAACATCCCCCCCAAAAAAGAAAACAAAAAGATCTCAACGAAATACTCAGTCATTATGGAAAACAGTCATGGAGGTTGCCGAAAAAAATTATTAATCCAACAATCTCACTTCAAAGTGCCATGGTTTGAGTAGGTCCTCAACAAATCTTAGGTGTAGCTGATGGATTAGGAGGCAGGGCTCTGGGAGGTCCTTACCTAGAGGCGGCTCCCTCCCCCAAGGGTGGGGCTAAGGTCTCTGTGAGAGACTCCAGCAGCAGCTGGGTGGGACCTTCACTTCTCCCCTGCCTCATATGAGCTCTCCCTCTCAGAGGACTCTGAGAAAGCCCCTCACCAGGCACCAAAGACTGTGCCTTGATCATGGATTTCCCAGCCCCTAGACCATGAGAAATAAACGTCTGTACCTTTAACTTACTCAGTCAAAGGTATTTTGCTGTAGTAGCCACAAAAGAGACAAGCATATATCCCAAACAACCAAAATGGTATATTGAAAAGACACTTACATACCTATTTTACTGTAGGATTCTCCAAAACAGCGAGGAGGTGACAGGAAACAAAACATCCACCAACAGATGAATGGGTAGAGGCAATGTGAGATATAAAACATTGAAAGGTGGTTTTTTTTTTCGGGCTTTTTGAGACAGGGTCTCCCTGCAGCCCCAGCTGTCCTGGAAATCTCTATGTAGACCAGGCTGGCCTTGAACTCACAGAGATACAGAGATCTGCCTGCCTCCGCCTCCCAAGTTCTAGGATTAAAGGCGCGCGCCACCAAGCCCAGCACATTGGAAGATTTTTAGCCAGACTTGGGGACACACATGTCTAATCCCAGCATTCAGGAGGCTAGAGCAGGAAGATCACAAGTTCAAGGTCAATCAGGTTCCCATAAGAAGTGAGTCCCAGCCGGGAGTGGTGCTGTACACCTTTAATCCTAGCACTTGGGAGGCAGAGGCAGGCGGATCTCTGTGAGTTCAAGGCCAGCCTGGTCTACAGAGCAAGTTCCAGGCCGGCTGGGGCTACAGGGAGACTCTGTCTTGAAAAGACAGGAAAAAAAACAAAAAAAAAAAAAAAAGAAGTGAGTCCCAAGCCAGACTGGGTTACATAGTAAAACTGTGTCTGGAAACAAAAAGAAAAGGGGAAATTCAAATATAGTCTATAATGTGGAGGGGACTTCAGGACATTATAATAATGTCAGCCAGAGAACAACACTACTGCATGATGCCATTTTAACAAAGTTCCCAGAATAGTCAGATAGAGACCAAAAGGAGAATGTGGCTGCCAGGGCCTGGGGGGGGGGGTAGGGTGAAGAATGGAGGGATGCCGTGTCACAGTGTGTAGAGTTTCAGTTCTTCGAGGTGAAAAGTTCCAGAGATCTGTTATACATCCAGGTGCATGTGGTTAACAGTACCGTATTGTACACTTAGGAATGGAGCACTGTAGTAAATTCACTGTTGTGTAACTTTTGTTTGTGTGATGCTGGGGATTGAACTCAAATCCTCATCTATGTTAGGCAAATGCCCTGCCACTAAGCTTCATCCCCAGCCATATATATATATATATATATATATATATATATATATATATATTTAAAAAGAGAAAAGTCTTGCAGGGCATGGTGATGCATACCTTCAGTCCCAACACTCAGGAGGCAGAAGCAGGTGGATCTCTGTGAGTTCAAGGCCAGCCTGGTCTATATAGTGAGTTCCAGGCCAGCTGGAGCTACAGGGAAACCCTGTCTCAAAAAGACCAGATTTAATTAATTAAAAGTCTTGGGACTAGAGAAATGGCTCAGCGGTTAAGAGCATTGGCTGTTCTTGCAGAAGACCCGGGTTCAAATTCCAGCACCCACATGGCCTCTAACAAGCATCTGTAACTCCAGTTCTAGGGGATCCAATGCCCTCTTATTTCCTCTGTGCCCACTGCACAACACAGGTCCACTTACCCACATGCAGGCATAACACTCATACACATAAAATAAAAAAAATAAAAATAGCTGGGCGTGGTGGCAAACGCCTTTAATCCTAGCACTTGGGAGGCAGAGACAGGCGGATCTTTGTGAGTTCAAGGCCAACCTGGTCTACAGAGCGAGTTCCAGGACAGCTGGGACTAAAGGGAGACCCTATCTCGAAAAGTCCAAAAAATAAAATTTAAAAATTAAAAATAAATAAATAAAAGCCTCAAGCCAGGCATGGTGGTACATGCCTTTAACCCCAGCACTCAGAAGGCAGAAGCAAGCAGATCTCTGTGAGATCAAGGCCAGCCTGGTCAACATAGCAATTTCTTAGGCTACCTGGAGTTACATAGTACAACTCTGTCCATAAATTAACAAGTAAACCAAGCGTGGTAGCACACACATTTAATCCCAGCACTCAGGAGGCAGAGGCAGGCAGATCTCTGTGAGTTCAAGGCCAGCCTGGTCTACATAGCAAGTTCCAGGCCAGCTGGGGCTACAGGGAGACCTTGTCTCAAAAAGACAAAAAAAAAAAAAATTAACAGTAAATGAAAAAATATCTCATTAAGGAGCACAGGACTTAGAGCATTCATCCATCAGCTACGTCCATCACTAGTTGAGAGTTCCACACTCCAAGGGCCAGTGAACACTCCTTACCTTCCCACATATATCCCCCATAGTGATACATAAAGCCATAGCACACAGGGACAGGGTCTGATGTCACCTCAAGATGGTGGAGGCCATGAGCCAGGCTCAGACTGCATCTGCCATCTCAGCTTGCAGTGTGTTTCCTCGACTGTACAAGAGGGATGAAGGTAACCCTCTAATGGAACGGCCACCGCTCAGCAGGAGCTGCACGGGTAAATAGGCAGCGAGTGAGCTAGAAGGAGCCGTCACTCCCGGCCAGTGATCAGGCCCTGTTTCTAGGAGCTGCTTTTCAGTGTTTCTCCCCACCATGCCCTGGGGGACCCCAGTGCTAAGGTAAACTACATTCCAAATGCTGGAGAGGCCTGTTCTGGGTACAGAGGACCCTCCTCTCAGAGTTGCCACAGTGACTGTGCCCAACCCTATAGGAACAAGGATATCCCCCAATCATGGTCTGCATAAACTTGGGAGACAGTGACATGACAGAGAGGGCCTGGGGCTAGGCTGTGAGCCATTGGGCCCCTCCTGTCCCTGTGCTCTGCCCTCAGGGAGGGATTCCTGGCCTGCCCCACGTCTGCAGGCCTCTACAGACTGATCCGGAAGTCCACACCGGGCCTGCAGTTGGCTCTCCTCTCCTTCATATTTTTAAAAGTCAGTAAACGTCCCCTAGCCCCAAATGTGAGGATAGCAACAGTGACTCTGACTCTCTGAGGTTCCAAGTGTCCCTCCCAGCTTACAGACACTGTCCCAGATGAGTGAAGGAAGCACAGGCCACTGTCCAGGCTGGCCCCGCCAGCATGACGTCACTATCCACAGTGCAGACGTGGCTTTTCCTGGTTGTGTTTCCTGCTCCAAGAGCAGTTTGAAAAAAGCTCCTCTGGAGTCTGGGAAGGAGTATGTATGCCCATGATATTAACAGGGGTTACAGCTGGCTGCCGGCCTTAGAGTTGCTATTTTCCTCTTCTGAGTTTTCCAGTGGGTACCTTCTATTTAATTTTTTAGTGTCAGAGAAAAAAAATGAGAGTTTTTTAAGTAAGCAATTTAAAAGACCGCTCAGTTGCCTTCAGCACCTCTCTGGGCCTGTGCTTTTTGTCTTTAACCTGCTTCTCTCTGCGGCTTCTGCTCGGCTGCCAGTGCTCTGCCTTTGACCCCTGTCTTTCAGCCCTGGAAACTTTGAGCTAATTGCTGTTGCTCACGCAAAACTCAACCAGTCTCCTTAGATGTTTCTCTGTTTTTCCTTCTTCCCAGGAATACTTATCCTCAGAATTTGTTTTCTCAAACTCAGAAACTGATCCCTGCTATCAATCCCAGAAGCGTACAACCTGAGGCTAATCCCCAGGAAACCGTCGGACAGACCCTAACTGCCTAACTGAGGGACAGGCTGAAAAATCACTGCCTGTACTTGTCCCAAATGTCAACAGCATGGCCTGGAGACAGGACAGCTACAGGCAGCGAACCAAGCTATTGTTTTACATAAAGGGCATTCCTGGGACCGTTGGTGGCATCTAATCAGAATTAGATAACTATGTCGAAATGGATCAGTTTCCTGACCACAGAAAATGAACTGCAGTTATGCTTAGAATAACCTTTTCTTTCTTAAGAATTACACACTATGCCGGGTGTGGTGGTGCACGCCTTTAATCCCAGCACTTGGGAGGCAGAGGCAGGCGGATCTTTGTGAGTTTAAGGCCAGCCTGGTCTACAGAGCGAGTTCCAGGACAGCTGGGGCTACAGGGAGACCTTGTCTTGAAAAGACCAAAAAAANNNNAAAAAAAAAAAAAAAAAAAAAAAAAAAAAGAATTACAGACTAAAGCTTTTGCAGCAGAGCAGAGTCAAGGGCACTATATCTGCAATTTACTCTCATTTGATTTCAAAAAGTATACATATATACAAGTATAAATAAAACAACAATGCACATGTGATAAAATGCTAATATTTGGGGACTCTGGGTGAAAAGTATGAAAAACATTTTTGTTCCATTCGTGCTTTTCTGGGAGTGTCTTTGATTTGGACCCTTAGATTGCTGATGATAACATAAAGGACTGGCTTCCTTGACCTTGAATTGTGTC
This sequence comes from Rhizomys pruinosus, assembly GCA_009823505.1. NCBI lineage: Eukaryota > Metazoa > Chordata > Mammalia > Rodentia > Spalacidae > Rhizomys > Rhizomys pruinosus. Next base: position 607,131 of record VZQC01006709.1, read on the forward strand.
TTCATCCTGGTTTGACTCCTATACAGACGTTGAGCAGAAAGACCAAACTCTTCATAAGAAGCTGCTTTATTTTGTTTGAGATGGGGGGGAGGGAGGTTACTATGTAGCCGAGGCTGGCCTCAAACCTGCACTCCCCCTGCCTCTGCTACCCAGTGCTGAACTATGGGCCGCACCAGTATCCTCAGATTACAGTCAGCTTTTGAGGTTAGTATTAATTACTATCTCCAATTTATACACAAAGAAACCAAAGCACAGAGAAACAAACTCACTTACCGAAGGTCACAGCCGCTCTTCAGTGGCAATGCCACAATGACCCCTAAATCTTCAGCGTCACACACTGACCCACCGGGCATTGGTGCGACTTCCTGGCAGCTTCTCTGTGATTAAAGTTCTTCTTTTGCTTCTCCTTTCCTGAAGCAAAAACCAGGCAAAGCCAGGCTGCCTGACACAGCGACCACTAGCTACACAAGGTCCTCAAGCCTAAGTAGTAAAATTTAAAATTCACTCCCCTAGTTGCTTTAGACAGATTTTAATTCCTCAACAGCCTCCTACAGCTAATGGTACAACGTAGATCGAACATTTACACCATTGCAAAAAGTTCTGTTGGACAGTGCTCTTTTGAAAATTTTTATATACATGTACCACCCAAATTAGCGTTTCAGTCCAAGTTATAAATGTTAACTAGAATTCCCAATCTATAAAATTATCTTTTGCACTTTTCTCCTTTTGTCAAGCAGAAATTAAAATTTTTAGAGTTGGAGAGAGACACCTACAGGCATTACCTGGAATTACAACCTAGCACAACAGGACACTGACCTTTGGGACCCTCCAGTCATCAACAGCCACCTGTGAGGTCCTAAGTGAGCTGAACATGTGACAGAAACTCCCATGCCGGGGAAAGGATGAGGCAAGGCTCACCAGGAGGAGAAATTGAGCCCAAGAATGCATCTACCAGCAGTCTGAGCCCTCCCAGTGGCATATCCTCAGGGCTGTCACAGCATAGAGCACCGAGATCCATTGTGAATGTCAGCTACTTTGGTGAATAAACAACTAGTGAACTGACTGATTCATTCTGGGAATTCTGGAACTCGACCACTGAGTATTTTCTTGTCTTTGTTTCTCAACTGGACGAGTCTCTTATGTTAAGATATCCATGCAGAAACTAGATTTACTGTTTCTGGCAACTTAGCTGGCATAAAAATGAATCCGTGGACTTTTGAGCTTTATGGAATCAAGAATAGAAGACATCGAGACCTCTGGGCCTCTGGTGAAGCAGGCAAAGACATTCCTGTTTTTCTCCTTTGGCTCTAGGTTATAGGGATGAAAGATGGCTTGCATGATTAGCAGATGGACCCGATCCTGAATTATTCATTGATCCACTCAGTTCACAAATACTTATCAGGCCTCTCAGTATCCAGGGGCAGTGGGATGAAAAGAGCAGGAAGCTGCTTTTCAGAGTCCTGAACATGGTTGGGAGGACAGAGAGCAGTAATCTACAAAGAGGAATAGATTCATGAAGGTTGATCCAGGCTTGGCTTCTGTATTAATCAAGACTTTCTGCCACTGGGACAAAAATGCCTGAAAATAATAACTTAAAAGGAGGAAGATGCGGGGCTGGAGAGATGGCCTAGCAGTTAAGAGCGCCGACCGCTCTTACAGAGGACCCAGGTTCGATCCCCAGCACCCACATGACGGCTGAGAACCGTCTGAAACTCCAATTCTGAGAGAACTCCAGTTCCAGGGGAATCCGACGCCCTCTTCTGACCTCCATGGCATTGCACAACACGGGTGCACAGACCTGCATGCAGACAGTACATTCATACACATACAGAAAGAAACAAAATTAATTTAAAAAATTAAAAAAAAAAAAAAAAGGAGGAAGATACCGGGTGTGGTGGTGCATGCCTTTAATCCTAGCACTCAGGAGGCAGAGGCAGGCGGATCTCTGTGAGTTCAAGGCCAGCCTGATCTACAGAGTGAGCTCCAGGCCAGCTGGGACTTAAAGGGAGACCCTGTCTCAAAAATACCAAAAAAAAGGGGGGGGCGGAGGAAGAATTTATTTTGGTTCATGGTTTGGTCTGTGGTTGTTTGGCTGCATTACTTTCAGCCCAAGGTAAAGCTGAGCATCACAGAGGAGGAGGCTGTTGGCTCCTTGGTAGCCAGGAGACAGATGAAGGGACAAGGGACCAGGTGTAACCTTTGAAGACATGCCCCCTGGTGACCTGTTTGCTCCAGCTAGGGCCCCCTCCTAAACTTTCCACCACTTCCCAAAATAGGGCCACCAGTTGAGGACCAAGCATTCTGTATGTGAGTCTGCCAAGAATATCTGACATTAAGACCATGACAGGTAAGAAAGAAAAGTAGGAAAATGAGTTTAAACATGAAGTCATTTTGTTTTGTTATTTTGCTTTGTGACAGGATCTAATTGTGTAGCCCTGGTTGGCCTGGAACTTGTTATAAAGACCAGGCTGGCCTCAAATTCACTAAGATCTTCCTGCCTCTCCCAAGTGTTAAGATTAAAGGTTTGCACTACCACCCCTGGCTGCTTTGAGGTTTTTGTTTTGTTTTTTGACACAGGATCCCTATGTAGTCCAAACTAACCTTAGACTGGTGATCCTCCTGCCTCAGCCTCTGGAGTACTAGAATTACAGTTGTGGACTACCATGTCTGATTTAAATGGAAATCTTGACTTTGAAGAGGGGTAGGGTCAGAGTACATACCATGCACTTGGCCCTGCCTGGGAGCAGACACATTATATTGGCCATAACACTGAAGAAAGGGGAAGAGGACATCAATGAAGATACCCCCAGAGCTGGGGAGGTAGCCTGTGTCTCTAGGGACTCTTCTGAACCTGAGGTCCAAAATCTCCCAGTGCTGGGAGATTTTGACTACTGAATACAAACCTCAACTTTGAAGAAACTGTTGTATAGAGAAGGAAGCAATCCCTGGGGGCAGGGGAGGACCCCACAGTTACTAAGGTGATGTTCCCTGGGACAAGCAGCTGGTCAACAAGACTGAGTTAGGGCTGGATCCATGAGTTGGTGAGCTAAGCATGCTTCAGGCCACCTGTCCAGCACTGAAGATGTCTCAGGCTCTGCATAAACCCATGTGAGCCCCCTCCTAGCTTCGGATATGACTAAGACAAAAAGGCCTCAGAAACACTATAGGAAAAAAGTAGCAAATGAATTGAGCGGGCTCTTCCTGCAAAGGATAACCTGATGGCCAGTAAATTTAGGAAAAGATGCTCAACATCGACAGTCACAGGGAAATGCAAATTAAAACTATAATACATTGTGAGCACACACTAGCATGGCTAAAATTAAACATCTGAACACATCAAGAATCAGGAGGGATGTAGAACAGGCTAATTCATAAGCTGCTTGTGGGAGTATAAATTGGTACAAGGATGTTGGAAAACCATTTGGCAGATTCTTCTAAAATTAAACATATGCTTACCACATGACCAGGCAGTTCCACTCCTGGTTATGTACCTCAGAAGAAACGAGTGCTTGGGCAAGCCAAAACACATGTGCAAAGACATGTATCATGGTTTAACTGATAACAGCCAAAACTAAGTACAAGCCAAATGGCAGTCCACGAAGGAATGGACGAGGAGTATATTGTGGTATGCGGCACAAGAAAAATCAATGAATTGATCTTCACACACACACACACACACAAAAGCCTCAAAAAAAAAATCTTAGAAACACAGTGTTAGCCAGCCGTGGTGGCCCACGCCTTTAATCCCAGCACTAGGGAGGCAGAGCCAGGCAGATCTCTGTGAGTTCAAGGCCAGCCTGGTCTACAGAGTTCCAGGCCAGCTGGGACTAAAACAGAGACCCTGTCTCATAAATACCAAAAGAAAAGAAAAGAAAAGAAAAGAAAAGAAAAGAAAAGAAAAGAAAAGAAAAGAAAAGAAAAGAAAAGAAAAGAAAAGAAAAAAAGAAAAGAAAAGAAAAAAAGAAAAGAAAAGAAAAGAAAAAGAAATGCAGTGTTGAGCAAAAGAAGTCACACGGGGCAAGGGATACAGTTTAGCGGCAAAGCACTTGCCTAGCATGTCTCTGACCCTGAATTTGATGCCCGGCAGTGAGAAGAAGAAAATAAAGGAGTTGGGAGGGAAGAATTGAGGGAGGGGGTTACAAAAGAGCCTCTGCGCCTGAATTTACATGAAGCTCAAGAACAGGCAAGAGCCAGGCGTGGTGGCACAGCCTTTGATCCCAGCACTAGGGAGGCAGAGGCAAGTGGATGTCTGTGAGTTCAAGGCCAGCCTGGTCTACAAAAGTGAGTTCCAGGACAGCTGTAACTATAGGGAGATCCTGTCTCAAAAAAAAAAAAAAAAGAAGAAGAAGAAAAAAAAAAGAACAGGCAAAACTCTGGAGGACATTATAGTAAGTGACATAAGGCAATTACAGAAAGACAAAAATACTTCATGCTGTCACTTACATATGGAAGCTTAAATCAGTCTCATTGGAGTACAGACTACAACAGTGGCTATGTGAGCCTGGGAAGGGGAGGGGTGGGACAACAGATCGAAGATGGTAACTGGATACAGGGATGTAGCTGGACAACTTCTCACGTTCTATCACACAGTGAAGTAACTAAGGTTGACATTAGCTGAATATTTCAAAATAACCAGTAGAGCAAGAAAACTTGGAATATCTCGGACACAAATAAATAATAAAGTTTCCAGATGATGAATCTATCAACCACTGTGATCTGAGTGTTCCTCACTCTAGTCCTGTATTGAAAACCCACAGTGTACCCCAGAAAAATGCACAATTATTATGTGTCAATCAAAAAATTTTAAACATATGTTTTAATGTTTTAAAGAAAAAAAATAAGACTAGAGGGACAAATGATGAGTGTTTGTTGGGCAGGAGGAGGTGGGGTCTGCAGGAAAGGGCCTGCGGGAGCTTCCTGGAATGAAGGAAATGTTCTCTGCCTTAATCTGGGTGGTAACACGGGGCTAATCATAGGTAAAAAGTCATTGAGTTACTCACTTAAAATTTGTACTTTATACCACATGAAGATTATGACTCAAAAAAACGGGTTTATTATAAACCTGGTCAAAAGCCTCAGAAGATCATGGAGTCTAAGGGGAAATCTACAGCTGCTGTTCTGCTAAATGGACCTGTTGTCAAACTGCTTTCTAAACATTTATGGTTATGCCTATAGATTGGTGTTATTCTCAACCTTGACCACAGAAGCTTCTTTCTTGGTCAGCAGTTAACACAGAGACTCCTAATTGTCAAAGTGCTGAGAATAAGGACTGTTGAGTGCTCAGGCTTAAATGGGACACTTATATCAATCCCTCCACCACCAATCCCACACACACAGGGCTCAGGGAACGTCTCAGAAGAGGGGAAGCAACAAACGTAAGAGCCAGATGAAGAGGAAGAGTGCAGTGACCTGACACGGCCATTGCATTCATGAAGTCACTGTGGTGACCTGCCCAAGGTCAAGTCAACAAGATCAGTCAACATCCCAGCAAGCAGCACTAACTGAACTCAGCATGTTCCAAAAGTAAATAGATAAAAAGACAGGGAGGTAGAAAGGAGACATGTTAGGGAGTGTCCAGGGGGACGGGAAGAGGAGTCGAGGTGGGGTATGATCAAGATATGCTGTTTACATGAATGGAATGTCAAAGAATACATAAAAGATTTTTTTAACTTTTAAAGTTTTTTTTTTTAATGTGTATGAACGTACTATCTGCACGTAGGATGGTGCGCCTGTCTTGCAATGCTGCGGAGGTCAGAAGAGGGTGTTGGATTCCCCTAGAACTAAAGACAGTTCTTAGCCACCATGTGGGTGCTGGGAATCGAACCCCAGTCCTCTGCAAGAGCAGTTGGTGCTCTTAACCGCTGAGCCAACTCTCCATCCCTGAAAAGATATTTTTTTAAAGAGTAAGAACAGAGAGGCATGGAAGCCCACGCCTTTAATCCCAGCACTTGAGAGGCAGAAGCAGGTGTTTTGTCTGTGAGTTCAGGGCCAGCCTGGTTTACATAGCAAGTTCCAGGCTTGCCAAAGTTAAATCATGAGATCTTGTCACAAAAAGCAAAACAGAAAGAGTTTGAACAAACAAGTCTTGGGTGCCACACTTGAGAGAGACATGTCTGAAATATGTAATCCTTCCTGTGGCCCAGTGAGTGCAACCATCTGAGAATTCATTGTCAGAGCCTAACAGCCTAAAACACTCCCTGGGCTTTTGATAGTACCTTGACTGCTTCCTCCCAGCCAAGGACCTCGTGACCTCTTAGCACTTCACTCCTGAGTTGTCCTCTAAAGCCTCCAGCAGCACAAGGAGCCAAGCAGGTGAGCTGTCTCCTAGTGTGGGAAGCCACACTGCTCCGACGCAAAGGGAGGGCCCTGCTGGTCCTTAAACACGGGGGCCCTAAGTACACCTGTCACATAGTTGGATTGTGACCAGAGAAGGGAGAAGACCATGAAGAAAGGTCTGTAGTCATAATGAGTCTAACTGAAGAGGAACGTTCTGACCATGATGCTTCCCAGCCATACACCGGGAGCTTCCAGCTCCACCTCTGTGTGGCCCTATTCCTGGGGAGACATGAGAAAAGATCTACTCACCCCAGATAGGGAACTGAAGACAGACCTCCAATGTCCAACTTGGTGAAGCAATGTGTTGTACTGGGGTTACTTACAGAGGTATGGGTGAGGGGTTGCTTACAGGAGCAGACATGACTCAAAGACAGCTATATCAGCAAAAGTCCACCCCAGCATGGGGGAAGCACATGGAAAGCTGGGAACCTGGAGCACAGTGCCCAACCTGCAGGCAACTCACCAAGCTAGAGAGTGCCTTTTCCAGGTTTACCAGTTGGTCCGAGCCTCTTCCAGGCAGCTCAGCTGGTTTCTGACTCTTCCCAACCCCAGCCTCTTCTAGAAAGCTCAGCTCACCTGAGCCTCTTCTAGAAAGTTCTGCTTGTCTGAGAGGGTCTCTTTAGCAGTTCTTAGGACATATATATGCTTGGGGGAAAGGGAGGAGCCTAGTGCATCTGGTCAGTTTCAGGGACTTCCTGAAGCTACTGAGTGGTTAACTTCTAGTCAGTGGCTAACTTACTGAGCTTAGTGAGCTTCCCTGCAGGACGGAATGTTTCAACTCCCCTCAGAACATCCTGTGCCTTAACAAGCTTCCCTCTAGGATGGGAGGTTTTATCTGTGAGGAAGCTGTTACATGACCCACAGGGATGAGACAGCTTGTTTATTTTGGTTTGGTTTGGTTTGATTTGGGATTTGTTTGTTTTTACTTTTTGGTGCCTTGTATTTTGTTTGCTTTTTAGTTTAATTACAGTTGCTTGCATGTATTAAAGGTGGAGGTTATTTACTGGATCATGGCATGTAGCAGTGGCTGCACTCCCCTCTCAGCCATCGACTACCGAGAGCGCCTCGGCTAGGGCTAGGGTCTCGCATGTTCCTCCCCACCCATGCTGGAATCTTCACTGGCTTGAGCCTGTGCAGCCTTGAACAGCAATCACAGCTGCTGTGACTTCATCATGCATAAAAAACAGTGCTTCGCTGCACTCCTCTGCAACCTCCAGCTCTTACATTCTTTTACCCCCTTCTTCCTCAATGTTCCCTGAGTGACGGCAGCTTTTGATACATAAGCAGCTTAGGCCAGCCCAACTGCACTAGTTGACTCAAAATACCCAGGACAGTGCTCTTCAAACATCACCTCTCTTGGGAGCTCAGCAGTGTATGTCCAAGGCTACCCTGGACCTAAGTAACACTGGAGCTTGCCCCAGCAATCTTTGCCTCAGTGGCTAAGAGCACTGGCTGTTCTTGCAGAGGATCTGGGTTTGGTCCCCAGGATCCACATGGTAACTAAGAACTATCTGTAATTCCAGTTCCACGGGATCTGACGCCCTTTTCTGGCCTCCATAGGCATTGCATGCATGTAAACACTTATACACATAAATAAAAAATAAACAGATAAATAAAATTTTAACTTGAGCAAACCAATCAATCTTTAAATCAAGAAAGGAAAGGTTTGAGGTTGGTGTAGAGGTACACACCCGAGACCCCAGTACTTACGAGGCTGAGGCACGGTGATTGTGAGTTGCAGGCCAATCAGAGCTATGTAGACAGACCTTGTCTCAACAACAAAAGATAAAATTGAAAAGGCTGAAATTAATACAGGGGAAGCCCAGTGAATAAGAGGGCCCAGAAAGCGCACACACTATGACAAAGGTGTCATACATCTTGGGAGGAACACTCTCTGCTGTGAAAAAACAAAATGCAGATGGGGAGAAGAGTGTTCACAGCACATGCCTCTGAAAAAGACCTGCATTCAGTGCAAGTCACTCACAGGAAGACAAACAAGGAAAACAGGCACATGACATGAATGTACATTTCACAAGGGGCTGACAGGTGCATAAAAAGATGCTGGGCATCAGTAATCATTGGGGAAATGCAAAATAAAACCACAGCAAGCTGCATTTAACTCCCACTAGGATGGCTAAAGGTAGAAAGACTTGTACCACCAAGTGTTGATTAGGGTTGACAGCAACTAGAATTCCTCCACCTTTCAGACAGGCATCTAAGAATCCCCACTGGGAGAACTACTGGAGTATGTTTAGGTTTTGAGACAGTCTCACTATATAGCTCAAGCTGGAGTCTCCTGCTTCAGCTTCCTGTACTGGGATTACAGGTGTGCACTGCCATGCCCAGCTTGAAATTTCTTTTAAGATGATGTATATTGAGGCTGGAGAGATAGCCTAGTGGTTAAGAGCACCGACTGCTCTTGCAGAGGACCCGGGTTCGATCCCCAGCACCCACATGGCGGCTAAGAACCATCTGTAACTCCAATTCCAGGAGAACTCCAGTTCCAGGGGAATCCGAGACCCTCTTCTGACCTCCGCAGCATTGCATGACACGGGTGCACAAACCTACGTGCAGACAGTACACTCATACACATACAAAAATAAATAAAAACTTAAAAAAAGATGATGCACATATCACTTAAAATATATTTTTATATATTATATATTTATTAAGTGAAATATGACCCAGAAATCTCTTAAATATCTACTGAAGAGCAATGGAAATATATATCAGTAGAAGTGTTTTGCTCATAAAGTTAAATAGCTACAGGAAGCTAGTAACTACCATAGCTCCATAGGATTTAGATGCTTAAAAGCTTGTGAAAGTCTCCATTAAAACAAGGAACAACTTTAACTGGGCATGATGGCATGTGCCTATAGTCCTATCTACACAAGAAGCTGAGATGGGAGGATCTTTGAGCCCAAAGCTTGGGACCAGTGTGGGCAGCATAGCCATAGCAAAACTCCATTCCAAAATTTAAATACTTATATATATATATATTCCTTATAAACCCTTGCTGGGTGTGGTAGTGCATGCCTTTAATCCCAGCACTCAGGAGGCAGAGGCAGGCGGATCTCTGTGAGTTCAAGGCTAGCCTGGTCTACATAGTGAGTTCCAGACCAACTGGGGCTACAGGGAGACCCTGTCTCAAAACAAACAAGACCAAAAGAAAAAATCTTTGCAAACAAATATGTTCAGCAGCTCTATTCACAACTGCTAAAAACTGGGAACATTCCAAATCTCCACCCAGTTGAACATGGGTTTAAACACATTGGCCTGTCATGTCTGTCACAGTGCAGTCTGCACAGAGGCTGAGGCAGTTGGATCCATGGCAGTGGGAGCTTTGTTCACATCTCTGTAGATCACAAAGCAGAGAGCTTGAACCAAAGATGGGACCAGGGTACAACCCTCCAGGCTGCCTCCAGTGGCTGAGCTGTATTTCCCAAAGGTTCTAAACTTCCCCAAACAGCTGCCACCAGAAAGCATTCAAACCCAAGCCTATGGGGGACATTCTGGATTTAAACCATAACATTCTATCCCTAGTCCCCATAGGCTCATGAACATCTCATAATTTAAACTGCATTCAGCTCAACTTCAAAGTCCTCATAATCTTATTAGCCTAAACATAGCTCAAAGGTTCAAGCCCAGCTGGGTGTGGTGGCGCACAACTTTACTCCCAGCACTAGGGAGGCAGAGGCAGGCAGATCTCTGTGAGTTCAAGGCCAGCCTGGTCTACAGAGTGAGTTCTAGGCCAGCTGGGACTATAGGGAGACCCTGTGTCAAAAAGACAAAAAAAAAAAAAAAAAAGTTCAAAGTCCAAAAGTCCAAAGGAGATTCAAAGCAAATTCTTTCTTTTTTTTTTCTTTCTTTTTGAGACAGGGTCTCCCTTTAGTCCCAGCTGGCCCAGAGCTGGCTATGTAGATGACGTTGGCCTTGAACTCACAGAGATCCGCCTGCCTCTGCCTCCCTTGTACTGGGATTAAAGGTGTGTGCCACCATGGCCCGCTCAAGGCAAACTCTTATCTACAAGCCCCTGTAAAATAAGAAAGACTATGTATTTCCAACATACAATAACCCAGTAAAAAATACTCCATTCCAAATGACAGGAAAAGGGAGCATAACAAGGAAAGACTGGACCAAAACCCAAAAAGGAAACCATCCATCAAACCCTGTAGCCGCATGCCTGACCTGCAGTGTTTGTGGTGGCATCCGGTGCACTTGGGATCCCTATCACTATGGCCCTAGCACCTGCAGCAAAGTAAGCTCTCCCTCGGGCTGGCTTCCCTGAGTCACTGTAAACCTAGCTAAAGGCAGTCAGCAGGAAACATGCTATATCCTGGATGCAATGCTGTCTAGAAATTTTCTCCGCCAAATAAATTAGTCCTTTACTCTGAATTAGCCTCACTCAAAATGTGAGCCTCACTCAGGACATGGGGCTGAGGAGATGGCTCAGTGGTTAAGACCATATACTGCTCCCATAGAAGACCTGAATTTGGTTCTCAGCACCCGTGTAGCTGGGAACAAGTGGCTCCTATAACTTCAGTTCCAGGGGTCTAAGACTCTCTTCTGGCCTCCTAGGGCAACCTCCCAAAGACACATATATACATATAAAACAAAAATAAAATCAGATATGGTGGCACACACCTTTAATCCCAGCACTTGGGAAGGCAGAGGTGGGCAGAGATCTGTGAGACAGGCCAGCTTGGTCTACATAGCAAGTTCCAGACCAGCTAGGGCTACAGGGAGACTCTTTTACGACAGTTACTTTTACCTAGAGCATCACACCTGGCTTCCAAAAATACTTACAAGGCTGAAAGGTGAAAGTCAGAGTTTGAAGAGGGGAGGGCACACCTCAGAATCAAAAACAGATATGACAGGAATGTTGCAATGTTCAGACCAACAGACCAGGGTTAAAAAAGCAACTTCTGGGGGCTGGAGAGATGGCCTAGCGGTTAAGAGCACCGACTGCTCTTGCAGAGGACCCGGGTTCGATCCCCAGCACCCACATGGCAGCTGAGAACCGTCTCCAATTCCAGGAGAACTCCATTTCCAGGGGAATCCGACACCCTCTTCTGACCTCCGAGGCATTGCTTGACAAGGGTGCACAAACCTACATGCAGACAGTACATTCATACACAGAAATAAATAAAAATTTTTAAAAAAGCAACTTCTGGAGCCAGACAAGGTGGCACACGCTGTGATCCCAGCACTCAGAAAGCTAAGGCAGAAGGATAGAGAAGGCGAGACCTAAGCCACATAGTGTTTCTCTCTCTCTCTCTCTCTCTCTCTCTCTCTCTCTCTATATATATATATATATATATATATAATGATTAATGTGATAGATGTCATATATGATTAATAAATAGGAATTTAATGGAAAAAGTAGACAACATGCTACATGTTAAGTAGACATGTAAATTCAAAGAAAGACTAAACCATTTATGCTAGATATTCTAGAAACTTAAAAAAAAAAAACCCACTGTGGGGCTGGAGAGATGGCCTAGCGGTTAAGAGCGCCAACCGCTCTTACAGAGGACCCGGATTCAGTCCCCAGCACCCACATGGCGGCCGAGAGCAGTCCGAAAACTCCAATTCCAGGAGAACTCCAGTTTCAGGGGAATCCGACGCCCTCTTCTGACCTCCGCGGCATTGCACGACACGGGTGCACAGACCTGCATGCAGACAGTGCATTCATATACATCCAGAAATAGATAAAATTAAAAAAAAAACAACCCACTGTAATGGGACTAGAGATATGGCTCAGCAGTTAAGGGCACTGACTGCTCTTGCAAAGGACCTAGGTTTGGTACCCAGCACCCACATAGTGGGCAGCTGACAAGCATCTGAAACTCCAGTTCCAGGGGCTCCAACACAACACCCTCTTCTGGCCACTATAGGCATTGCATGACATGGGCACACATAACATGCAGACAAAGCATTCCTGCATATGAAATGGAAATAAATTAAAAATTAAAGAAATAAAAACACTACAACAGAAATGAATAATGCTTTTATGGGCTTATTAGTAGACTGCATGTGACTGAGGAAGGAAGCTGGGACTCAGGCATGGTGATACCAGGAATCAGGCTTGGTGATACCAGGAATCAGGCTTGGTGATACCGGGAATCAGGCTTGGTGATACCGGGAATCAGGCTTGGTGATACCGGGAATCAGGCATGGTGATACCAGCCTATAATCCTGGACTTTAAGAGATGGAGTCAGGAGGATCAGAGGTTCAAAGTCATCCTCAGCTACAGACTGAGTTCAAGGCCAGCCTGGCTGCATGAGACAATAGAAACCTCTAAAACTTAAAAAGAAAAGAAGGAAAGAAAATTTGAGGAGAGCACGGGGTGAATGGAACCAAGCATAGAAGATCTGTGGGTAAACTCCACAAGCTGTAACGTCTGTATATGGTGTTACCAAAAGAAGAAATAAAGAACTATCTGGAATAATAAAAAGTGAGAATTTCTTTCCCCAAAACACAGATCCAAGAAGCTCATAGAATACTAGGCAAAATAAAGATCTAAATATTACACAAAAGTATATTATATTCAAACTGAAGAAAAAATCTTGAACAAAACCGGAAGAAAACATTTCATCATATATGAATAAAAATGAGTATCTTCTGCTTAGAAACCATGCAAACAAGAGTAAGTGAAGTGCCTAAATTGATGAAAGGAAATAAAATTGAGCCAGAACCCTGTATCTTGTGAAATTATTCTTCAAAAGAGAAGAAGGAAGGAAGGCATGGTGGTGTAGACCTGTAATCCCATCACTTGAGGGGTGGGGGCAGGAGGATCAGGAATTCAAGGTCATCCTCAGCTACAAACTGAATTCAAGGCCAGCCTGGGCTATAGAAGATGCTGCATCAGGGGGCTGGAGAGATGGCCTAGCAGTTAAGAGCACTGACTGCTCTTGCAGAGGACCCAGGTTCGATCCCCAGCACCCACATGGCGGCTGAGAACCGTCTTTAACTCCAATTCCAGGGGAATCCGAGACCCTCTTTTGACCTCCGCGGCATTGCACAACATGGGTGCACCAACCTGCATGCAGACAGGACATTCATACACGTAGAAAAATAAATAAGCCGGGCATGGTGGCGCACGCCTTTAATCCTAGCACTTGGGAGGCAGAGGCAGGCGGATCTTTGTGAGTTCAAAGCCAGCCTGGTCTACAGAGTGAGTTCCAGGACAGCTGGGCTACCTGGATACAGGGAGACCCTGTCTTGAAAAGACCAAAAATAAATAAATAAATAAATAAATAAATAAATAAATGAATAAATTTTTTTTAATTAAAAAAGATGCTGTATCAAAAAACTAAAAAGAAAAAGGAGAAACACAAGAGCATTTGTGAGCCTGTCCTACAAGAAATGTTAAAAGGAATTCTTATTTCCTATTACTTATTTTTATTGTGTCTGTAGTATGCGTGTGTGTGTGTGTGTGTGTGTGTGCACGTTTGTATATGCCATGGTGTATTTGTGGAGGTCATAGGACAATGTTGGATGTTTGTGTCTACCCTCCACCTTGACTGAGACAGGGTCTCTTGTTGCTTTCCGGTAAGTACTCAGTCTAGCTGGCCCATGAACTTCCAAACATCCTCCAGTTGCCACCTCGCGTCTCACTGTAGGTATCTACTTTATGTGGGCGTGTGAGCTCTGGTCCTTACACTTGCATAGTAAGTGATTTATTCACTGAGTCATCTCCCCAGTCCAAAAAGAGGTTTTTTTTTTTTTTTTAAGGAATGGAGAATTACACTCTAAATCATCAATGTAGTTCTACATAGAAACAGAGAATCATTAAAGGATAAATAAGTGAAATTAGAGAAAACTTTCATTTTTCTTAGAGTTAATTGATATAACCATAAGAGTTTGTGTAAAATAATAATATCAGCCGGGTGTGGGGGCACATGCCTATAATCCCAGCACTCGGGAGGCAGAGGCAGGTGGATCTCTGTGAGATCAAGGCCAGCCTGATCCATAAAGCAAGTTCCAGGCCAGCTGGAGCTACAGGGAGACCCTGTCTCAAAAAAAATTTTAATTAAATTAATTAATTGATTAATTAATATTAACAATATATTAGATGATGTACATGCTTATGTGTGACTATCTGTAAATTAAATGAATGAAAAACAATAGAAGAGTTGGGAATATTTGTTACGAAGTATAAAAAGCCAGATAATGTTATTTGAAAGTGAACTTGGATTCACTGAGACTGATATTGAAAGCTAAGAAAACTATTACAAAGAGTAAAAAGAGGGCTGGAAAGATGGCTCAGCAGTTAAGAGAACGTACCACTCTAATAGAGGACCCAAATTCAGTTCCCAGCTCCCACACTGGGCAGCTTACAATGGCTTTAAGCCCCGCTCCAGGGGGTCCACTGCCCTCTTCTGGACTCTGTTATTTTCACTCACATACACAGAGACACATAATTTAAAAATAAATAAATCTAGAATATAAAAAAAAATTTTTGGTCTTTTTGAGACAGGGTCTCCCTGTAGCCCCAGCTGTCCTGGAATTCACTCTGTAGACCAGGCTGGCCTTGAACTCACAAAGACCCACCTGCCTCTGCCTCCCAAGTGCCAGGATTAAAGATGTGCGCCACCATGCCCGGCATACAAAATTTTTTAACTCAGGGGAAGTACCATGGGGGAATTCTAGATTATCGTGGGTATGCAGTGGCTTGCACATGCAACTCCAAAGGCAAAACCCATGAAATAAGTTGTTCATCATCTAGACCTCATTAAACTTTAAAACTGCTTTGCAAAAGACACTGTCGAACCAGGTAACACTGTAATCCCCACACTCAGGAACCTGAGGAAAGAGGATCTTGAGTTTAGGTCTAGCCTGGGTTATATAACAATATCCAGGCTCAAAACAGCAAAGCACAGCTGGGCTGGGATTACTGACATATGCCATAACCCCTGGCTTGAGTTTTTTTCATCTCTTGCTTAAAGTTTAAAATCTTGGGCAGAATCATTTAATTGTCTGGGCCTTGACCCTGCTCCTTGGTATAGCAGACAGTGACCTATCTCCCACCAAGATCCACACAATGGACACATCTTTAAAATAGGAAAAGGGAGCGGGTAGAGAGATGGGTCAGCAGTTAAGAGCACTGGGTATTCTTGCAGAAGACCTGGGTTTGAATCCCAGCACCCATATCGTGGTTAACAACCATCTCTAACTCCAGTCTCAGAGGATCTGACATCCTTTTCTGTCCTCTGTGGGCACTGCATGACATGGGTGCACTTACACACATGCAAGAAATACACTCATACACATAAAATAAAAGTAAACAAATTAGAAAAAATAAAACTAAATAAAATAAAATAGGAAAGGAGCCAGGCATTGTGGTTCAAGCCTTTAACTCTAGCACTTGAGAAGCAGAGGCAGATCTCAGTGAGTTCCAGGCCAGCCTGATCTACATAATGAGTTCCAGGTCAGCTGGGACTACAGGGACACCCTGTCTCAAAAACTTAAACCAAAAAAAGGAAATGAGCAATTTAATTAAAAATGAGCCAAACACCTTTACAAACACCTTCACCAACTAAGATGTACAGACGGCAAATAAGCACATGGAAAGATGCCTGACATCATATGTCATTACGGGACTGCAAATTAAGCAATACAATTTTCCAATCTGTAGAGACTAGAAGGGCAGTGGTGGCAGGCAACAGTGCGGCTAGCTTTGCAAGACGCTGTCAGGCTGTCTTCCCAAGCGCTGTGCCATTCCTCATTCCCACCACAGAGGAACTGGTGCTGTGTGATCCTCACCAGCACTTGGCAGTCTCAGCATCGCACATTCAAACTGTAGCAGGAGAGACTGAAAAAAACATCAAGATTAACATATGAAAGAAGACAGTTGACAGAAAAAGACTGGAAGCCATTCCCTGCCTGCGCTTCAACTGGGAGCACGTGCAAGAAAGTCCTACTTAGGGCTGAGGAGATGAAGGCTGAGCAGCTAAGAGATTAAGAGCATTTGCTGTTGTAGCAGACAACCCAAGTTCTGCATCCAGGCTCATATTGGGTGGCTCACACCTGTAACTCCAGGTGATCTGATGCCCACTTCTAGCCTCTGCAGGCACCCGCACTCATGTGCACAGACCTATACATAGGCACAAATAAAAATAATGTAACACTCTTTTTAAAAATAGATGGGCTGGGGGAACTGGAGAGATGGCCTAGTGGTTAAGAGCGCCGACTGCTCTTACAGAGGACCCGGGTTCAATCCCCAGCACCCACATGGCGGCTGAGAACCATCTGTAACTCCAATTCCAGGAGAACTCCAGTGCCAGGGGAATCCGACACCCTCTTCTGACCTCCACGGCATTTCACGACACGAGTGCACAGACCTACATGCAGACAGTACATTCATACACATAAAAAAAATTAAAATTAAAAAAAAGAAAAAAGAAAAGAAAAGAAAAGGACCAGGCATGGTGAATCCCAGCATTCAGGAGGCAGGTGCAGGGGGATCTATGTGAGTTCAAGGCCAGCCTGGTATACATATTGAGGTCCAGGCCAGCTGGGGCTATGGGAGACCCTGTCTGATAAAAGAAAAAAAGGGGGGGCTGGAGAGATAGCCTAGTAGTTAAGAGCGCCGACTGCTCTTGCAGAGGACCCGGGTTCGATCCCCAGCACCCACATGGCGGCTAAGAACCGTCTTTAACTCCAGTTCCAGGGGAATCAGACGCCTTCTTCTGACCTCCTCGGCATTGCACAACACGGGTGCACAAACCTGCATGCAGACAGTACATTCATACACATAGAAAATAAATAAATAAAATTAAAAAAAAAAGAAAAGGAAAAGAAAAGCCCACGTATACAAAAGATGACCTATAAACGGCCATGAAGCTCACGGCCCAGTGCTTTGTGGGCCTCCATTCACTAGCCTAGTCCTGTTACTCCATTCCTATCTCTAACCATGTGTCCCAGGCACAGTCCTTTACCCCAGAACATAAAGCCTGAATATAGATTCAAACCCATGCCCGTAACACATGTCATTATCCACTGGTCAGAACCCAGAGAATGTACAAGCCAAAAATGGAGCATAATGCAAACCATGGACGGTGGGTAGCAGTGACAGCACATGAAGGTGCTTCAGCTGAGAAACGTACCCCTCTGGTGCAGGGAGTTGACAGTGCACAAAGCTATGAGGGAGGCAGGGAGGAGGTGTCCAGCCACTCTAGATTTTCTCGCAATTTTGCTAAGATTTCCCTTAAAAAATAAAGTCTATGTAAGCAAGTTGTGAAAAAAAATAGCATGAAAGAAACAAATCAATGTAGGGAACAGGAAAATCCCCCAACTTTCTAATTACAGACTAAGCAGCAGAAAGATAGGAGAAAGGCTGTATCTGAGGAAGAACCGGTGCCAGAACAGAGGAATGCTCAAAGAGCAAGAACAAGCAGGCTCCAGGATGCAAAGTAGAGACAAGAGGATCCCAAGTTAGAGTCAGTCTTGGCTATGTAGTGAGAGCCCGTCTACTAAAAAAACAAAAACAAAACAAAACAAACCACCATGCTGGGCCTGGTAGTGCACATGTTTAATGCTGGCACTCAGGAAGCAGAGGCAGGTGGTTAGATCTCTGTGAGATGGAAGACAGCCTGGTCTAACTGGTGAGTTCCAGGCCTTCTGGGGCTACACGGAGACCTGGCTCAAAAAGACCAAAAAATAACCAGGCATGGTGGCACACACCTTCAATCGCAGCACACAGGAGGCAGAGTTGGGTGGATCTCTGTGAGTTCAAGGCCAGCCTGGTCTACAGAGTGAGTTCCAGGACAGCTGGAGCCAGAGAGAGACCCTGTCTCAAACTTAAAGACAAACCCCACAACCCACAACAAACACCACCCACAAAAAAAAAAAAAAAAAAAGACTAAGGAGCTGGAGAGATGGCTCAGGATTTAAGAGCACTGGCTACTCTTTCAGAGGACCTGGGTTTGGTTCCCAACACCCACATGGCAGGTAACAACCATCCATAACTATAGTTCTAAGAGATCCGATGCACTCTTCTGACCTCCATGGGCATTTCAAGACACAGGTGCACTTACATACATGCAAACAATATATTCATACACATAAAACTAAATAAATGAATAAAATAAAATATTTTTAAAAGGAAAAAAGTCATGAAAAATTCCAAAAGAAAAAGTGTCTGTGGAAATCAAAAATATAAGGAAAATATTTTAAATTCAATTCTGTAGAACTGAACTTCTGTTTCTGGGAATGTGAAGAACACATGCTTCCCCCTATTCTTCCTCCCAAATATAACCTTGAACATAGCATATAAAGCAGGTTAGGCATGGCGGCATATGTTTTTTTTGTTTTGTTTTTTGTTTTTTTATCTTTTTGAGACAGGGTCTCCTGGAACATGCTTTTTTTTTATTCTTTATATTTTTTTTCATTTTTTAACAATAAGTAATAATTTATGAGTACAAGCATCCTTCATGTAAAACCAATTTGTAAGCAGTTGTGCCCAAACCCACACAGCCCGTGGGTCCCACCATCCAGTTGGGGGGGGGCTTGTATGTTCAATCAAGTTGATCAGATGAGTGTCCAGACTGTATTGCTGTAGTTTCACCATTCACCCCAATCGCAGCCCTTACATTCTATCACGCCCCCTCTTCCACAGATTGTTCCCTAGGCTTAGAAAAGGTGCACAGGTGGATGAGAAGCAAAACAGTCTACTTTCTCTGGAGCTGTTGTCTTGGACTCTGGTCAATTCTGGCTGTTTCCTTTCATAGGCTGATAGTTTGTCCATGAATAACCTTTCAATCCTACTAATGAAGCACAAGTAATTAGATATATAGGTATTTAAACAGGACTAATTGTTATGGTATGTTACTTTGGTATAGACACAGATGTTTGGATGGTATGTTAATCCATGAATTACGTTTTTTCTGTAAAATATGACAGGGTCTTACTGTGGCTTATAACATCTCCTAACCACTAGAGGATGCAAGCCCGTGGCATCAGCCGTGGGTTATTCCTCCAAGGAGAGAGCTAATAGCCAATTAGATTTGGGATATACAGGCATGTGGCTGCCACTGCTCTGGCACATGCTTTTAATCCTAGCATTTTGTTTTGTTGGTTTTTTTTTTGGTCTTTTCAAGACAGGGTCTCCCTGTAGCCCCAGCTGTCCTGGAACTCGCCTTGTCGACCAGGCTGGCCTTGAACTCATAAAGATCCACTTGTCTCTGCCTCCCAAGTGCTAGGATTAAAGGCGTGTGCCACCATGCCCGGCAATCCTAGCATTTTGGAGGCAGAAGCAGTTGGATCTCTGTGAGTTCCAGGCCAGCCTGGGCTACATAGTGAATTCCAAGTCAGCTGGAGCTACAGGGAGACCCTGACTCAAAATAAAACATACGGGGCAGGAGAGATGACCTAGTGGTTAAGAGCGCCAACTGCTCTTGCAGAGGACCCGGGTTTGATCCCCAGCACCCACATGGCAGCTGAGAACCGTCTGAAACTCCAATTCCAGGAGAACTCCAGATCCAGGGGAATCCGAAACCCTCTTCTGACCTCCGCGGCATTGCACGACACGGGTGCACAGACCTGCATGCAGGCAGTACATTCGTACACATACAGAAATAAATAAAATTAATGAAATTAATTAAAAAAATTTTTAAAAATATAAAAAATAAAACATACGAAGCAGGTGTTAAGGAGACTCTGAAAGCCCGAGAGAAAAGGGATGTGACTAGGGTAGGGTAGCGACAGCGAGTTCCTGGGCTTTTCTTTTTGCTTCATGTATTGCAGAGATGGTGTCTGAGAAGACACCATAAATTTGCACAGGCACGTCAGGAAGGGAGGGAAGGAGAGAAGGAGGAAGGGAGGGAGAAAAGAAGAAAGAAGACAGGGAGAAAGGGAGAGAGGAGAGAAAGGTCTGTTCTCTGGAAAACAGTCTTAGAAGAACATTTGAAGATAGAAGTCTATAAATCACCCAATCTGAAAAAAATGAAAGAAAATAGAAAAAGGATAAAGATAAAAGTCTTGGGGTCCCATGGGACTATGATCAAAGACCTGATGTTCATGCCATTGGAATGTGGAGTCGGGGTGAAGAGGCTGGAATGGAAAAACAGCTGGAAAAATAATGGCTATAAACTTCCTAGTTTGGTTTAAAACAAAAAAGAAAAGAAAAGCATGTCATTTATAGGTTCGAGACACTGTGTGCGGGCTGAAGAGGTGGCTCCATGTTTAAGAGCACGTACTGCTCTTGGCAAGGACTCAGGTTCTGATCCTAGCACCCGTGTCTGCCACCTCACATCCCTAGTTCCACAGGAGAGACCTCTAGCCTCCATGCGCACCTGCACTCATAAACACACATAAATAAATAAATAAATAAATAAATAAATAAATAAATAAATAAATAGCTGGGCATAGTGGTGCACACCTTTAATCCCAGAACTCATAACTCAGGAGGCAGAGGCAGGCAGATCTCTGTAAGGTCAAGGCCAGCCTGGTCTACATAGTGAGTTCCAGGCCAGCTTGGGCTACAGGGAGACTCTGTCTCAAAAATATACTAATAATAATAACAATAATAATAATAAATAAAATCTCAACAAAAAAAGTGTAAACCCCAAACAGGATAAATCCAAAGAAATCCACCAGGCACATCATAGTAAAACTTCTGAACTCTAAGGACCAAAATAATTAATAATAATAATTAATAATTATTATTAATAATAATAATAAAGCTGAAAGCAGCAAGAGAGCAGTGGTGCATTGACTTCAGTTGGGAAGTCCAGAAGATGCACAATTCTTATCAAGAACCACAGATGCAGACAGTAAGTAGCATATTTGTCAAGTGCATTAAAGAAAAGGAGGGTTGGGCTGGAGAGATGGCCTAGCGGTTAAGAGCGCCGACCGCTCTTGCAGAGGACCCGGGTTCGATCCCCAGCACCCACATGGCGGCCGAGAACCGTTTGAAACTCCAATTCCAGGAGAATTCCAGTTCCAGGGGAATCGCCGACACCTCTTCTGACCTCCACGGCATTGCACGACACGGGTGCAAAAACTTGCATGCAGACAGTACATTGATACACATACAGAAATAAATAAATGCCGGGCGTGGTGGCACACGCCTTTAATCCTAGCACTTGGGAGACAGAGGCACGCGGATCTCTGTGAGTTCAAGGCCAGCCTGGTCTACAGAGTGAGTTCCAGGACAGCCAGAGCTACAGGGAGACCCTGTCTCAAAACGACCAAAATAATAATAATAATAATAAAATAAAATAAAAAAAAGAAAAGGAGGGCCATCCTAGAGCCCCATATCCATGAAAATATCCTTTAGGACTGGAGTCAAGGCATTCTCAGACACAGGAAAAGCAAGAATTTGTTACCAACAGGCCTCTGTTGGAAGAGTAGTTAAAGAAAGTCTTCTAAAAGAAAGGAATCAATGAGGGAAGGCATCTTGGAATTCAGGAAGAGGAAAGCACTCTGTAAGCAAAACATATCTGGGTAAACACAATGAACTCCATTTCCTCTCCTAAATTATGTTTGACAGTTGAGAGAAATAAAGCACTGCTTCATGTGCTATGCAGGGTGCATAGAATAAATATTTAATACAATCATATTATAAGTGAGAATGAGTACAGGAATTAATTAGACTGTGATCATTTACAGATAGAATGTAGCTACAGCAGCCATGAAGAAGGCATGCGACGACTACATTCCGATCACAGGACACTGGGTGTGGTGTGCATTTGAGAATTAAAGGAAAGCAGAAGTGAGTATTTAATGTCAGATAAGATTTCGGCACAAAGAATATTATCAGAGTCAGAGAGCGATATTATAAAACGATAGAGGGGTGAGTCCAGCAGTGGTAAGCGTGTAGACATGGAATAACAGAGTTTCTATAAACGTGATGCAACATTGTCAGAACAAGAAAAGGAAACAGAAAAATCCTGCTGGATGTGACGGCTCACAACCATAATCCCAGCACTCAAGAGGCAGGAGGATTGTGGTGAGTTTGAGACCAGCAAGTTGCTGGACCCTATCTATAGACACTATCTATCTCTGTAACAAAAGAAATAAATTAATCTGAATTTATAATAGCTTCAACAATCTGAATCTCATAACTAAAAACACCTCTGAACAGAAAAATCACACAACAGAAATAGAAAATAACTCAGCTCCATTGTACAGTAGACTCTAACTGGTATGAATAGTTATTCTCATCCACAACAGAATATGTCTTCCCTTCAAGAGAGGTGTTATCCTGAACCATTAAAAAAAAAATCAATACACCTAAAAGAATTGCAAATGGGTTCTCCAACCCAAATGGAATCAGAATAGAGATCAGAGAACGATAACAGAGAGAATCTCCAGACACACAGAGACTCCATGATGCACTTGTAAATAGTCTACAGTGAAGCAGGGAATGTGCAGAACATCTAAGGCATAAGAATTGAGGGCTGAGGAGTAGCTCAGTGCTATACCATTTTCTAGCATGGGCAAGGTGCTGGGTTCAATTTCTGGCACTACAAAGAACAATCAGCCAATCAATCAATGTATAGAAGTAAATAAGACTAAAAATACACAGAAACTTCTGCAGCACAACCAAAGCGGTCCTGACAGGCAGAACTATAGCACAGGGTACGTGGGAAAAGATAAATAGAACAATAATTTAAGCTCCTACCCCATGAATTTAGGAGAAGAGGATGGGGGGGGTGCAAGAACACCTCAAAGTCAACTGAAATAAGAGAATAATAAAAGCAAAAATCCGTGAAAATGAAAACAAGCAAATGAAATAAAGTCAAGGAAGCAAACAGCTAGTTCTTTGAGAAGATGGAAAAAAATGACCAAACCTTCATCAAGAAAAAGAAAAAAAGGGACTGGAGAGATGGCCTAGCGGTTAAGAGCGCCGTCGCTCTTGCAAAGGACCTGGGTTCGATCCCCAGCACCCACATGGTGGCTGAGAACCATCTGTAACTCCAATTCCAGGAGAACTCCAGTTCCAGGGGAATCCGAGACCCTCTTCTGACCTCCGCGGCATTGCACGACACGGGTGCACAAACCTACATGCAGACAGTACATTTATACACATAATAAATAAATAAATAAAATTAAAAAAAAAAAGAAAAAGAAAAAAAATGATAACAATTTCTGGTAATGGGGCTGGAGAGATGGCTCAGAGGTTAAGGGCACTGGCTGCTCTTGCAGAGAACCCCTGTTTGAATCCCAGCATCCACATGGTAGCTAACATCCATTCTAACTACAGTTCCAGGGGATCTGATGCCCTCTTCTGATCTCCATGGGCACTGCATGACACGGGTGCACTTACGAACATGCAGGCAATACATTCACACACATAAAATAAAAATAATAAATAAAATATATTTTAAAATTACCGATATTAAGAAAGAGGGTGCCAGGTGTGGTGGTACACATCTTTAATCCCAGCGCTTGAGAGGCAGAGCCAGGTGGATCTCTATGAGTTCAAGGCCAGCCATAGTGAATTCTAGACTAAGCTAGCTGGGGCTACATGGAAACCCTATCTCAAAAAGACCAATCCTGGGGGACCAGATTTTAGATGCTGCTTATTATATATATTATATATTCTATATCTATATCTAATATATATATATATATATATACTGGCATCCTGTGCATCCTGCACACATCTTTAACCCCATCTCCAAAGGGGATGGAGATAGTTAGATCTTTGGGGTTGCAGGCTTCCAGCCTAGCTTGAGAAATTGCAAGCCCTAAGTTCAAAGACAGACCCTGCCTCAGAGGAATAGACAGAAAGTGATAGAAGACACCTAATATCCTTTTCTGACCTTCATGCATGTATTATGATGCACACCTGTGCATGCACATAATACACATTCACTCACACACATAGACACACACATACAAATAAATAAATCTTTTTAACATTCTATTTAGTGGCTAGCTACTGAATGTTCTTCCCAGGGGATCATGAGAAAGACAGGACCTCCATGCTCTTACTCCAGCACCATGCTGGAAGTTCTAGCTAGTGCAATAGAGAGAAACAAAATAAAGGGACAGAGAGAGCTAAGGGACATACAGAATACAAAGGAAACATGGAGCTGTCCAGGGCTGTGGATGCAGCTCTATGATAGAGTGCTTGTATCATATATGCAAGACTCTGGATTTGATTGATCCCCAGCAACTGAGACAAAATACATCCCTACGTGCACATGATGTGACTGCCTGTACAGAAAATCCCAACGAGCTGGGTGTAGTGGCACACAGCTTTAATCCCAGCACTTGGGAGGCAGAGGCAGGTGAATCTGTGAGTTCAAGGCCAGCCTAGATTACATAGTGACCAGGCTAGCTGGGGCTACAGGGAGACCCTGTCTCAAGAAGAAAAGAAAGAAAATCCCAAGGAATCTGAAAACCTAAAATTCTAGAACTAAGAAGTGAGCTCAGGAAGATAAACTTACCAAATCAGTTTTATTATACATGCTAGTAATGAACAGTAGATGCCAAAATTCAAAATGACCATCATTCACAAGTGCAAAATAGAAAATGAAATGCTCAGGTGTACAACGGACAGAACATACACACACAAGATCTGTATATTGAAATGACAAAATGCTGATGAATAAAACTGAAGCTATCGGCACCAGGTATGGTGTTGCACACCTGTAATGCTAGCCATTTGGAGGTGAGGGCAGGAGAATCAGTTCAAGGTCGTTCCCAGTTTCCAAAAAAACAAAACAAAAACAAAAACAAAAACAAAAAAAAAACCCAAAGAAGTGGAAGGGAGTTTTTTTACATAAATTTATTTTTAATTTTTTAACAACTCTAGACCCATGTCCCCCCGCATTCCCCCACCCCAACAGAGCTCATGCATTCTGCCAAACATGCTTTTCATCTCTTTCTCAGTCTTTCTCAATATTCTCCATGAGGAAGTTGACTGTTTTGAGCAGAAGTTCACTATTTCAGTCAGTTCTTCGATGCAGTCCTTTCTGTTATTGTTTCCAATATACATCACTCCCAAATGCTTTGGACAAAAGCTCAGGGGGCCATACACAAGAAATACTTACAACTAGGTAATTGGCACTAGCATCCACAGATGAGGGATACCATTCATTGTTTGTTTTTCTGGGACTGTGTTACTTCACTCAGTATGATGTCCTCTAGCTCCAGCCATTTTCCTGCAAAGCTTGTGATGTAGTCTTTCTTTACTCCTGCATAGAACTCCATTGTGTAGATGTACCACATTTTCTCTATCCACTCATCAGTTGAAGGGCATTTGGGTTTGTTCCAGCTCCTTGCTATTGTGAAGAGAGCTGAAATAAACATGGCTGTGCATGTATCTCTGCGGTGGGGTGTCTTGTGGGTACATGCCTAGGAGTGGTATGGCTGGGTTGGGTGGCAAGTTCATTCCAAGTCTTCCAAGGGTTCTCCACACTGCTTTCCATAGTGGCTGTACAAGTTTACATTCCCACCAGCAGTGGATGAGTGTTCCCCTTTCCCCACAACCTCTCCAGCACTTGGTATCATTTGTTTTCTTGATCCTAGCCAGTCTTATTGGAGTGAGATGATATCTTAAAGTGGTGGAAGGGAGATTTAAAGAAACGGAAAGGACTGGTGAGATGGTTCAACAGGGAAAGACACTTGCCACCAAGCCTGGCAACCTTAGTTGGATCCCTGGGCTCCACAAGTTGACCTCTGACCTCCACACACTGTGTCACACACACACACATGTGAGTTCACACATAAACATAAATAAATAATGAATTTTTAAAAGAAAAAAATGGAGAGACATAATTTGTTCATGAATTTGATATCCCAACATAGTAAAGATGTCAGTTCTCTACACACTGATAGACAAATCTAAAGCAATTGCTATTAGAATCCCAGCCAGGATTTTTTTTTAATTTCTGTGTGTATGAGTGCATTGTCTGCAAGTATGTAAGTGTGCTGGTGTCATTCAGTGTCCTTGGAGGTTAGAAGAGGGCATCAGATACCCTGGAGCTGTAGTTGGGACAGTTTTGTTAGCCACCATGTGGGTTCTGACAATCAACCCGGAGGATCCTCTACAAGAGCAGCCAGTGCTCTTAACCACTGAGCCACCTCTCCAGCCCCAGGTTTTTGCTATGAACAAGATTATTTTAAATGTTATAGAGAGGGGCTGGAGAGATGGCTCAGTGGTTAAGAGCACCGACTGCTCTTGCAGAGGACCCGGGTTCGATTCCCAGCACCCACATGGTGGCTAAGAACCGTATTTAACTCCAGTTCCAGGGGAATCGGACACCCTCTTCTGACCTTCGCGGCATTGCATGACAGGGGTGCACAATCCTACATGCAGACAGTACACTCATACACATAAAAAAAATTTAAAAATTTTTTAAATGTTATAAAGACAAAGATATTTGGAAAAAAAAAACAATTTGAAAAAGAAAAATAAAATTGGAGGAATTAGCTTACCCAACATCAGATCTGCAGCATATTAGATCAAGAGAACACAGTAGAGAACCCAGAAACGGGTGCACAGTGTAGCCAGCTGAAGGTTCACAGTGACGCATAGGCACCCAGCCAAGTGCCACTAGAGCCAATGGCTAATCACAGGGCAAAAAATGAACAACAGCCTAAACCCACATGTGATGCAAAAATTAACTCAACATGGACCATAGAGCCAGTGTGGCAGAACACAACTGTGTTCCCAAAGCTGAAACAGGAGAATCATGAAGTTCGAGGTCAGCCTGGTCTACATATAAGACCCTATAATTAATTAATTATTTAATTAAGGATCCTTGATCATTGATCTATATGCAAAATGTAAACCATAATACTTCAGAGATTACACAGAAAATCTCTGGGATTCAGCATTTTAACTTGATCTGAACATCGCTATCCACAGTGGTCAAACTGGACCTTGTCAAAATTAAAAACCTTTGCTTTGTGAAAGACCTTGTTAAGGATGAAAAGACAAGCCACAGACTGTGAGATAATGTTTACAAGCCACTTAGCCAACAAAGAACAGAATCCTCAAAGCTCAGTAGTATGAAAAAAAGCAATCCAATTAGAAAATGGGTTTTGTTTTAAGCAGACATTTCTCTGAAGAGGATATTCTGACAGAAAATAGGTACATGGGAAAATGTTCTGCACTATCAGCCACAAGGAAATGCAAATGGAAACCACAGAGCAACCACCAGATGCTGTTGGAGACATGGAGAAAAAAAAAAAAAGCCATTATGCACTGCTTATACGAATGTAAAATGAACAGCCATCTTGGAGAGGAGGTGAGAGTCTCTCTAAAATTCTAGTGCCAGGCATGGTGGTGCATTCCTCTAATCTCAGCACTTTGTTTTTGCTGTTGTTGTTGTTGTTGTTTGTTTGGTTGGTTGGTTGGTCTTTTTGAGACAGGGTCTCCCTGTAGCCCCAGCTGTCCTGGAACTCACTCTGTAGACTAGGCTGGCCTTGAACTCACAAAGATCCACCTGCCTCTGCCTCCTGAGTGCTAGGATTAAAGGCGTGCGCCACCACGCCCGGCTAATCTCAGCATTTTGGAGGCAGAGGCAGGAGGACTGCAAGTTGGAAGCCAGAGTAGGCTACAGAATAAGAACTTGCCTCTGCCCCCACCCTCCGCCAAAACAATCTAAACATGCAATTAACATTTGATCCAGTGATGGCAATTGTACTTTGGGTAATTATTCTAGAGAATAAAAACTTAAGTTCAGGCAGAATCATACACTAATGTTAATTTTAAAAGCCGTATTTGAAATAGCCAAAATCAGAAACAAATCTAACTCCTTTAAGAGGCAAGTAGTTAGAGAAATAATAGTGCATCTACACCACAGAATATTACTTTGCAATAAAGAAAGAATGAGCCAGGTGTGGTGGTGCACGCATTTAATCTTAGCATTTAGGAGGCAGAGGCAGGAAGATCTTTGTGAGTTCAAGGCCAGCCTGGTCTACAGAGTGAGTTCCAGGCCAGCTGGAGCTACAGGGAGACCCCTGACTCAAAAAACAAGTACGTAGGGCTGAAGAGATGGCTCAGAGGTTAAGAGCACTGGCTGCTTTTGCAGGGGACTGGGTTCAGTTCCCAACACCCACATAGCAACTAACGACTGCCCATAACTCCAGTTCCAGGGACCTGACACTTCTTGCTTCCTTGGGCATTGCACTCGAGGGTATGCTTACATGTATGCAAGCAAAACACTGATACACATAAACTAAAAATTGAAAACATACAAAAATAAAAGTTACTGGCAAAAAGTTTTTTAAACCTTTTGAGCAGGGTCTCCCTGTAGTCCCAGCTAGCCTAGAACTCCCTATATAAATCAGGCTCGTCTCACTCTCACAGAGATCCACCTGCCTCTGCCTCCTGAGCACCGGGATCAAAGGAATGTGCCATCACACCCAGCCTTAAATTTTTTTTTAAATAGAACTTCAGGGACTAGAGAGATAGCTCAGCAGTTAAGAATACTGGCGTCTCTTGCAGAGGACCCAGGTTCAATTCCCAGCACCCACATGGAGGCTGACAACCATTCATAACTCCAGGTCCAGGGGAAACTGACACCCTCTTCCGACCTCCATGGGCATTGCATAACCTGGCTGCACTTACATACTTACTTGTTGTAATATATATAAAATAAAAATAACAACTAAATAGAACTTCAACAAAAATGATTTTTTGCATGATCAGAAAAAAATATATAAGCAAGGTCCAGCATTAACCTCAGTGGTCTGACTTTGTGAAAATTCCTTTTACATGTCATTTGACTGAGTATAGGATGCCCAGATAGCTGCTAGTGCTAATTATTTCTTGGTATATCTGGGATGGTATTTCCACAGTGATTAGTGTGTGATTGGTGGACTGGTAAAGAGGATTACCCTCACCAATGCAGGTGGACAGACACTGTGTTTAAGACAGTCTCCCACCCTTGGACATGGCACTCTGGTCTTCTGGCTTTAGCACTCAGGACGCTCTAGCAGCATCCCAGTTCTTGGGCCTTTCTGACTCTGCCTGAGCCTGTCCATTAGCTTCCAAGTTTCTGGCTTGCAGAGAGCAGATTGTGGGATTTCTTGGTCTCTATATACACATGACTCAATCTCATACCCCCCCCACTATCTTGTAATTCTCACATCTTTTCTCACATCTTGAGTCCTTGGGAGGCAGAGCTTATTTGCTTGCTCTCCCTTTATCCCTTCACTCCCTTGAAGCCTGATCCACACGCTCCGGAAGGCCACGGAGCATGGGCTGTAACAATCACTCCCTAGCTTTATAAAGTTTGAATTCCTGGATGGGGGAGAGGGGGTTCTAGGAAGTGGATCAGGCAGGGATAATTTGGTCTTTAAACAATCTGATTTCCCAACAATTCGAGAAGTCTGGGGCTAAGCTATACCAGGCCATGTACACATGTATTTAACTGCAGGGCCAGGCTGAGCCGTCTTCCTTCCCAGGTTTCCATCCCTGAGGATGAGCCAGACCTTAAAGTCCCTAGGACATGCTGGGACTATGTGATGGGCAGGAGGAGGGAGTATTAAAATGAAGGCCAGGGGCTGGAGAGATAGCCTAGCGGTTAAGAGCACCGACTGCTCTTGCAGAGGATCTAGGTTGGATCCCCAGCACCCACATGGTGGCTAGGAACCGTCTGTAACTCCAATTCCAGGAGAACTCCAGTTCCAGGGGAATCTGAGACCCTCTTCTGACCTCCGCGGCATTACACGACACGGGTGCACAAACCTACATGCAGACAGTACATTCATACACATACAAAAATAAAGTTAAAAAAAATGAAATAAAAAATAAAATGAAGGCCAGAGCTAGATGTGGGTGGTCAGGAAGCGAGAGCACACAGAGAGAAGCCAGGACATACTACAATCTGTCTCTGCACTGATAGTGCCAGGGGGACTTGGGGCCAGCCAGAGAGACAGCTTCTGCGTCAGCCAATGGTCTAAGCAGAGAAGAAGCCAGGGCCTTCTTTCAACTTCACCTAATCTTTTAATACTTCTGTTGGTAGAGTTGATGTAATTCAGGCCTCCTGAAATAATACAAGGGCTTGTCCTCATCCAGCTTAAACAGAGAACTTGCAACCACCAAGACCTTAGGTCAAATCTGCAGTCATTTTCTTTGGGCGTGCCTTTCTGCAAACATTCACCCTGCCAGGCCCTGAAGCTATTCCTAGGACCAATGATTATGGGGGAGGAGGCAATGACGCGTCTATCTCATGGTTAGCAAACACTCTGTAGAGAACATGAGCAGAGAAACGGGCTGGAATGCGAAGGGAGAAGATTCTACGTATGAGTGGGAACCCGGGGCCATCTAGCCCGATCCTTACCCAAATTCATAAGTTTGAGTTCCAACTCTCAGTCCATTTCTAGACCCCAGGGAAGTCCCTCACCTGGCACTCAGTTTCTTGGTTTGGAAAATGGGGGTCTGCCTGTAGTGGATGCTGTCAGCGCCTCCCCAGCATCTTGCAGCCTTTCCCATTCCATGCACGACCTTGCATGCATATTCACAAGAAAGAGAGATTCACTATCTTCCATCGCAGCCCTCAATCAAGAACCAAAGGGAGCATCTGTGTAGACACCTGGGCTCTCGGGAGTAGGATGATCAGAAACATATCTACACTGTCTCCCAGGGCTTGCCAAGATCCCATTGTCCATAGTGTTGAGGACCACACATCCTTATGAGCTACCCTGTCCCTTGTTTCATATGCCCAGTGGTCCCCCCCACCCCTCCCATATAAATGTTTGCCTGTAGCCAGGCATGGTGGTGCACACCTTTAATCCTAGCACTTGGGAGGCAGAGGCAGGTGGATATTTATGAGTTCAAGGCCCACCTGGTCTACATAGTGAGCTCCAGGCCAGCTGGAACTAAAGGGAGACCCTGTCTCAAAAGGACAAAAAAAAAATAAAAATAAATAAATGTTTGCCTGTGAATCCTTGTTACTAGGTCAACTTCCAAGGCATCCCA
Organism: Rhizomys pruinosus; assembly: GCA_009823505.1. Taxonomy (NCBI): domain Eukaryota; kingdom Metazoa; phylum Chordata; class Mammalia; order Rodentia; family Spalacidae; genus Rhizomys; species Rhizomys pruinosus. Next base: position 638,360 of record VZQC01006709.1, read on the forward strand.
AAGCAAGAAACTTCCCAACATGCTCAGTGCTGTGGGTAAGCTCAGACACAGCCCTTAGACAAAGGTCAAACTTATCCTGAAATCCTGGCACTGTATACCAAGCAATATAAGCTACAAGTCCATTTGAGTGGGTGCCTGGGGACTTTTCCATCCTAAATGCTCCAGTATAGGATTTGAAGGTGGGGTGTAAGCCATAAAACACAGAGACTGGGTGTGTACTCCGAAATGGACTCCCTAGTTTATCTGACTTTTATCAGCTTCTAACTTTCAGAAAACCAGCCAATACACCAATCAGCTAAGTGATTTGCTGAGCAGCATCAATGTTGAGTGTCATATTTGATGGCAAGCAAGTGATCTGATCCATGGCCTCAAAAGAGAGTATCTAAAAATGGACTTGGCAAAATTTGTAGCAAATCCTGAGGTATCCCGTGGAGCCAGGAAAGGAGTTTGTTAAAAGAACACAGAGGCTCCAGAGGAGACTCCCAAGGGCTGGGGATGGAGCAATAGAGACAGTAAAATAAATGACAGCATCAGACTGTAACCCACAGAATAAAATACATGTTTGGGAGTTCACACTGATATGAATTAGTAGTTGGGTAAATAAACTGCTAGAGGAGACATGAAAACTCTTCTTTACCATGGAAATTCAATCAGCAGATGTGGATGGAAGGAGGGGAGGGACAAGCAACATTAGACAAATAGCAGTGATGGTTTCTGTAAACAGCATCTGCCCACAGATGCCAACATTAGTGGAAGATTTGAGAAGAAAAGCAATCTGCAAAGCCTCATGGCATCTACTCCCAGAGGCTGTTGACAAGGGTGGCCGGGGTGAAAGGAAAGTAAACAGCACCACCCAGAAAGAGCCCTCATGAGACCACATGACCAGGAAATCAAAGCCATTGTCTCAGAACTGAGACACCAGTGCCACATGCCACATGACACACTGCACACCACGCTGCTGTGATACATAGCCAAGATGCACCTCCAGTATCGCACCACGCTGTTGTGATGCATAGCCAAGATGCACCTCCCGTATCGCACCACAATGCTGTGGTGCATAACCAAGACGCGCCTCCCGTATGGCACCACGCTGCTGTGATGCATAGCCAAGATGCACCTCCTGTATCGCACCACGCTGCTGTGGTGCGTAACCAAGATGCACCTCCCGTATTGCACCATGCTGCTGTGGTGCATAACCAAGATGCACCTCCCGTATCATGCACAAGAGACCCCAGCAGTGGGTTTTCAGAAAAGTAACCAAGAACTTCCCTCCAGGGAGCCAGGTATCTAGTTCCTTCCAATGACAAGGAAAGGCTGCAGTGACAGGAGACTAGAGACAAAAAATCACTACACTGTGAAAATGGAGGCCTGACTGGGACCCCAGATCAAGGAAGTGGTGGTAGTGAGGGACCAGTCAAGTCTGCACGTGGTTAGAGGTTTGACTAAGGGTGTTGTAGGAAGGTTCATTTCTTGAGTTCTGACTAGTTCCTATGGTTGTGTGAGGTTGGGAGGCTAAAGGAGGGATGTGGTGACTACACAGGTCTTGCAACTTCTCTTTTCTTTCTTTTCTCTTTAGCTTTTGTTCTAATGAACTCATTTTAAATATTTATTTATTTATTTATTTATTTATTTATTTATTTATTTATTTATTTATTTATTTATTTATTTATTTATTTATTTATTTATTTATTTATTTATTTATTTATTTATTTTTGGTCTTTTTGAGACAGGGTCTCCCTGTAGCCCCAGCTGTCCTGGAACTCACTCTGTAGACCAGACTGGCCTTGAACTCACAAAGATCCGCCTGCCTCTGCCTCCCAAGTGCTAGGATTAAAGGCATGCCCCACCATGTCCGGCTCTGATTTTTTTTTTTTTTAAGTGAATGAGTGTGTTGCTTACATGTATGGAACTGTACCCATGTCATGCAATGCCCACAGAGGTCAGAAGAGGGCATCAGATTTCCTGGAACTGGAGTTACAGTTGTTAGCCGCCCTGTGGGTGCTGAGAATCAAACCCAGGTCCTCTGCAAAACCAGCCAGTGCTCTTAAGGGCTAAGCCATTTCTCTAACCCCCTCTTTAGTTTTCTAAAAAAATTTATGCATATGAATGTTTTGCCTGAACGTATGTAAGTGCACCTTCTGGAGATCAGGTGAGGGCGTTGTTTTCTCTCTACCTGGATTATGGGTGGTTATCAGCTTCCACGTGGATGCTGGAAACTGAATTCAGGTCTGCAAAAGCAGCCAGAGCTGTTAAAACTGCTGAGCCATCTCTCCTCCCCTAAAGATTAATTTTTGTTCTTGTTTAGGTGTATGTATATGTCACATGTGTACAGGTGCCCGTGGAGGCCAAGAGAGGGTACCAGATGCCCTGGAGCTGGAGTTATTGGTGGTTGTGAGCAACGCAAAGTTGGTCCACCAGATGAGCAGCAAGCCCTCTTAACTGCTGAGCTGTCTCTCTAGCCCTGAGGTCTTATAACCTTTGGGCTTACTGCTTTGTTTTGTTTTCTGTGGACTGGGGATAGAACCCAGGGTCTGTGCATGCTAAGTAAGGGTTCTGCCTCTGAGCCTCATCTCCAGCCCTGCTACTCTTTTTACTACTTTTTTTTTTTCTGAAGAACAAATTTAAAAGGAAAAAAAAAAAATCCTCAGCAAAGTTTCAGTTTTCCCTGCTGTTTGTGTGAACAGTGCCGGACACCAGAGCAACAGGTCTCAAAATATTTTGAATGTGGGAAAGGAGAGGTCAGAGTTGAAGTATTCTGTCTTTAAAGTTGTTCCTGAGCTTTGGAAGAAGCACACTCACAAAATCCCAGGTGGACAGATATATGGCAGGATTGATGCTGAGGCATCTGTCCTTGGTCCGGTCGCTCACTCACTCACAGATTCCCAGGTCAGATCTCCTAGCCCCATGTCTGCATCAGCCAAAGCCAAGATCGGATTCTCGGATCCACAGAAGGTGATGTGCACATCTGTCTTAAACCCTATGTCCACTGCCACAGCCTCTTTGTGCCTCATTCAAATTTGGAACCAGAGTCAGTGCTGCTGTTGAGAATATCTGAGGCTCTTCAGCATGCTCTTAGCACCTGTGTTACAGCTGTGGCTAGAGCAGAGCTTTTTTTTTTTTAAGGGATTCTACAATATAATGACACAGTTGTTTGCAGATAACATTGATGTTACTCAGTATGTCATACAATTAGGTAATTGGTGCATTTTGCAAGTATCTATGTCCAAATTTTGAACAATCCAAGGTTCCCATAGTCCAGTTGGAGAAGCTTGTATGCACAGGCATGTTGATCAGTTAGGAGTCCAGACTATATTCCTGTAGTCTCATGATTCACCCCTATCTCTCTGCAGCCCTAGAACAGAGCTTTGTAAGCTTTTTTTACTCACAAGCCGTTTGGGGCTGGAAATTTTTATTTTTTAATATTTTATTTATTATTTTTATTTTCTGTGTATGAGTATATTATCTGCATGTATGTAAGTGCACCTGTATTGTGCAGTGCCCATGGAATCAGAAAGTGCCAGATGCCCCTGGAGTTACAGACAGTTGTTAGCTGCCATGTGGATGCTGGGAATCAAACCCGGGTCCTCTGCAAGAGCAGACGGTGCTCTTAACCGCTGAGACATCTCTCCAGCCCCAGAAAGTTTTCATATGAGTTCAGGTATATAGTATACAAAATAGGTATACAAATAAAACATTTACTGAAAAAAATCATAAATTTATTTTAAAAACAATCCTGAAATATTTTTATCATTTACTGAAGGTGGACAGAAATCTGCATACAGGCGAAATGGATGTGCTCATTTATTTTTACATAAAGAATTAAAGCTTGGTTGAATACTTGTGTTTTGTTTGTTTGTTTGTTTGTAGACAGCTTCTTGCTATATAGACCAGGCTGGCCTCCTGCCTCTGCCTCTGCCTCTGCCTCTACCTTTGCCTCTGCCTCTGCCTCTGCCTCTCCCTCCCAAGTGCTGGGGTTACAGGTATGTGCCACCACATCTACCTTTGAATGAATATTTAGTTCTGCAGGATGTAAAGCATCCTCAACATTTTTCAGAAGTGACTGATACTTTGAGTTTTACCATCATCAACGCTTTCATAGTTATGCAGTCCAAAATGGCTTTCATAGTTATGTAGTCCAAAATGGCTTTCATAGTTATGTAGTCCAAAATGGCAAAGAAAGGAAAAATTTTTAGAGCATTTCAGAAACAGTTGGAAATTCTATCACAGCCCTAAGCCCAAAGTTATCTCTTTATTATTCAGTTCTGAAAACTGAACCACGCTTTCATGAGGTTACATAAGTGATCTATCCCTAAGTTATATCCCTAGCCCTCTAAACCAAAGCTTACTTAACTTTTTTTAACTCAAGTCAGCAAACAGTAATTTTAAAATCAAACATTCTAACATAATACAATCCAATGGTATAGTAATTTGATACTTCAGTGATGAGGAATAATGATTAGAAAATATTAAAAATCTGGGTTTTTTAGTCGTTTTATGTTTCTGCAATAGCAGAAAGCTTTGTGTGCACAGTAGCAATCCTGCAATTTGTAACAGAAATAGGCTGGAATTTGATCTGAGGTGTTTCTGATAGTGTTGGGACTGTATGGTGTCATCTCATGCACAGTGCAAAGTGTGCGTGTCATGTGTTCAGCACCAAGATTTCAGAGAAGAACACAGCAAGCACTGTCAGAAACACCTCAGATTTGTTACCTGTTTGATTTTGAATTAATATTTGTTGTTACACATTTAGAAACCCTTTACTCCTGGTAAATTTTTGGGACCCTCTCCCATAATCAGTTATATGACCCTATATGAAGTTATAATCCACAGTGAAATCTGGAGGATGGCCGGTGAGATAGATAGCTGAGCAGGTAAAGGTGCTTGCTGCCAAGCCTGGACTGCCTGAGTTCAATTCCCAGACCACATGGAGAAAGGAGAGAACCAATTCTTGCAGCTTGTCCTGTGGCCAGACACACACACACACACACACACACACACACACACACACACACAAATTTTAAATATAATTTTTTTTTGTCTTTTCAAGACAGGGTCTCCCTGTAGCTCCAGCTGTCCTGGAACTCACTCTGTAGACCAGGCTGGCCTTGAACTCACAAAATCCACCTGCCTCTGCCTCCCAAGTGCTAGGATTAAAGGCATGCACCACCACACCCGGCTAAATATAACTTTTTTTAATTTTTTAAAATTTTATTTATTTTTGTATGCGTATGAATGTATTGTCTGCATGTAGGTCTGTGCACCCATGTCGTGCAATGAACTGGAGCTCTGGAACTGGAGTTACAGATGGTTCCCAGCCATGTGGGAGCTGGGGATCGAACCCGGGTCCTCTGCAAGAGCAGTCACGCTCCCAACTGCTAGGCCATCTCTCCAGGCCCCTAAATATAACTTTTTTAAAGCTAGGAAATAAATAAGGGGAGTGAGGACAAGGTGTGCAGAAAACCAAGTCAAGGGATCTCACAAGGAAGTGGGATCAAGAATGTAGGGAGACAGCGCTGAAGAGATGGCTCAGTGGTAAGAGCACTGTCTGGTCTTGCAGGGGCTGGGGTTCGGTTCTCAGCACCCACATGGAGGCTAACAACCATCTATAACTATAGTTCCAGTGGATCTGACTCCTTTTTCTATCTAGTGGCTGGGCGTGGTGGCGCATGCCTTTAATCCTAGCACTTGGGAGGCAGAGGCAGGCGGATCTTTGTGAGTTCAAGGCCAGCCTGGTCTACAGAGTGAGTTCCAGGACAGCTGGGGCTACAGGGAGACCCTGTCTGGAAAAGACCAAAAAATAAAAAAATAAAAATAAAAATAAATAAAGAAATAAATAAAATTAATAAAAAAATAAAAAAAGAAAAAACAGAGGAGGCTGGGTCGAGAGAAGGGACAGAACTTTGGATTTCTCCCCAAGCTGTGCGGGCAATGAGCTGGCACAGTCCTGGTGTTCCAGCTCCTACCTGACTGTGTGTCACACAGCTAGGACAAAGGGAAGCAGTTGGACCTGCTTGCTACCTGGATAACCCCTCTCTGCATGGGTCCTCTACTCACTGCTCAGAAGTCTTCCTACCTGCCACATCCAGGACCGCCTCTGGCTTCCTATTCTCAGAGTGAACACGCTGGAGTGTGACTACCAGGATTATCCCACCCCAGCCACAGCCCCCAGCACACTACAGGACACAGATGACTGAGTGGGGTCCTTGGGGTCCTCAGAAATCTGTCGGGTAATGGGCACGGGAACACGGGTCTAGATTTGTTAAAAAAATAAAAATAAATTTATGTGAAAAAAAAGAAATCTGTTGGGTTTCAGTCCTGTCTTCTCTGTGGGCCCTGCAGGGCCACACTAACCCGCCCTGCCCTGCAGCTCTGACTGACAAGGGGCACATCCTAAGCCTACAGGCCCAGCGCAAGCCTGGGGGTGTCTGTCTCTCTGTGGCTGGGCCAGTCATGTGCCTGTCTGAGGAAGAATGCTTTGGGCCAAGTCAATTGCTCTGTCCCCACCAACAGCAGGTCAGGAACAGGGAACAGAGGAGACTTAGATGATGTGGGGAAATCAGGGCCGTTGTCCCAAAGGCAAAAAGAACAGCTGCGTTGGCGAACCCAGCCCCTGCTCACGTCAGTCCACCACTCCTCTGCTCATCAGAAAGTTCACTGGAACCTGGTTAAACCTTCCCTTTCACCTGCTGCATGTGGTTCTGCCTCATTGTTCACCAGACAGTTCTGAAAGTTTGCAGAGTTCTTTCACAAGCCCCACTGCAGTGGTGTAACCATTCCTTCACTCTTTTTTTAAACAGTTTATTTTATTTTATTTATTTTGTATGTGTACGAATGTACTGTCTTCATGTAGGTCTGTGCACCCGTGTTGTGCAATGCCACGGAGGTCAGAAGAGGTTGTTGGATTCCCCTGTGTGGTGGTTTGAATGAGTGTCCCCCATAGGCTTTAAGTATTCAGACATTTGTCTCCAGTTGGTGGCACTATTTTTGGAGGTCTTAGAAGATGTGGCCATGCGAGAGGAAGTACGTTATTGGGGGGGCTTAGTGAGTTTAACAAGCCTCGTGGTCTCTAGTCGCCCTCTCTCTGCTTCCTGTGCTCTTTGCGAGATGTGACCCTCAGTTTGCTGCTCCAGCTCCAGCTGCCATGCCTCCTGCCACAATGGACTCTAATTCCCTGGAACCATCAATCGTAAGCTGAAATAAACTCTTCCTTTTATAGTTCCTTGGTCATGGTGTTTTATCACAGCAACAGAAAAGTGACTAATACAGTTATTGGTACCAGAGAGTGGGCTGTTGGCTGTGAAGAACCTGACCATGTGGATGTTTGGAGAAATGTGGAAGACTTTGGAACTTTGGGCTAGAAAAGCTGTTGACTACTGTAAGCAGAGCTTAAGGGGCCATTCCAGTAGAAGCCTGGAAGAAAGCATGGCTGCAAAAAATGTAGTTCCAGAGGAAAATAAAGACTTGGGCAGCAACTGGGATATTTTGATAAAGAGTCTGGCAGCAGTTTGCCCTCAGCCCAAATGCTTGCCTGATGCTAAGTTGAAAAGCAATGGACTAATGTCTTTGATGGAGGATATTTCAAAACAGCCTAATGTAGAAATGGTGGCATGGCTTTTAATGGTGAATATTATACAGATCTACAGTGAAAAAGAGCAAATGGGGCAGAAGGAAATGCAGAATGTACAGTTTGGATCTGAAAAGTACACTAGGATGATTAAAGGTGGGGCCAAGGCATGTGAAGGAGAGGCTCCCTTTCATAAGGAGACTAAAGTGATTAAGGAGAGGCCTGGAGATTTACAAGTAAACAAAAGAATCAGTACCTTCAGAGCAAGACCACACCCAGCTAATCCTCCAAGTAGTCCAGGGCAGAGAAAAATTGCAAATGTGGTTAAAGTAGGAGAGAGTCCATCCCGAACTTGCAGCCAGATTCGGCAATTTCATTCACGTGGTGCTGGCTTTAGAGGCATGAAGTTTGCAAGAGTGAAGGGGTCTTCAGTTCTTCCTCC
>VZQC01006709.1:648307-691465 GCA_009823505.1 Rhizomys pruinosus
TGAGAGTCTTCACACAGAGCAGGGACCAGAGATCCCAAGGAAGCCACTCTATGCCAGCTAGCCCCAGCAGATGTCAGGAGAACTGCCCAGTGAACACAGCTCTATGGCAAACGAGAGAAACTATATTATGCCTCCCCAAATGTGAAGGGCTGTTGAGCCAAAGAAAAGATGCAGGTGAGCTCCCATTACCTTTAAGGGAAGCAATGTTTATTTGGGTTCAGGGTTTCAGAGGGATCAGCTCCACATTTCAGTTTCTCCCTTTATTAGCCTAAAGGAGTTAAGGAAAAATTATTTTCTCCCCTTTATTAACAATAGCTAACTGATACACACACTAAATACACCTCACCTCATGACCCTGTTGCTCTGCTCGGCCAAATTCCATCTGCCTTTGCTCTGGTTTCCAAGGTCTGCTGGGGAGGCAGGCCTTCCCCTACTGGTCTGCATGAAATAGCAGGTCCAGTCCCATCCATGTCTCCTCCTAGCTGTCTCCCCACACTTCTTGTGTATGTTTTCTTTTTTTTTTTTTGTCTTTTTGAGACAGGGTCTCCCTTTAGTCCCAGCTGGCCTGGAGCTCACTCTGTAGACCATGCTGGCCTTGAACTCAGAGATCCACCTGCTTCTGCCTCCCAAGTGCTGGGATTAAAGGCATGCGCCACCACGCCCAGAACTAAAGATGGTTCTCAGCCACCATGTGGGTGCTGGGAATTGAACCTGGGTCCTCTGCAAGAGCAGTCAGCACTCTTAACCACTGAGCCATTTCTCCAGCCCCACTTCTTGTGTGTTTATAGTCATTGATTAACAATGGAGACATGTCCTGAGAATGGCATTAATAACCGGTCTCCTCATTCTGTGACTATCAAACTAACACGGTGTATTAGCAAAATATCTGAGACAAACAGGAGGAAAGACTTACTTTTGCTCATAGGTTCAGAGTTTTGGTTCATAGTCACACGCTTGGCAGACCATCGGGACGACAGGAGTGTGTGGAAGGTGAGATCTTTACCTCAGAGCCAACCAGAAAGAGCAAAGCAGGAAGGGGTCAGGAATAACATCTCCCCAAATGCACACCCCAACGGACCTACCTCCAGCTCAGCCCCACCTCCTAAATTTTTTGACAACCTCTCAAAACATTGCCACCAGGTGGGCACCCAGTATCCAAATCCTAAGCCTACGGGGTCCTCACATATCCAAGCCATAGCAGTGGCTACCCCGTGACCAGCCGATGCCATTTCGTGAGCTCACTCTTGCGTATGTGGCACAGAAACTTCTTGTTTCTTTTCTCTGAACATGCACTAGAAGAGTGTGAGTTTCATCTGCTCTCCTAGTTGTCCACATTGAATAAGGGTCAGGACAGTCTCAGGAAGAGTTAGCTCATCGTAGAGGCTCTGGGCCAGTTGGCCACAGATCGCCCTGGGAGTTTATTCTGAGCCCACCGTTGTTCAGGCCTTTACTCCCTTGGCTACAGTGCACATTGACTTCAAATAGCTCTTCAGGGTATGAAAGTATCTTCCACAGATACCTACTTGATTCTCTTTTCTTCAGTCCATCAGTAGGGGCTGCAAACTCCACTCCCCACCCTATTTTTCTGATGAGAAAACTCTAAGCAGTGAGGGTATTTTAAGGTACATCTTTCTACCTCTCCCTTAACTACCAGTCAGAGATGTCTTTGCCCAGGGCCCTCCAGATACCCAGAAAGAAGACTCCAGTGTGTGGTGTTCTTTCTCAAAACTCGCACTGAGGCCTGACATGACCCTAACATGGGAGACAAAGAGCCATCTCCACAGTCAGAAGCCTCAGACAACCCTAGCCCCTGACTACACTGACTTTTATGTTGTCTCATGTGGTGCAGCACAGGAACAGAAAGGATGGGGTCTTGACCTGAGCCTTAGAGAACCTCTGCTCGGAACAATGAGCCCTGAGCAGCAAAGAAGAGGCCCAGGGAGGAGGGTCTGGGTTTGCAGGAAGACAGAAGTACCCTTCCAGCCTCCCTCCCTCCCCATTTTATCACCTGGCATGGCAACATAGGCCATCAGCTTTGCTACTGGTAACACATCCTACGGGCGGGCGGTCGAGGTCCCCTCAACAACCATTGCTTACTTTGTTTTTCTGGAATTTGGAGGTGGATTTGTATAGCTCCAAGGGTAAAAATCACCTAGCCTTGGGCCTCTGAAGTGACCTTTTGACTTTAAGAGGCCCCAAACTCCACCCTGAGAGCAAACACACCTATTTCTGAACGTCCGCCCTATGAAGAGTCATGAAGCTGGGCAACTCATATGTAGACACTGACACCTCCCTGTCACCTCGGCCTTCAGTCACCTTTGCTCATTTTAGACCACTTTATGTTCTGTGTCTGTTACTGGGGACTGAACCCAGGCCTTGTGCCTGTTAAGTAAGCACTCTACCACTCCAGCTCTCAAAATTTTTATTAGGTTAAACTAATTATACAAGATCCTGGATTTCGAGCACAAATTGGTTTTAGTGTAAAAGATAAAAATCTTAGGTCTGGCCTGCTTCCACCCAGCACACGAGATAGGTTTAAGCAATCATGTATTTAAGAACAGGTTCGTTTATAGATGCCAACCTCTCCCATGGGCTTGCCTGGCTCTCAAAAAATAAAAAAGGGGGAGATGCGGGAAGATCCAGTTTGAATTGGAGGCTAGTTCTCACCTAGCACACCTCAGGGCACCATGTGTATGAGAGTCAAGGGATTTCTCTGACCCCACCCCAAGGAGGAGCAAACAATGGGGCCTAGCTGGGTGATGTTGGGTGGGTCAACGGTGTGCAGTGGCTGGGAGTTGCGGGGGCCTATGATTGGCTCTGGGAGCTAATGTCATTTGGTTTATAAAAAGTAGGCTGTAGCAAAATCTGAATTTCCAAATAACGTCAAAAAAAAGATACTGGATTTCAATTCATTATGCCATTTTCATACCTATACATATAAATATATTTATAATATAGATTTATAAATATTAAAATTATTAAAAAAACAAAAAGAAGGAATAAAATATAAAAATTATATTTACCATTATTCTTTTTTGAGAAAGGTGCTGCATTCATTTTTGTGCATCTGGTTTATTTTGCTTTTTTGCTTAACACAATGATCTTCAGTTCTTTCTGTCCATTTTCCTACAGACAATATGACTTTGTTCTCCTGGCTAAATAACACTCTATTGGGTATATATAACATATATAACAATTTGATCATTCACACCCTGGACACCTTTTATGCTTAAAGTCAACCCCCTCCATTACAATGTAGAAGAGGAAAATTCCACATTGTTCACTGATGTCAGGGAGAAACAGACAGTGCTGTATGAAGCCTAGATGATGCAAACACTTAAGAGTCCTACCCTACAGGAGCCACCTAGCAGGCAGGTAAATAAGGGAAAATAGTAAGAAACTACAATGCAAAGGCACTAAGCCAGCAATTCCACACAGAGCTGTTTGACACCACTGCCTTCTGCTTCGCCCTTAGGATTTCTATGCCCACTCCCTTGATTCCTCCATGAAATTCCGGAGTATGTAAAAAAGCACTTTGAGGGGCTGTGGGTATGACTGTGATAGAGTGCTTGTTGAGTTTCAAACCCACCACCAATAAATAAATAAATAAATAAAATAAATAAATAAACAAATAGCACTTGGTGGGTAGAGATGTTGTGGCCTCCTGCCCTTACCAACACTCTTCCTACCCTACCCTGGATCCTGGCCTTGTTTCTGCACATCTTCCTCAGCTGTAAATGCAGCTGATGACTCCCCAGCCCATAGATAACTGACCTGGAAGGAGCCAAGTAGTTCTTAGCTGTGTCTCATAATAAGCAAGTGTATTTTCTTAAACTTTTTTTTCTTTTTATGTGTGTGAATGTATTGTCTGCATGTAGGTTTGTGCACCTGTGTAGTGCAATGCCACGGAGGTCAGAAGAGGGTCTCGGATTCCCCTGGAACTGGAGTTCTCCTGGAATTGGAGTTACAGACAGTTCTCAGCCGCCAGTGGGTGCTGGGGATTGAACCAGGGTCTTCTGTAAGAGCGCTCGGTGCTCTTAACCACTAGGCCATCTCTCCAGTCCGAAAGTGTTATTTCTTATACTACCAACAACCACCATGCCTAGTGGTGGCCACCTGTAATCACAGCATTTGGGCAGGAGGTAGAATCTAGAGGTGGAAGCCTGCTTGAGCTACAAAGTGAGACCTTGTCTCAAAAAAAAAAAAAAAATTCCCGCCAAACTTTGGGCTCTATTTTGCACCACTGAAATCAGAATCCTTACAGGTGAGGATTCTCCTGGGGCATGAGAGGCATCAGGAACCTGAGCCCAGTCGGAATGGAATGAGGGTGGGAGAACAGCAAGGCCAGAGCATCAGGGACTTCCGGTCATGTCTGCTGGACACCACCCCACAGGATGCATGAAACCGCCGTTTCCTTTTGATGAGCATCTGAGGAGTACAGACAGGGTTGAGTGGAACAGCTTGTCTCAGTGCTTCGGTTAGGAAAAAATAAATGTCACAAGGTGGTAAGCATGCCTGAATCTGGGTCTTAGAATGTAACTCAGTGGTTGAGCACATGATTAGCAAGACAGGAGGCACTGGGTTTCTAATTCCCAGTGCACGCGCGCGCGCGCGCACACACACACACACACACACACACACACACACAGTCCCTGGAGCTAGAATTTCTCGAACATACTGTCTCCTGCCTGACCACTAGCATATACAGCTATTTAAATGTAAATAAATTAGGGTTGGGTCCAATACGATGGCTCAGTGGGTAACATGCCCCCAAGCCGGATGACCTGAGCCCACATGGCAGAACCAGCTCCCCAAAGTGGTTCTGACTTCCACATAGGCATGGTGGCATGTACACTACCTAAATGTAAATAAGTGAAATTAAACTTTAATTCCTCAATTGCACTAACCACATTTCAAGTCCACAATATAGAATTGCTAACCTCAAAGACATCATGCTCATTAAAATTTGCATTTCACTGGCTGTTCTTGCTGAGTTGGACTTCTAGGACCCTCACGGCAGCCATGACTCCAGTTCCTGGGGTATCTGGCGCCCTCTTCTGACTTCGAAGGCATTGCACACACACGGTACTTATATGCATGCAGGCAAAACATTCATTAGTATAAATTTTTTGGGGGTGGGTGGGGCAAGACAGGGTCTCCCCATAGCCCCAGCTGGCCTGGAACTATGTACAGCAGGCTGGCCTTGAACTCACAGAAATCCACCTGCCTCTGCCTCCCAAGTGCTAGGATTAAAGGTGTGCACCACCATGCCCAGCATGTAATTTTAAATTTTTGAACTTAGAACTTTCCGTACATTACGGTAATTTCCTGAAATGCAGACCTGCCAAGATGTTGCTTTACCTAAACCCCAACTTCCCACAGGACACCTCACTTGAAGGCTGGACTTAGTGAGACGAAGTCACAGTTTGGCTGCTCACTTACCTGCACCAAGAAAGAACCCCCAAACAAGGTTTCTCATGCTGTTTGGAGGTGGCCCCGTGTCCCTACACAGCTACTACAGTATTGTCAAAGACCCAAATCCTAGAACTGGATTCCTTTTGTAATCACACAAAGTTGCAAGCTGCAGAGGCTTTCGGAAGGCAGACACTGGAGGGCAGGTAGGCCTCATGGTGCTGGAAATAGGTTTGGAGCAAAATAGATGTCATGGGCCTTTCAAAGACTCCTTTGGCTTTGTTTGGCAGTGGGGCCTGTAGGGAGTGATAAGTAGTCAAACCCATTCCGAGGCTAGGTTACAATTAGACCTAAGCCAAGTCGTTGGTGATGGAGGACTTGCTATGAGAATTCCAATCCAATTTCCTCTCAGCTCACCCCAAGAGCCCTTCGAAGTAGTTAGGGCCTCATCCTCACCCAACTCTGAGGCAAGTTGCAGCCAATTTCATTTCTCTTGAGGCCTCCCAGTGGGTTCTAGATTGTGCAGAGTCACAAGCATTGCAGACACCAAGCAAACTTTAGACAAAATTGGTGCTGGGCACTGAACATTGTTTGTCCTGGGCAGCCACACAGTATTTCCTGCCTTCTCTGGTATTTGCAAAGCAGACCAAAAATCAGCTTCACACACAGCCTGCTTGCAGTCCACCAGCTCCTTCCCCTGCTCTTTAGGACATTTTCCAGGCATTCTTGCCAGATTTTCTGCTCAGCACCCCGCCCCCCAGCTGGGAGCCTGATACAAAGATCAAATTCAAGGAGCCCTGAGGCTGTGGTGGCTGTGCTGGATCAAGCTGGATTCTCAAGGGCTGGCCTAGCTTCAACCTCCCACCCTACAATCAGGAACTCAACTGCTTCGTATTAACACTTTCAAACTGACCAGGGAAGATTCCACTAGGCCTGTTAAGTGTCTCATGGGGACCTGCTGATTCAAGGGAAGAGGGGCTGGGGGCAGAGTTCATACACCCTGAGTTTGATTCCTCACACCCTTTCTCCCCAAAGTTCTATTCCAAAGGTAACAGTTGGGAACCTCCAGAAACTACCCCCAATGCCGAAAGAATGGACCCTTTTCCCCACAAGATTGTTCAAGTGCCTAAAATAGAAAAGAGACTTGGAAACATTTGGCTGTTATTTATGCAATGAGGTGAAACAGGTCTTTCATATTCTAGTTTGTTCATTTACATATTGCTTGAATCACAAATGTTCATTCCTTTTGTAGTTGACAACTACAATTAAAATATAACACAAGAACCACCTAAGTAGAGGTGAGGCCAATTCCAGCTGTGGTCCTCCTCCCAAGTAGTAAGTAAACACAGCCTGGCTCAGAAATCCATTAACTCACAGCTGCTTAACACAGTCAACTCTGGTAACCTGGTTCAGGCTCACAGGTCTAGGAAGACACTATTCAGTTCTGCATTCCCTTCCTGCTAAGACTGACACTTGAGCTAATCAGGGGAACTCTACAGTACCCCAGCCGATCTGGCCTTGCTGGCCACCTTCAGGAATGAAGGTGAAGGTGCAAGGCACTTAATTCAATACCGGGAAAACTTCCCATGGAAATGTCCCTTTTCAGAGCTGAGTGGGTCTCCATATTACCTCAAATGAAACTCCAATGCAGGGACCAAAAGATGAGGCGAACAAAGAACATGGAATACACGCTTGCTGGGTGAAGCAAGTAAAGGAAACAGCCAGATGTGACCGGTTCTTGCAGGTTTTACTGGGCATTCTTGGTTTACGTGCAATGAAGTAACCTTCCCAGCCGGGTGACCCTTCAGCCTAGCTGTCTGGACTGGACTTCATTCGCTTCTCTGTGCCCTACCGGTACAGACACTTTACTAAAGCACTAGCTTGAGTTTCAGGGAATTTTGTAAACAAAAGTTACTGAAATCCATCATTTCAAAATGTGAGTGCTTAAAGGACACTAAAATGGTGCCCAGTGTTAAGGAAACTGCAGTTTGATTGTGGTATTGAGTTTGATTCCCAGAGAAAAGGAGGAGTTGAAAAGAGAGAGCAATCTTACAGGATCTGGGCAGACAATGAAGCCCTTTCACCCATGCCAAAGACGTGTTTCCCTGAACTACCTTATTTAATCAGTGTTTCCCACAAAAGCACTCCATACAGTAACATGAATTATTTTATTACATAATTTATAAGAAAAATCAGAGGCCAGACACATGTCTCAACACTGGGTGGCGACTATAGCATATTTCTCTCATTTTTACATCTGGCTAGTCAAGAGAGGCCGAGGGTGCATTTTTCAATGCATAACCCTAGATTCTCCTTTAAGAGTACATGAGGACCTTTAAGAGTACAAGAGGACATGAGGACATGAGACCTTCCTGCTCAAGCATCTGAAGTGACTAAAGAACCTCAACAGTAATGGGGGCAAGAAAACCTACTGAAAAGAATGGAATGTCTGCCACCTGTTAACAAGTGACCATTAGTAGTTATAATTGGCACAGGCACATGAATTGGAGACAGACACGGGCCAGGTGACTGCTTTTCCAGAAGGCACACATCTCCTGCATCCTTTATTAGTAACTCACAACAAACTATAGGAGAATCCAGTATTTAGATTCTGCCTACTTTGAGGTATTAAATGCAGAAGGAAAAGATTAGTTATGTCCAAGTAGCATGCAATGAAAATATTTTTAAACCAACATGGTTAAATGTTAAGATTTATAGAAATCAAAATATTTATTCACATGATTTTTAAACTAGATCAATGCTGTTTGTCTTCTTCGGTAATGATTTAAGTGCAAGTGATGCTAGCTTTCACATTGGAGTCCTTCAGAGTGAAGGCAGACTAGTTGTTCTTGAATAAATCAATGCAGCTCTGCAAGAGGGAAACATTGTTCTGGAAAAAAAAAAAAAAAAAGAGAGAGAGAGAAATAAACAAATGGAACAAACCCATAGACACAGCTTTTCTCACGAGCACTGAAGTAGCCAAACTAGGCTGGCACTTTCCTTCAGTAACTCTGAATTAAGTGGCAACATGTACCCGTCCCTCCCAGAGTTCTCCTTATAGAGGCTAGTGTAGAACTGCTGCCTGGGAGGACTCCTGGCTGAGGAGCTAGTGGCCACTCCTCTTATCACAATCACACCAGCTCAACTTAAGACATCTTATTTAGAAAGCTGAGAAAGACTGGATAAAAAGTTGCTGAAATTAGTTGTAAGTATTTACAATTACAAGCCCAAGTGCTGGGATTAAAGGTACTATATATACCATACCCAGCTCAGTTATTTCTGAAGATTCAAATTTCTGCATGTAGTTTGCACCTTCAAGACATTTAGAAAATTTACCACACCCTCAACACTATAGGTTATGATTCATGTAAATGATGCTTATAATACTCAAACCTTACATGACAGGCATTTGAACCCAGTTAACAAGCAAGAAGCATCTATATGGTGCTCAAATAACAATTTTAAAAATATCTAAATTCTAACAGCTCCCAACACTAAGGATCTCCACCATGGTAGCCCCGGAGGTCTCAGGCCTGGCCTTTAACATTCTTAACCCACAGATCTAATATACATCCAGTATTGCCCTTTTAATTTTTTAAATTCATTTATGTGTATGAATGTACTGTCTGCATGTAGGCTTGCGCACCCGTGTCGTCCAATGCCATGCAATGCTGCAGGTCAGAAGAGGGTGTCAGATTCCCCTGGAACTGGAGTTCTCCTGGAATTGGGAGTTACAGACGGTTCTCAGCCGTCATGTGGGTGCTGGGGATCAAACCCAGGTCCTCTGCAAGAGTAGTCGGCGCTCTTAACCGCTAGGCCATCCCTCCAGCCCAGTACTGTTCTTCTTTACTGAGAGTAAGCTAATCACTAACTACGAACCACAGGACAGTGAGTTTTCAGTTCTTTTTAATTGTATTGTTGGCCTAATCAGAAGAAAACTTACTCTGGCATGCTTTATTTCCAGTTCAGACATTTCGATTAGGTTCTTTCTAAATGCTGCCACTCTCTTCCGTTTGAAATTGATCAATTCTATGGGAATAAAGAGTTAAAATTGCCAATGAGTGAGTTCAATTTCCCCATTCATCATAGCTTCCAAATGCCTTTCACCAATTACCCCCAGCACTTTACACAGCCAGCAGACACATACTAATACAACATGGCACTGAAAAGTGTTGTCAGCACTCATCCTTCCCTCAGGCGATATCCCCACACTTGGCCAACATCTGGGGCAACCCTCTTCCCCACATCCCGAGTATTAGGATTACAGGCGTGAAACAAAGCCAACTATTTCCTATGGGAACCTGAGGGATTGTGTGTGTGTGTGTGTGTGTGTGTGTGTGTGTGAAACGAAGCCCAGTATTCCATTATAATTACATTTGCACGTTTGTGGAGATCCATTCCAGTATTTGCATTGGTTTTGTTCTGTGCCCAGGGAAGCCTAAGGAAGATACCAAGATCCTCCTAGGAAAAGACTATATATAAAAATAAATATATTTTTTTGGTCTTTTCAAGACAGGGTCTCCCTGTAGCCCCAGCTGTCCTGGAACTCACTCTGTAAACCAGGCTGGCCTTAAACTCACAAAGATCTGCCTCCCAAGTGCTAGGATTAAAGGTGTGCACCACCACACCCAGCGAAAAAGACTATATGTTATATTCACAATCATTAATAAAAACAGTACATACACTGCACCTCACAATAAAGTGACTCTACAGGACTGGGGGGCAGCTCCATGCCACAACACTTGCCTAGTAAATATAAGGCCTTGGGTTTCTACAGCCAGCACCAGATACACAAGCAGGCCCCCTGAGACACTGTGAGCCGCTAGCTAAGAGACATTCTGAGACTAGGATCCCTCTCCCAGGAAGTGACTTAGCTTCATATCAAAGTTATCCCTTAAATATCAAAAGAAATCATGGCATCATTTCCTACTCCCTGGTTCTAAGTTTATGTCGTGAATCATCCCACATCCTCAGAAATGTATTAAAGAAATCCCCACCAAATTTTTGGTCTCTGGTGCTGAGGCCCAAACTTTCCTCAGAGCCCTGCCATGTTGTCTGTCCATAGCATCAATGACTCGTGTAATAAACTCACCAATAATCCAGTCTAGAACCTTCCACCTCCAGATCCAACAGATAGATGGGACAGTTTATCATTCTGTGGTACTGGGGACAAGACTAAGGCCTCAGATCCTAGGGAGGCAGTCTACCACTGAACTGCCTTCCAACCCTACCTATATGGGTAGTTCTGCATGTACTGATTACCAAGTGAAATGTTAAAGAGCACAGAATCACTGGGGAGGCAGGCAGGCAGGCGGATCTCTGAGTTCCAGGCCAGCCTGGCCTACAGAGTGAGTTCCAGGCCAGCTGAGACTGCAGGGAGACTTTCTCAAACACACACGCACGCACGCACACACGCACCCCCCACACACACACAGAAGCAATGTTCAACCTTCTTTTGCAGATTCAGAAAGCTGTTCAAACTTCTGGCAGCACTCTTGCTGGTGTGCCTCAGCCAACCTGACATCTTTGCTCTTCAACCGGGCCTTGTCCAAAGCTTTGTTTGAATTCTCATAGTCAATAAGGGCTTTGGTACGTCTGTATAAGAGATCCTAAAGGAAATTAACAGTCACAAATCTCCAGAGAATAGAATACCATGTACTGAACTAGTCTACAATAGCCTGGATATTCAGTGCCAACACTTTGAAATCTCAAAGTCAAGACTCTATCCCTGCCCTAGTACAGTGCTTGCTTAACATAACTCAGGGGTCTATGTTTGATCCCCAGAATCCTCAAGGCACAAAAATTCCAATCCCTAAATAAGGATGCCCACTTTGTTACATTTTCTTTTTTGCCTCTAAATCAATCAGCGAGCAGGCCACTTTTGCCGAAGGAACCCATGCACAGCACCACAGAACATGGCACTGACAGGGACCAAAAGCAGGACATGACCTTTCAGACTAGTCATAGTATCATCACCGTGTTACATTTTTTAACATATTCCTAACTTTGTTTTTTTTTTTTTTTTGGTCTTTTCGAGACAGGGTCTCCCTGTAGTCCCAGCTGTCCTGGAACTCACTCTGTAGACCAGACCGGCCTTGAACTCACAAAGATCCACCTGCCTCTGCCTTCCAAGTGCTAGGATCAAAGGTGTGCGCCACCACGCCCGGCGTCAACATATTCCTAACTTTGTAAGAACAGGTGAAAACCTCCAGAGCAAAACCAAGACCTTCTTTCTTCTAGTTGTCATTGTCGATGTATCAGAAAACTAAACACAGCACAAACATGCCCATTTACTGCTGAGTAAATTAAAGAGAATGCTGCTAAAATGCAACAGAATCATGACCTAGAAGAAAAGAACACAGGACAGAGGCCCACCCAACCGGAAATGAAGGTTGATTATCTAACACGCAAAGCCCTGGGTTTAATCTGAAGCACCTTTTATCTGTATGGGGATGGCACATACCTGTAGATCCAGCCCTTATGAGGTAGGAGCAGGAGGAACACAATTTAAAGCCCAGCCCTGGCCAATTTTAAAGCCAGGCTGAGACACATGAAACTTTCTATCAAAGACAAATTCCCCACAGCTTTTCTGCATACCCTTGAAGCACAATGACCTGAGCTTGAGCAGCAGAACTAGAGTAAAAAATAAAATGCAAGGCACAGTCCTACATGAGTGTAATTCCAGCACTAGTAGACCCCAGGGGTGCAATGGCCAACTAAATTACCCTGTGTATGAGTTGGCCTGTATGCGAGTTAAAGTCCTGTGGCAGATCCATGCTTCAATCAAACAAACATGGCACATGAGGAATACCCGAGGCTGTCCTCCGTCCTCAACAAGCACATATGCAAAAGCTTGATATTCTTGTCATTCTCCCCAACATAAAGCAACTTTCAGTCAAAATGGAACATCTTTAGAATTAAACTTATGGTCGTGACCAGATGAACTAGGACTGCCAATAGATTAAACAACTTCATCTTACCTTTGCAGCCTCTATGTTGAGCATGTAGTATCGTAAGAGCTCTGTCAATTTTAAATCTTCATCTGATGAGACTCGGCCCTCTACTTTCTATTTAAAATAAGTAAAGTCACTGGTTACCTTAAGGCATAACTCTACAAATTTTAATATACATCGCCAAAAACAAACAAATCCTTACCCTAAGTTTTTCAAATAGCTCTGCAACTTTCAACAGGTACCTGAAAATATATGTAATAAGGTCTTAGTTCTCTGACATAAACATCAAGACATGAAAGAATGTGACAACACTCAGAAATCCTAAGGTTGATATATAAAAGTAATAGTTTAATTGCAATTGGTTAAACAACAAAGAACCAAATCTGTTGAACAATGTCCAAGGCACCACCTAACAAAAAGGTTAATTAAGAACCAAGTGGAGGGGTTGGAGAGATGGCTCTGTGGTTAAGAGCACTGGCTGCTTTTGCAGAAGACCCAGGTTCACTTTCTAGCACCCACATAATAGCTAACAACTGTCTAGAACTCCAGTTCCAGGGATCAGAACCCTTTCTGGCCTCTGTGAGCACTCACATAATGGTGCATTCACCTGCATTCAGGCAAAACTCATACACAGAAAACAGTAAATAACCAAGCAGACAAAAAGCAAACCCCTTAAAGATAAACACGAAGGACCAGCCAGGTGACCAGAGGCCATTTAAAACATGGATGGATGCTGGGAAGCTACACTTACTTGATAAGCTTGTGCTCAGGGCAGAACTAAAGATGGAGGACAAATACTCAATTATTTATTTTGAGACAAAGTCTCATGTAACCCAGACTTCCCTCACCATCTTCATTTAATCTACTGAGTTCTGAGACAACAGACATGATCTACCAACCATGCCAGGCTATTATATCCTAGGCTTTCTGCATGCTAGATAAGCACTCCCTGTTAACTACACAGTACTTTTTTGAGACAGGGTCTCCCTACAGCCTCAGCTGGCCTGGAAATCACTATGTTACCCCCCCCCAGTGCTGTGATTAATAACACAGATCAAGGAAGTGCTTTTCCAAAAAAACTTAATTGGAAGGAAGGGCCTAGAGATTAACTCAGAACCCTGCACAAATTGGGCAATCACTCTGCCTGATCTACACCCTTGTCACCCAAAACTTACTTCTTAATGACTGTGGGTTCTTCTAAGGCCAAGCTATGCAAACAAGCTGCAGTGTGAATATAGTCATCAGCAACATCTGGAGAAACAAGCACAGTCCTTGTTATTTGATCTTCTCAAATAACAGGCACACAGCAAAGATACAGAGGGCAACTTAGTAAATAGTACTTACTTTTATGAGATCTGGTCATTTTGTCAGCTTTAGCACAGGAATCCTTGATCCTGTTGTAATAGTTAATAAGGAAGTTCTTCTCTTGCTCAAAGAAATCATCCACCTCCTAAAGAAGTAAAAAGGAACTTAGGCAGAAATGCTAAAGAAAAGAATTCACAGTACACAGAGTCTCCCAGAAGGCATGGGTAGCCCCCCAAACCTGAGAGGCTGAGGTGGCATTACTCCTAAAACAA
Organism: Rhizomys pruinosus; assembly: GCA_009823505.1. Lineage (NCBI taxonomy): Eukaryota > Metazoa > Chordata > Mammalia > Rodentia > Spalacidae > Rhizomys > Rhizomys pruinosus. The sequence goes on from VZQC01006709.1 coordinate 662,250, forward strand.
GTAGTTTGGACTGCATACAAAAAAATCTACCTCAAAAGCAAACAAACTGGTTTTGAGTAAGCTTAACCTGCATAGATTATTGTTTTATAAAACTGCATGATACCCAGGGCTACATGAACACACAATCAATTTGAAGAACACTTGGCATGATCAGCAAGTGCCATATCCTCTAAGATCCAATAATTCTGCTAGTGCAGTGCTTCTGCCAGGCGAGACACAACCACCTAGCCTTGAACACCTATGCCTGTCTATGGGTAGGGGTGTGTGTGTGTGTGTGGTTTTTTAGAATGAAAGGCAATCATAGCACATCTGGCAGGCCCTTGTCAGGAATGGCAAACAATTTAGAATGCAGACACAAAACAGTCGGCACTGTATTACTACTGCGAAACTCAAGACATGGCCTTTTCCACTTAGCACCTGTATTCTGGGCTACTTCATCATGCCTTAGAAGGCATGATGTCAAAAATTTACAAAGGAGGGAAAGCCAAAGTGAAGAAATAAGCCATGCCTATCAAAGTAAGGAGCCTTCCACATGAGCACTACCACACCCAATAGATTAATATTAGCACAATCTAAAGGGAATTATTTCAACCCCAAAACATCCTTTTCTTTTAGTTAAGTACATAAAATCCAGTTGCTTATCTGTGCCTACTGAGCTTCACATTATTTGCTGCCTGGCAACCATCACTTTCTGTGGTGTTAGGAACTGATCATGGGCTTTCTCACATGAGGCAAGAACTACATCAGAGCTGTATCACTAGTCCTTGTTTGTTTCACATAGTTCTGCTATGTTACACAAGCTGGCCTCAAACTGGAGAGCTTCCATCTCCTGAATATTAGGTCCACACCTCCATGACTCTATGCTTTGCATTCTCTCTCCAGATAGAGAACTGGGTATTCCTGGAAGTCGATTAAGATTAGGTAGATGAAATTAAGTTGTGTCAAGTTTTATACAAAATCTCTTCCAGCTGGACATGGTAGTACACGCCTTTAATCCCAACACTCCAGGCGGATCTCTATGAGTTCAAGACAGCCTTGTCTACAGAGCAAGCTCTAAGACAGCTAGGACTAAAGGGAGACCGTATCTCAGAAAGACCCCCTCCCCCCAAAAAAAAACCTTCCAAAGGAAAAAAATGTTCACAAGAATTTCCCAAACAGGTTGCGGAGATGGGTCAGTGGTTAAGAGTACCAATTGCTCTTGTAGAGGATCTGGGTTCGATTCCCAGCACCCACATGGTGGCTAAGAATCATCTTTAACTCCAGTTCCAGGGGAATCCGATGCCCTCTTCTGACCTCCGAGGCACTGCATGACACAGGTGCACAAACCTACATGCAGACAGTACACTCATACACATTAAAAAAAACGATGCCCTCTTCTGACCTCCGAGGCATGCATGACACAGGTGCACAACCTTACATGCAGACAGTACACCTCATACACATAAAAAAAAAAAAAAAAAAAAAAACCAAAAAACAAAACTAGCTGCACTCACAGAGGACCAGGGTTCGGTTCTCAATACCTACACGGCTGCTAACGACTGTCCAGAACTCCTGTTCCGGGTAACTAACACCCGTCTGACCTCCAGGACAATGGACACTGCACAAATGGGTAACTTATATGCAGTCAATACAATCATAGATAAAACATATACTATAAAAATCCTTATAACAGCTGATGCATTGGCACTGTCTGACATCAGGAAATAGTAACTTGAAATATGCAGGCATACATATGTTCCCCACAAGCTCTAAGTATTTTGAAAATTGTTTTCTGCTGTTGTGGCTGTCAATGATAGGTTATGCCGGCCACAGCGCTGCATAGCGCGATCTGGGAAGGGGTCCTCCCTGTAGCCCCAGCTGTCCGGAACTCACTCTGTAGACCAGGCTGGCTTTGAACTCACAAAGATCTGCCTGCCTCTGCCTCCCAAGTGCTAGGATTAAAGGCGTGCGCCACCACACCTGGCTTGGACATTTTGTCCCCAGCTGGTTGGGCTGTTTGGGGAGAACTTAGAAGGTGTGGCTATGCTGGAGGAAGCACATCACTGGCAGTGGGCTTAGAGAGTTCTTAAAGCCTTGCCAATCGCCAGTCACTCTGCTTCCTGTGCCTGCTTGAAGATGTGAATCTCTGCTTTCTACCCCTGCTCTGGCACCTCCTGCCACCAAGCCTTTCTGCCATGATGACTAATTCCCCTGGAATCCTAAACTCCAAATAAACTTCCTTTTTTAGTTAGTCCCCTTGGTCCTGGTGGTTCTATCACACAACAGAAAGGTAACTACACCAGCCAAACTCTTTACCTTAACTCCAGAAAACAGGACTTCATCAGCGCTCTTCACCATGCTTTTAAAAAAGCCACCAAACATCTCTTTGGTATTTTTCCGCCTAACGCTTAGCTAAAAGGAAATTCAACAGTTTATGATATGGCATTTATGTTTGCTGGGCTTGAGATCACCCAAGTAATACTTTTACTAGCACAGACACACATAAAACAATCTTTTTTTTTTTTTTTTTTGGTCTTTTCGAGACGGGTCTCCCTGTAGCCCCGGCTTTCCTGGAACTCACTCTGCAGACAGGCTGGCCTTGAACTCACAAGATCCGCCTGCCTCTGCCTTCCCAAGTGCTAGGGATTAAATGGTGGGCGCCACCCGCCGGCACAAAATAATCTTTAATTTTGCCTTAAATCACTCGATCTCTAACATGAAGATTAAATAAGACACTTCTAAAAGGCTAGCCTAACATATTCTGAACAGTGCACACACCAAGTACAAACATAAATGCCATATCATAAACTGTTGAATTTCCTTTTAGCTAAGCGTTAGGCGGAAAAATACCAAAGAGATGTTTGGTGGCTTTTTTAAAAGCATGGTGAAGAGCGCTGATGAAGTCCTGTTTTCTGGAGTTAAGGTAAAGAGTTTGGCTGGTGTAGTTACCCTGGGGTGGTGAAACACCAGACCAAGGGACTATACTAAAAAAAGGAAGGTTATTTGAGGTTTAGGACCAGGAGGAATTAGTCATCATGGAGAAAGGCGGGGTGCAGGAGGTGCCAGAGCAGGGGTAGAAAGCAGAGATCACATCTTCAAGCAGCACAGGAAGCAGAGTGACTGGCATTTGCAAGGCTTTAAGAACTCTCTAAGCCTGCCCCAGTGATGTGCTTTCCCCAGCATAGCCACACCTTCTAAGTTCTCCCCAAACAGCCAACCAGCTGGGGACAAAATGTCCAAGCCAGGTGTGGTGGCGCACGCCTTTAATCCTAGCACTTGGGGAGGCAGAAGGCAGGCAGATCTTGTGGTTTCAAAGCCAGCCTGGTCTACAGAGTGATTTCAGGACAGCTGGGGCTTCGAGGGAGGAGACCCGTCTTGAACAAGCCAAAAAGAAAACAAAATCAAAATACTTGGAGCTCTGTGGGGGAGGACATTTCTAATTTCAATTCTATTTCTATTCAAACCACCACAGCTGGTTTAGAAAATTTTTTATTATATTTTTATGCTATGATTGTATTCCTGCATATAAGTTACCCATGTTGTGCAGTTCTCCATTGTCCATGGAGGTCAAAGAGGGTGTTAGGATTACCCGGAACAGGAGTTCTGGACAGTCGTTAGCAGCCGTGTAGTATTGAGAACCGAACCCTGGTCCTCTGTGAGTGCAGCTAGTTTTGTTTTTTGGTTTTTTTTTTTTTTTTTTTTTTTTTTTTAATCTGGTGTATGGTTTTTTTTTATCTTTGCTGTAGTGTGTGTCCGCAACAATGTGTCTGCTATGCTCGCGAGGTCAGAAGGGGCATCGGATTCCCGGCTGACTGGAGTTAAAAGATGATTTCTTATGCCTACCATGTGGGTGCTGTTGAATCAACCCAGATCCTCACAGAGCAAGTGTACTCTGTATACCAACTGACCATCCTCGCAACCTGTTTGGGAAATCTTGTGACATTTGGGCTTCCTTTGGAAGGTTTTGTTTGGGGTGAGGAGGGTCGTCTTCTGAGATAATCGGTCTCCTTTAGTCCTAAAGCTGGCTGTAGCTTGTCTCTGTTAGACTAAGCTGTCCTTGAACTCATAGAGATCCGCCTGGAGTGTTGGGATTAAAGGCGTACTTACCATGTCCAGCTGGAAGAGATTTTGTATAAAACTTGACACAACTTAATTTCATCTACCTAATCTTAATCGACTTCCAGGAATACCCAGTTCTCTATCTGGAGAGAGAATGCAAAGCATAGAGTCATGGAGGTGTGGACCTAATATTCAGGAGATGGAAGCTCTCCAGTTTGAGGCCAGTTGTGTAACATAGCAGAAACTAGTGAAACAAATAACAAGGACTTAGTGATACAGTCTCTGATCGTGATTTTGCCATCAGTGTGAGAAGCCATGGGGACAGGTCATAAACCACAGAAAGTGATGGGTTGCACAGGCAGACAAATAATGTGAAAGGCAAGGAGGCACAAGATAAGAAAAAGGGATTTTAGGACTTAATCTGTAAAGAAAAAGGAGGTTATGGGAGGGTGTCAAAGTAATAACAGGGAGAGGGGGCACGATATATGAATATAGGGGGGGGGTAGGATCTAATTGTGAAAGGCTCTTATCTTTGATCATGGATTGGCTTATTCTTCACTTTTGCTCTTCCCTTCTCTTTTGGGTTTAAATTTGCATATTCCTTTTTAATTTCCTCTCTTCTCCCATCCCTCCCTCCCTCCTCCTCTTTTCCTTTCCTTTCCCCTTGCCTTTATTTCTTTCTCCTCCCTCTGTTCACTTCCTCCCTTCCTTCCTTTTCTCTGTTTTTTCTCATCCTTTTCCTCCCCCCTTTCTTTTTTCCTCTTTCCCCTTTTCCTCTTTTTTTCTCCCCCCCTTTTTTTTTTTTCTCTCTTTTCCCTTTCCCCCCCCCCCCCCCCCCCCCCCCCCCCCCCCCCCCTCTTTCTTTTTTTTTCCCCCCTTTCCTCTCTTTTTTTTCTTTTTCCCCCCCTTTTTCCCCCTCCCCCTCTCTCTTTTTCCTTTCCCTTTTTTCCTTTTATTTCCTCTCTTCTTTTTCCTTCCCCCTCTTCCTCTTTTTTTCCTCCCCCTTCCTTTTCTCTTTTTTAGAATCATAGGAACGCATTTTAGCATCCTCTTGGGCATGGACAGTGTCAGGGCAAGGGAAAATGGCAAAACAGGTAGAATGAGAAGACACAAAACAGTCGGCTACTGGTTACGACTGCGACAACTCAATACAATGGCTCTTTTCCACTTAGCCACTGTATCTGGGCTACTCATCATGCCGTAGAAGGCAATGATGTCAAAATTTAAAAGGAGGGTGAAAGCCAAAGGGACAGAATAAGCCAAAGAAAAGAAATAAGCCATTTCATTGCCTTATCAAAGTCAAGGAGCCTGCCACATGGCAACTTACCACCACCCAATAGATTAATTTACACAATCTTAAAATGGAATTATTCAACCCCCAAAACATCCTTCTTAGTTTTATACGCATACATAAAATCCAGTTGCTTATCTGTGCCTACTGAGCTTCACATTATTTGCTGCCTGGCAACCATCACTTTCTGTGGTGTTAGGAACTGATCATGGGCTTTCTCACATGAGGCAAGAACTACATCAGAGCTGTATCACTAGTCCTTGTTTGTTTCACATAGTTTTCAGCATGTACACAAGCTGCCTCAAACCTGGAGAGATTCCATCTCCTGAACACTTTATGTTCCACACCTCCATGACTATATTTGCTTTGCATTCTCCCTCATCCAGATAGAGAATTTGTTATTCTGGAAGTCGATAAGAAAATTTCAGATTAGGTAGATGAATAATTGTCGTCTTTGTCAATTTTATACAAACATCTTTCTTCCAGCTGACATGGTAGTAACGCTTTCATCCCCAACCTCAGGCGGATCTTATGAGTTCAAGACAGCCTGTCTCCAGGGCCAGCTCTAGACAGCTAGGACTAATAGGGACGAGAGACCGTATCTCTAAGAAAAGACCCCCCTCCCTCCACCCAAAAAAAAAACCTTCCAAAAGGAAATAAAAAATGTTCAAACGAATTCCCACACCAGGTGCGGAGATGTGTCAGTGGTTAAGAGTACCAATTGCTCTTTCAGCGATCTGGGTTCGACTCCCAGCACCCACATGGTAGGATTCACGGATCATATTTAAACTCCAGTTCCAGGGGAATCCGATGCCCTCTTCTGACCTACGAGCATGATGACACAGGTGCACAAAACCTACCTGCAGACATGGACTCTTCATACACATANTGTACATCTTTCAATTCTTTTAGGGGCAGGGCCTTGGCTTTCTCCAAGACTACCTGTTTACTCTACTTGAATTCAAATGACAGGGCCTTTATTCACTTCCTCAGAGTGGGGGCGGGGCGCGCGGACTCTGCTGTCTGTTGTCCTAACGTCCCCGTGCGTCCCGGAGTACGCACACGCCACTTACATGCAAAAAAAAAAAAAAAAAAAAAAACCAAAAAAACAAAACTAGCTGCAACTCACAGTAGGACCAGGGTTCGGTTTCAATACACTACACGGCTGCATAACGACCCTGTCCAGAAACTCCTGTTTCCCGGGTAATCCTTAACACCCTTTCTGACCTCCATGGCACAATGGACACTGCACCACATGGGTACACTTATATGCAGGCAATACAATCTATATACATAAAATATAATAAAAATTTTCTAAACCAGCTGTGGTGGTTTGAATTAGAAATAGAATTGAATTAGAAATGTCTCCCCCACAGGGCTCCAAGTCTTTGGATTTTTTTTTTTTTTTGGGCTTTTCAAGACAGGGTCTCCTCTGTAGCCCCAGCTGTCCTGGAACTCACTCTGTAGACCGGCTGGCTTTGAATCCAAAAGATCTGCCTGCCTCTGCCTCCAATGGCTAGGATTAAAGCACACCACACCGCCATGGTCGGGACTTTTCTTTTGTTTTGGGAAAAAAAAAGAAGGTGTGGCTATGCTGGAGGAAGCACATCACTGGCAGTGGGCTTAGAGTGTTCTTAAAGCCTTGCCAATCGCCAGTCACTCTGCTTCCTGCCGCCTGAAGATGTGGAATCTCTGCTTTCTACCCTGCTCTGGCACCTCCTGCCACCCAAGCCTTCCTCCATAAGACTAATTCCTTGAATCCTTAAACTCAAATAAACTTCCTTTTTTAGTTAGTCCCCTTGGTCATGGTGGTTTCTATCACACAACAGAAAGGTAACTACACCAGCCAAACTCTTTACCTTAACTCCAGAAAACAGGACTTCATCAGCGCTCTTCACCATGCTTTTAAAAAAGCCACCAAACATCTCTTTGGTATTTTTCCGCCTAACGCTTAGCTAAAAGGAAATTCAACAGTTTATGATATGGCATTTATGTTTGCTGGGGTTGGATACCAAGAAACTTCAGCACAGAACGACAAAATAACAATTTGGTCCGAGGACAGGGTCTCCTTAGTCCCAGTGCCGGAACGCACGCTGAGACAGGCTGCCTGAACCACAAGCCGCCGCCCGCCCCAAGGGCTAGGATAAAGGTGTGCGCCACCGCGGCACAAAAGAATCTTCATTTTGCTTAAATCACTCGACTCTAACACCGAAAGATTAAAAGATACTTTCTAAAAGGCTAGCCTAACATATACTTAACAAGTACACCTATCTTCTTTTTTTTTTTTTGTTTATTCGAAGTTTACCTATCTGTAGCCAGTGTCCTGATACTCAGCTCATGCAGCTATGTGCACCGTTGAAATACTCGAGTCAAAGACGCGGTCCTGTTCCCTGACTGGATCTCCTGAATTGTCAGTAGACGGCTCTGCGCCACCCTAGGTGCATAATAGATTGAATCCGGTAATTCTTGCCAGTAATCCTGCGTCTCAACTGTTTGATACCTAAGCTAGCGCAACAATTCTGACAGTGCCACCCAAGTCTCTTCAATTCTTTCGGCAGTGCCTTGCATCTCCAAAGACCTCACCTTTCTCTACTCGGAATTAAAGCATGTGCCATTGCGCCCGTGGAATTCTTGGCAGGGCTACTGTTTTTTCTATTAACATTGTTTATTAGGCATTGATGAAGTTTCCAAGTCAAGGCTTACTTCATATATGGGTAAAGAAACAAAAAATAAGCCAGAGCCGCGTGCACGCCTTTAATCCCTAACACTCGAGATGGAATGGGAATCTCTATGAGTTCAAACCAGACTGGTTCCTACAGAGTGAGTTCCAAGATAGCTAGGCTGCAGGGAGACTGTCTCTAAAAAGAAAAGAGTAAAAAAAAAACAAGCGAGCAGTGGTTGCTGGCAGAGATGGTGCAGAGGGACCTGGGTTCGATTCCCAGCACCCACATGGTGGCTAAAAATTAGTCTCAGTGGGAGGTCAATGTTTCCTCAACCAGAGGCCTGCCCACCCCCAAAATCCACAGACTTTCTGATGGATCTAAGTAAGGGGAACATGACAATGTTTTACTTTTTTCTGTACTCTAACTTCTCTTCAATTCTTTAGGCAGGCCTTGCTCTCCAAGACCTACCTGTCTCTACTGGAATTAAAGGCATGTGCCATTGCGCCCAGTGGAATTCTTGGCAGGGCTACTGTTTTTTCTATTAACATTGTTTATTAGGCATTGATGAAGTTTCCAAGTCAAGGCTTACTTCATATATGGGTAAAGAAACAAAAAATAAGCAGAGCCGCGTGCACGCCTTTAATCCCAACACTCGAGAGGCAGATGGATCTCTATGAGTTCAACCAGCCTGGTCTACAGAGTGAGCTCCAAGATAGCTGAGGCTGCAGGGAGACCCTGTCTCAAAAAGAAAAGAGAAAAAAAAAAAAAAGCAGCAGTGGTGCTGGAGAGATGGCTGCAGAGGACCTGGGTTCGATTCCCAGCACCCACATGGTGGCTAAAAATTAGTCTAAGTGGGAGGTCAATGTTTCCTTAACCAGAGGCCTGCCCACCCCCAAATCCAACAGATTTCTGATGGATCTAAGTAAGGGGAACATGACAATGTTTCCACTTTTTTCTGTACTGATAAATTCAGTTCTAAACGTTTAACATTTAAAAAAAATGTATAAAGGACTGTAGAAATGAGGAAAATTGTCTTACATCCTGATCGTATTCCAGGAAAACATGGAAGTTGCGATCTTTACTGAGAATAGGGTGAGAAGAAAGCCGTTGAAGAAAGACTTCATGGGAGGACACAGTCTTCTTAAAAACAGCAAGATACTCCCTGAAAATACAGGCAAGAATTCGGTTGGCAATGCTCACTACCTCCCCGATGCTGCTCACTCCTGACTCCGCTGCCCTGCACTCATGCCACTCAGGAAACTGCAACTGCATCAAAACACCACTGTGCTTTAAGAGCAGCTAGTTAAGTAAGGCAGCTGGGCTCTGAAACGTGTGAAGGCCCCTAACCTGTATGAAATTACCACTGTGATCCAGCAACAGCATGAAAATCCTTTCATTCTAAGGGATGCGAGCACTGCTGCTAGGGCAGGCAAGACAACTGAGAGCTGATGAAATGGACACTCGGATTTCAACAGGCTAGTGGTGCACGCGAAGGGCTGAGTGATTCTGAACCAAGGCAAAGTTCTGAGATTACATGGCCAGTTACAACTGTATTTTCTTTTGAGACATGTAGCCCTAGTTGTCCTTGAACTCGGAGATCCACCTGCCCTAGTTGTCCTTGAACTCGGAGATCCACCTGCCTCTGCCTCCCAAGTGTGGGATTAAATGGGTGCACCACCATGCCCTACAGCTGCAATCCTCACAACAGTCTTATAAAGCACTCACGCTTCCAGCTCCTGCTTCATTTTGGCAAACTCTTCTTTGGTCATGGAGCCCTCTCCTTCCCCAAGTTTCTGCATCTTTTCTCGAGGGCCGTCAAAGTCTGGCTTTGTAGGAGCAGGAGGGATCTGCAGCAGAGGCAGGGGCTCTGTGAATATCTCGCTGGCATCTCATCCAGCTTGGCCAATGCAGATGGCCACCACAATAGAGCTACCTTAAAAGTCGGCTCCCATTTCACCCAACTTGTCTTTCTGACCTTTTAAAAGGAATTACCCTCCCCCCACGGCAGAGAATGGCTACAATCATTTTTCAGTTTAAGACACTGCCGAACTGCCAGTGCACCTATGCTGTGTTAAAACTAGCATAATCAGGGGCTGGAGAGATGGCCTAGGGGTTAAGAGCGCTGACTGCTCTTGCAGAGGACCCGGGGTCGATCCCCAGCACCCACATGGCGGCTGAGAACCGTCTTTAACTCCAGTTCCAGGGGAATCCGACACTCTCTTATGACCTCTAAGGCACTGCATGACACAGGTGCACAAACCTACACGCAGACAGCACATTCATACACACTAACAAAACTACCATAATAAATACAGACAACAAATGAATAAAAGAATCAATCTCTCCCCAACTATAAAACATCCTTATTTGGTATAGGAGATATCACTCAGTGGCAGAGTACCCAACCAACCTAGAGTGTTTAAGGCCCTGGCTTTTGATCGAGGAGCATTACAAAAAGCAAGTAATACTAACTAACTGCAACTGGGCCAAGTTCCTATTCCATAGCCAAGACCTGACACTTGCCTCCTTTACTTCTGAGCATCAATGTGCTACAATCCCAAGATTTCCCAGCAATCAACTCCACTGATGTCCCAAAATAAATGAGAAAAACCAAACCTAAAGGTAAGACCTAAAAAGGTAAAGCCTGTCTCTACTGTTATCTCATGGACCAAATACTATTCTTCACATAATGTAGTTGATGCATAGGCACTAGGCGGACTTCACATTCACAACCTATCATAAAATGGGTAAACTCTTTAAACAATAAATAACAAGGTTATGAGGAAATAGATTACTTGATTTTTCTAAAATGAACTCACAATAAGCCCAGCATAGTCCGTTGTTTCAGTGAGAGTGTCGTGCAGCCACACAAAGTCTTCATGCTGTCTTGTAACAGAAAATTCTGGGCTCTGAAACGTGGGCAGTGTAGTCTGTAGAGAAGAGTAACTATTTTAGTTCAAGGAATTTCTTTTCCCATCCTCCAGAAAAAGCAATCTAGCATTAGCAGTATTATGAAGGCCCTTACCTTGGTGTGCACTGTGAATTTGACCTTATCTCTCTCACTGAGTGCATCAGGTATGTCGATCTGAAGTGAGGGATCAACATTCAGGTCCACAGACACAGATCTCAGCTGAAATACATGAGTATTAGTCTGAAGTTCACTTCAGAAAATACCATTTCTAAAACCAAAAGTTATTAAAAAGAAGCCTACATATTTTAATTAGGTCTTCAGTTTAAATATATGTTTATTTGAAGTTGAGAGTGTGAGAAATAGAAATTAAATGTACTTTCTATTCTTTCAAAGGGAGCTTTACCTTTACAATGTAAAATACGAGGCAAAGTTAGTTGCAATCTGCACTGATCTCCAGTATGCAGTTCCCAGTAAGGAGCTTGAAGCACTCACAAGCTAGTTTGTGTAAGATCCAAGTGTATTCATTCACAGTTGCACCCTGCTCAATACCGCCCTTGTTTTTTGCCAACAGGTAAAAATATGAAATGTGAGATGAAATCCCCTGTCAGAATCACTTTCTACCTTAATGCTGGTTTCTTTGGATGATAACTGTAATTTATAGCATTAATTTGTTTTCTCACCCACAAGTCACAACCCATTCTAAATTTTAAAGGATGAGGAAGTGTATGGCACTCAGGGAGGGGACAGAGGTAGGCAGATCTCTCAAGGCCAGCCCGGGCTCCATACATACAGAGTTCCAGGCCAACTGGTGCTACAAAAGGAAGACCTTGACTCAAAGAGGAGAAAAAAAAAAGATTTTTACTAGAATGCCTCATTTCTTTTAAAATTGGTTTAGATTGTGTCATTAACCTAAAGAGGGAGAGGTTGTCCTAACAAGATGTGCTTGTTGCATTTGGAGCAGCTTGACAGCCTTCTCCTGAAGTCAAACTTTTTGCTTTGCTGAAATGCTTTGAATTATGAAATCCTTTCCTTGTGACCCAACTCATTTCTAACAAGGGGAAACCTGCTTTTAAAGTCCATGTGTAAAGTATTTCTTCGATCTGAATTAAGCAGCTATATGATCGTAATATGTACCACTGTAGAAATGCATTTAACCCAAGACTGCATACTAAGAGTTAGCTAATGAGAATAAAATCCTAACTTCTACACGAGTATGAATGAATGTACAACTAATAGTCAAATATACACAAGGCCCTGGGTTTAATCCCCTGGACTGCCCAAACCACTTAACCCTTTTTCTCCCTCACCCAACAGGTATGGGATCCCTGGAACTGGAGCTATGGGAAATTTTGAGCTGCCATATGGGTGCTGGGAACCTAGGTCTTCTGCTCTTAACTGCAAACCATCTCTCCAGTCCCTCCTAGCCCTAAAGTTTTAACTCTTAATGCAGACAGACAAACTAGTGGTGGAAAAGTCTCATTTTCCATTCTTTCTACTATAGCTCTAATAACATGTTAAGAGAAGACTAAAGAATATCCCTTTGGATATTCTTGACAAAATGTCTGAAAAACCCAACTGTCTCCCCTTTGCATCTTCATTAAGTACTTCCTCTTTCCCTAAGCATTCCAACTAAGAAAAATAAAGAAAACCTGTAACTATGACTTCCTGCAAGAAATAGACTTCAAAAAACACTAAAAAAAAAAAAAAACTACCCAGCTCACGACTGTTCTTAGCTCCAGCTCCAGGGGTTTTGAGGCCTTCAGCCTCTGAGGGTGCTGCACTCATGCACATGTCTAGTTAAAAAAGAAGGCCTGGTGGCCAGACTTCGTAGCACACGCCCAGGAGGCAGAGGCAGGCGGATCTCTGAATTCAAGGCCAGTCTGATCTACATAGTAAGTTCCAGGACAGTTGGGGCTACAGGGAGACCCTGTCTCAAAAAGACCAAAAAAAAAAGGGGGGGGGCATGAAAGTTTGAAAGCCAAGGGATAATTCATGACTGACTAGTTCTGGCAAATTTCTGAATAAAGAAAGGGTCCTTCCTTCTGGTACTGCTAAGCAGATACAGCCTTCAAAACTTATCAAAGATAAACTGACTACAGTGAGAATACAAAGGCAAAAACTGGCCTGGCCACTCTACCGCTCATGATTCTTTCATGGTCAGATGGGGTCCTACTATGAGAACAAAGCAAAAACACTGAGAGATGTTGGATGTGAGGCACGGTGCAGATCACAGGAGTGCATTTTCTGGAACTCAGCAACAATGTCATGCTTCTAGATATAATTTGCTCAAGCAGCTACAAACCTTGGTTTCTAGCAGCTCACACATGCCAAGCCAATTCAGTAATCCATGAAAACTCCACAGGGCTAGCTTTGGCATTACAGAAGACCCAAGGGAGTATAACCAAGTAAACAGGGCTTATGTAAGCACCACAGGTAAAGTGGCAGGCCATGAGTAATTATCTTCTTCCAGTTTCGTGTCTTCTCATGCTGATACCCTCAAAGGGGTTCAGCTCAGATCATCCTTTTATCTGCCCTCCTTTCTGGTTAGTAGGGCTGTGGAGCGGGAGGTATTTAAGAACTCTGACACAAAGAACAGAAAAAAGCAGACAAAAAAACCCACCTTGGGTCTCAAAAACTGCAACTATGTATGGCAGGAGCTGCTTCTCCAGCAGCCACCTGACCCAGACATACCATCTTTGGGAGGGCTGGAACAAAATTTCTAAAACAACACACAGTATTCTCCAGATGCTCACATTATCGGGAGTAAAAAGCTGTGCAATGCTTACAGCTTCTCAGTCAGCATTATCTGTATCCTCATTCCGGAAACACCAAGCAGGATTAACATTTCAGCATTTCTCCTTAGCCTTAGCCAGCAAAACCAACATCCTGTGTCCAGGCCCAAAGACAGGCAGAGCAGTGGTCTTCCTATCACCCACCTCCCTCCCTGTGATAAAAGAAAAACTAGCACCGAGGAAACAGGTAGTGGCTCTCTACATATAGGCCAGCTTGGACTCTTGGGGAAAAAAAAAAAAAAAGACAAAAACTAGTTCAGTGTGGACAAAACCCTAAAGTAAACGACCAAATAAGCAACAAGAAACAGACCAGCAGAGAAAAACAGCTTTCAGAGCCAAATCCATCCTTGAGTGTGTGGACTTTTAGCAGTTAAACCTGTGAGATCCCTTAAGCTATTTGAGAACCAAAACAATTCCTACTCATTCCATGGCATGAACATTAAATTTTGACTTTGAGACTCCCCGTTTTCAGATTTCTGCCCCCATGCCCCTACTTCCCCATTCTACCAATCCATTGAGAAGTTCAGCCACCTTCAGAACAGCAGAAAGAACAAGGGGTAAAGCAGCACTGCTCCTTAATAAAGCAGTCTGTCTGAACGGCTTTTTAGGCATAGAAGTTCTGTGGACTATCCATCCTCTCAGCACTTGGAAGGCTATGGCAACACACCAGAATGAGCTCAGCTAGGCCCAGAGCTAAATAAAAGGCCCACAGGCATTAAATAAAAGATTTTTAAAATTCAGAATATAGGGTGAACAAAATAAAACCTGGTGTCAGGTTGGCATGTTTCCTGGCTCTGCCTTAGACTACAGAAAGAAGTAAAGCCACAGAGATCTGCTGGGATGAGGACTAGTAAAAAAAGCTGCTAATTTAGCCAGTTTTGTAATAATGTTAAGAAGCTATAGAATATTAACTCCTTATTTATTTGACCATTACAAAGAAATTACTAGACAGAAAGACTACTCCCACATCCCCTGCCTTTTTTTGATAGGGTCTCTTTGTATCCCCAGCTGTCCCAAAACTCACTATGTAGATCAGGCTGGCCTTCAACTCAGAGATCCACTTGCCTCTGCTAGGAGTGAGCACACACAGCCCATACCTCCCATTCTTAAAGCATTCTTAAAGACTTAACTGAGCACCTGTTACCAGTGTGCCTGCACTTCTGTTACTCTGTGGTGGCTAAGGAGCCAACACCTGCCAGGAGGAATGCCAATGTACCAAGTCTTTCCGCTCAGCAAGAAGCTAGTCAGCCTCCTGGGTCAGATGTCTACTTTTTTCAGAAGGAGTAATGCTCATTTGTAAGAAAATGAAATACAAAGCCACTTTGCCACAAATACTCTTAATTTGCATTAACTTATGCAAATGAGTAACTTACAGAACACAGAATTTGAAACATGTAGGAGAATCATCTTGAAAAATTCTACTGCCCTAGCCTTCCAAATCCCCTCCAAGTATTACTGATCCTCTGAATCATAACTGTTTATTCCTGTCCTGAAGATAACTAAATTTATCTGTATTCTCTGCCAGCTTCCGTGTAGTACTGGTACACAAAAAGCAACAGAAGCATCTGCTAACACTGCATTAACCTCTCCCTTTAAAAAGGTCTTCTCTCAGCTCCCTCTTCTGTTGAGACTCCTCTTCCTACAAACGAGGCCAGCAATCAAGACTTTGTCCTAGTAGCACAACCATAAGGGCTGCAGGGAGTGATCAGATTTGCACCACTCATCTTGGTAAGATGGAACCCAGAGAGGGACCCATCCCCGCTGACACCAACCATTCCTACCAGTAGTCTACCAACACACCAGCAATCCACAGTAGAACACTGCAGACTGCAGGGCACTTGGAGGCCACACAGCCCCAAGTTCCTAGAACAGGAACTGAGGCCTGGAAGGAGGTCAGTGCAGCATACTCAGCGAATGGATAAACTGAATCATCATTTCACAAGGCTGCAAGCCCATGCAGAAGATGCTGAACCATTACAGTCAAGAGACCTATTAGATAACCCAAACTATTTCAAATCAAAAACCTCCATTTCTCTCTTTCAAAGGAGAGATTCTCGATGGCTAACTAGGAAATAGGTGCCGTGGCCTGCAAGAAGGCACCAGGCCTGACAGTGTCATTTTGTTGACAAGGGTCAACTTGTCAACTACTTACTATGCAGTTCAGCCTGACCCAAAGTCCAGCCTGAAGCTTCCCGAGTGTGCTAGGCCTGCAGGCAGACAGCCACACTAGCCCAATTTAGGAGTTGCAATTCTGGCCCACAATGCTATGAGTGATGAATTTTTCACAAAGTTCAAACCTAGCACAACAGAACTCAAAAAGTAACACAGCTGAACTGCTAGAAAGCTAAATGCACAGAACCAAAGTAACTCTTCCTCTACCACCTTTTGATTAAGTTCCCACACTATTAGGGGGAAAGCTACTTCCAAAGACATTCAACAATTCGAGATTGATATGGCATCTTCCTTTTACAGCCTACTTACAGTCCTGAAAAAAAAAAAAAACTTGCAACAAACTGGCAGACTATGAATAGTTTCTGTAACACAACTTCACTCCACCCATGTCACACAATTTTAGAAAGCCTGTCTCCATAGGAGAATCTACTCAGCACCAAAGTAACGCCGTCTATGGATATAACAGGGGAGGTGGTTATCACCACCTTCCATGAGACTATTAGAAGTCTACTACTATGCGAATGTCACCACTGTTCAGTTTGAGGAAGACGGACTTAAAATTAAAGCTCTAGCTGTTAGTCCCTTATTAGGTCTTACCAAATGAGCATTAGATCATAGTAAAATGTAGATCTTCTAAAACCTGGCCAGCTATTTCCTGCAGCCAAAAAAACTATGACAAACCATAACCTGCAGAATATTCACAAATGGAACACAAAGACTTTGTGTGCAGGTTACTGATCCTGAACTAAGGCGTGGGAAGGCAGTCTCCATAAACCATACTTCTTAGTTCAGAAGCATCGTGATCCAGCCTACAAAAAAAATCTGTAAACCTGGCCTCCCTTCCGCGTGGTCAAATCCAGGACTACCTCCTACGCTAGAGCTACGGTTGATGAAGGCCCTACAGAAGCAGCAGTGCCATTATGTCTCTAAACATCAGTGACTAGGTCTGAGGACAGGCGTCTACTAAAGTCCATTTAACCATCTATTGAAAGTCAATTATTGGTGCTGAGAATTGAATTCAGGGCCTTGCTCATGTTAAGCAACCATTCTACCATCAAGCAACATTCCCAGTCCTCAAATTACTTAACGAGAAAAATCCCTAGTTAAAATGGCAGCCTTTAAGTAAAAATGTGAATTACTTAGGTTGGCAAGTTTGCCCAAGATTCCCTTAGGGTAACTGTTCCACCATCTAGGTGTTATCTGCCACAGCAGTTGGCACATAATCAGGTTTGAAGCCAAGTGCTACAGCAAATTTATCCCAGAATTTCTCTAACTTAAAGAAGTTAAGCCGGGTGGTGGCACATGCCTTTAATCCCAGCACTGGGGAGGCATAGGCAGGCCTATCTCTGGTCTACATAGCCAGTTCCAAGGTTCCAAGAGAGCTGAGGCTAAAGAGAACCTGTCTCAAAAAGGCAAAAAAAAAAAAAAGTTCAGCTATGTAATGTTCCTCACTGTAGATAGACAAAGTGATTTTATCTACTAAAACCATGAGGCTAATATCCTTCATCAACTCCTCCAATTTTGCTGGATCACAGTGAGGTAGTTTTAAAGATCTTTTGTAATGAGCAAGTCCTTTCACACAGCTGATTCTGCTCCAGGCTACAATATGGAAGCAAAGTCACAGCTATTAAAATTCCAACCAATACCTGTTATACATTCTAACAGAGAGAATAGTAACTCTAGACCTCTTAATTCTTTTGATAGAAAAGAACCTTTTTAACTTTTCAAAAAAATAACCCCACGGTCCCATGTACGAAGCTGTATTCCAATACAATAATGCCCTTGTTATGAACCTTGGCTCCCCTGTCGGTTACTTAAGTTTCTCCATTCAACAGTATTTTTTTTTATTATTTTTTTATCTGCATGAGTATACTGTCTGCATGTAGGTTGGTGCACTCGTGTCTTGCAATGCCGTGGAGGTCAGAAGAGGGCATCGGATTCCCCTGGAACTGGAGTTAAAGAAGGTTCTTAGCCACCATGTGGG
This sequence comes from Rhizomys pruinosus, assembly GCA_009823505.1. Classification (NCBI taxonomy): domain Eukaryota; kingdom Metazoa; phylum Chordata; class Mammalia; order Rodentia; family Spalacidae; genus Rhizomys; species Rhizomys pruinosus. Next base: position 680,101 of record VZQC01006709.1, read on the forward strand.
TGCTGGGGATCGAACCCCGGTCCTCTGCAAAAGCAGATGGTAATCTTAACCGCTGAGCCATCTCTCCAGCCCCTCAACAATACTTTTTTTTTTTTGTCTTTTCGAGACAGGGTCTCCCTGCAGCCCCCAGCTGTCCTGGAACTCACTCTGTAGACCAGGCTGGCCTTGAACTCACAAAGATCCGCCTGCCTCTGCCTCCCAAGTGCTAGGATTAAAACAATACTTCTTAAAAACCCAAGTGGCCAACCAGTTGGGGCCACAGAGACCTTGTCTCAAAAACACCAAAAAAAAAAAAAAAAAAAACAAAAAAAAAAACTAAGTTAATACCTCCTCTTAAACTTAGCGCCAAACATTTTAAAATTTCTTTGAAACGCAATTGTTAGAAATAACTACAGTGATGGCTCTGCACATAGAATTGTAGACCATTACCTTCTGCGCGCAGTGAAAAACTGGACTCATTCAAAGGACCAATAAAACAGACTCCAAATCTTTAACTGGCTATAGTAACCTCCGCTTATTGCATTAGTAATCTTTTAAACCAAGATATTCGCAGCCCGGAGCTTACATAAACGCCCAAGATTTGGAACAGAAAGGCCAATTTAAGTACTTAAGCATCTACTAAAAATTACCCAACTCCCACAAGGACACATTTAGCTTTTGTGAAGTTGCAAGAAGCATGTTAAGGTTCTGGACAACATTTCCTCAGTTGAAAAGCGAAAAGGCCGTTTTCTCAAAAAGGGACCGGGGGGGGGGCGTCGCCAATTGGCTTCACGTTCATCTTCCAGCTGCCAAAGACCCAAGTTTAACACACATCGGGGGGCGTCCAGGGTCTAGTGGCAAACGACTGGTGGAGCGTCGGTCACCTCTCAATCGGGTCTGCGGAGTCGTCATCGACGGAGGGTGCAGAGACCTCCGACCCGGCTTGCCGAGCGCTTCCCGCGCTGGGGACCGCCACGACTAGGACCACCCCAGGCCCGGTGCTAGGTGGCGAGGCAGCCCTCACCTTGCTGCGGTCCTCCTCCTGCTGCTGCAGCAACTCGGGAACCGCGGCCATGGCGACGCGGACCTCGAGCAGGGGCCGCCTGGCTGTGCGAGGAAAGAAGAGGCTGGGCCGCCGCTGGGGAGCCTTTCAGGGGCGGCCGCGGCCCCGCCTCCGCCAGCCTCCCTGCCCGACGGCAGCAGGAGGCCGGGGGACTCCGCCACCATCCCAGCAGCCCCGGGCGCAGGCCAGCGGCACGCCACGTGCTCCCCCAGAGGCCTCCCCCGTCCCCGCGGCCGTCCATCTTGGAGCCGGGCAAAGAAGCAACGCGGGGCCTACCCTCGGCTCCGTGCCACGCGGACACCACCACCGCAGGGCCACGATGGGGACGCGAGGTGGGGACGCGAGGACGGGACGCTGTGCCTCGAGAAAGAGCGCGCGCTGGTGCGGGCGGAATTTATGGCTCAGCCCGGGTCCAAGATGGCGAAGAGAGGTGACGTCTACAAGATCTCGTAAAAGCGAAAACGCGGGACTTGGTGGCGCGCGGTTCTACCTGAGGGGAGGGACCAAAGGCTGTGGGATGGGAAGTAAGCGCCGCAGTGCATGCTGGGTCCGCCTCCCTTTGCTAGAGCGCGGGCCTGATAAAAGTACCGGCACTCTGGGAATGTTCGCCCTCTGGGTGCCACAGCGTGGTGACATCTCAAGCACAGGCAGACTCCTATTGTAGGCTGTGCGTTTAATCGAATCGTGTCTTCCGTGTCCAGTTTCGCGCTCAAGGGGCTGCAGCCGTCCTATCCCCGCCATGGCTCCACACCTGCAGAGGAGCTCGCTCACCAGGCCCTGGAGACCCACCTGAGACAAGTGAGCTACAGTGTGTACCATGGGTCTTAATAGCCCGCCTTAAAGACTGTGGGGGACTAAACAGAAAACACTCCTACAGAGTGTTTAGGGAAGAAATTGATATATCGGTGTTGGGGTTTATCTCTTAACTACGATTTGTGTGTGTGTGTGTGGGGGGTGCTTTGGCTTGTTTTAAAGTCAAGCTGACCTCAAACTTGAAATCTGGCCTCAGCCTCCAGAGTGCTGGATTTCCTGGCCTGTGCCAACCAGGCCTCCTCACATTTCTTCAGATTAAAGGTTAGTTGGGTATTGCCCCAAACTGCCCACAGTTGACGTTTAAGTGCCGGCCCTAATGATTTTTTTTATTTTTTTGAAACGGTATCACTATGTAGCACTGGCTAGCCTGGAACTGGCTATGTAGACCAGATTGACAGAGATCCCCCTGCCTCTGCCTACCAAGAGCTCCTTCAGATTTATTTTTTCTAGTTGTATGTGTGTGTGCCTGTGTATGTGTATGTGCACACTTTTGTACAGGTGCCTTTGGAGGCCAAGAGAAGGCATTGGATCTTCTCTAACTAGAGTTACAGGTGGTTGTGAGTCACCTAATGTAGGTGCTGGGAACCAAACCCAGGTCCTCTACGGGCACAACAAGCATTTCTTTTTTTTTTCTGAGCATTTTTAAAAAATTCTTATTTATTTATTTTCTATGTGTATGAATGCACTGTCTGCATGTAGGTTTGTGCACCCGTGTCGTGCAATGCTGTGGAGGTCAAAATAGGGTGTCAGATTCCCCTGGAACTGGAGTTCTCCTGGAATTGGAGTTACAGACGGTTCTCAGCCGCCATGTGGGTGCTGGGGATCGAACCCAGGTCCTCTACGGGCACAGCAAACATTTCTAACCACTAAGTGGTCTCTCCAGTTCATGGCCCATCTGATTTTGCTGAGTCATTGGGACCGAATTTTCTCCAAACATACAAAAAAGTTTAATAAAGTATTCTGATGTGATTTTTCACTTTGGTGGTTCAAGTATATAAGACATATTAATCTTAACATCACTTTTTTTTCATCACTTTTTCAAAATAGGAATACAGAATTTAAAAGAAAGATCTTCAACATTACAGACTAGAGAGAAGTACAGGGGGAATAAAGATCTAGCCATGAAGGTATTTCAGACCATCTGCAAGCTGCTCAGAAGTTTAACTGGGTTTTCTGTGAAGCCAAGCACTCCTGTGGGTTTCTCAACTTCCTCTTATGCATGTGGCCAGAAGAAAAAAAATACATATGAAGAAGTGGACCAAGCCAAGTACTCTCATTTAGTAAGGTCTATCTTGTCATCCAGAGGCCCAGCCCAGACCCCAGAGTCCTTGTTCAAGGAAGATGATATAATCTATGGACCTGTGAGTAAGCAGAAGCCTCTGGAGCCAGAGGAGACAAGAGTTGCACGAAATTGGTTTCCCATCTTCAATCCACAGAGAAGTGTGAAGCCAAATGCAAGTGTTTCTTCAAGTATTTTGAAAATCCCTTTGCAAAGACAGGCGATACCAAGTGTGACACGCATCCTTCAGCAGACCATGACATCAAAACAGATTTTCTTTTTGGAGAGGTGGAAACAGCAGATGATTCTGGAGCTGGGAGAAGAGGGATTTGCAGAATATACTTCAAGTAATTCTCTTAATTATGGTTTATGTATGGTCACTATGCCTTTTTAGACTACAGAGCATTAGTGTCAAAAGAATGAGGCTTAAGAAAAGCTTAGTAAGGAACTACTTTCAAAGGGCCCTAAAAGCATTTTATGCCTGTTAACACTCGGATGGTCCCAGAAAGCTTACTTTTAACTTCATTGTACAGATAAAGTACAGAAATCAAGAAATTTGGCAAATTGACACATAAAATTCATTTAATTTATAAGCTCCAAACATCAGAATTATTTTCGATCATTAAGGAAAAGCCTCTTGAGAGTAGTTTAATAAGCTTTTATTTTTGGGGCTGGAGAGATGGCCTAGCTTTTGAGAGCTCTGACTGCTCTTGCAGAGGACCTGGGTTCGATCCCCAGCACCCACATGGTGGCTGAGAACCCTCATTAACTCCAGTTCCAAGGGAATCTGACACCGTCTTCTGACCTTTGCAGCATTGCACGACACGGGTGCACAAACCGACATGCAGACAGTACATTCATACACATAAAAAATATTTTTTTCCCCTGAGAATCTAGTAAGTACCCATTTTTCAGTGTAAACGGACTAATAGATTTTAAAGCCCTAACAAACCAGAACACATGATCCCTATTTACATTTTGGTATATTGAACCAGTCTAGTGTTTTTGAATAGGAACTGAGTTAATAAACTTTACCTTTCAACTTCTGACCTATTACACAAGTGAAGAGACTAGTTCCTTAATGCAGGTTCTATTCAAAAATAGAGCTTTGAGTTAGGCTGGTGGTACACACCTGTAATCCCTGCAGTCAGGAGGCTGAGGTAGGAGGATCACAAAATCCAGGATTGTCTGAGCTGTGTAAGGAGACAGCATAGGAGCATGAGGTGGTCCCATAAGGATTATATAGGTTAAAACTAACAGGTATCCCTAAGCCTGTGCTTCCCCAAGAGCAGTATTTGTACCCCTAGTGATATATGAACACTTTTTTTTTTTTGAGACAGGGTCTCCCTATAGCCCCTGCTGGCCTGGAACTCACTCTGTAGACCAGGCTGGCCTTGAACTCACAGAGATCCGCCTGCCTCTGCCTCCCAAGTTCTGGGATTAAAGGCATGTGCCACCATGCCTGGCTTAAAGATGGTTCTTAGCTGCCATGTGGGTGCCAGGAATCTAACCTGGATCCTCTGCAAGAGCAGTTGGTGCTCTTAACCACTAAGCCATCTCTCCAGCCCATATGAACACTTTTTAATATGTACATGTGTGAGTGTGTGTTGTGTGTGATGTATCCATGAAGGCCAGAAAGTCATAGATAGTTGTGAGCTGCCTGATGGGGATGCTGGGAACTGAACTTGGATCCTCTGGTAGAGCAGGAAGTGCTCTTAACCACCAAGCCATCTCTCCAGCTCCTATTTGAGCACTTTTACTTTAAGATTAATAAATTTATTCCCAGACATCTCCTCTTAATGTGGGGATCACAGGTACATGCCATGCCCAGCTAATCTATTTTAAAATGGTTTTAAGTTTTATGAGTTGAATATGTTTAATGTTTTCTGAATCTTAAGATTTGTCGTAGGTAGAGGCAGGCAGATCTTTGTGAGTTCAAGGCCAGCCTGGTCTACAGAGCGAGTTCCAAGACAGCTGGGACTACAGGGAAACCCTGTTTCAAAAGGACTAAAAAAAAAACCAAAAGATTTATCATATCCCGAAACCTTGATTTCCATGGGCATGGTCATGTATCTTCCAGGAGTTAGGTCTGTAGCTGGCAGGGAATTATCTAGGCAGTAGACAAAGTCATTTGTTTCATTTGGCTGTGCTGGGAATTAAACCTAGGGCTGGGTGCATGAAACAGGTGCTCTACTGGTAAGTTACCCGACCCTTCCTGTTTTTAACAATTTGGCTTCAGAGTCATTAAGTAGTCTGTAGAATAACTCTGCATCTCTTTTAAGTTTTAATTCCATCAGTCTTAAATTTCTTGTAGGTTGTCCACATGCAAATAATCTCAATTGAGCCAAGTATATGTGAAGTAAAATAATTTTTCTTTTTTTAATTTTTTAATTTATTTTATTATGTGTATGAATATACTGTCTGCATGTAGGTCTGTGCACACATGTAGTGCAATGCCTCGGAGGTCAGAAGAGGGTGTCAGATTCCCCTGGAACTGGAGTTAAAGACGGTTCTCTGCCACCATGTGGGTGCTGGGAATCAAACCCGGGTCCTCTGTAAGAGCAGTCGTCGCTCTTAACTGCTAGGCCATCTCTCCAGCCCCAAATAATTTTTCTTAAATTGAATTCCATTTAGTTCTCCAAGTAATTTACCAGAAGCAATTCCATTTTTCCCTAATGGTAGAAATGACCTTTCAAAGTCTTAGTGAAAACCTGACAAATACGGTTAACATTACTTCATTTGGATCAGATTGTTTTCCTCCTTTTCCATGGATCTTGTCTCTACACATGTCAATTTCTTCCTCTGTTCCTGTGTGTATCTAAACAGTGCTCTCTGATTTTAATGCCCTTAGTGGGCTGGCTGGTGGACTGGAAAGAAGAGAGTCTGGTGCCAGGATGCTTGCTGGTCCAGCATTTTGCTTTGGACAGACTAACAACACTGCCTGTGCCAGCAGGGCCTCGTTTATTAAGATCAGAGTCTAGATACTTATGTAGCTGACTTGTTTGAAAATTAATCTTTAGGCAGCACCAAGATCTGTGCTTAGCCTAAAAGTGCCCCCTCTTTCTCCTTCCCTGACCACTAACCAAGTGAATATGTAGTATTTCTTGTGTTTACCATGTTTGTGTTACAGTTTCTTAAATTAAAAGAGTTAAAATGTTACAGTAGCAGTGAGGACCCAAAGAATGTGGAGACATGCCATTATTTAATGAGTCCAGTTTGAGTAGGGCTTGGGATGTACACTATGGAGGCAGACAAAGGTCTACATAGCAAGTTCCAGGGATACAGGAAGACCCTGTCACAAAAAAAGTTAAAGCCGGGTGTGGTGGCACACGCCCTTAATCCTAGCACTTGGGAGGCAGAGACAGGCGGATCTCTGTGAGTTCAAGGCCAGCCTGGTCTACAGAGTGAGTTCCAGGACAGCCAGAGCTAAAGGGAGACCCTGTCTCAAAAAGACCAAAAAAAAAAGGTTAAAACAGTTGGGCCCGCCTGTCTCCTGGTTTAGGGACCACTCCACAATAAGGTCAGTACACCTTCAGCCATGCTGAAGAGATAGAAGGAACAATTGTCCCTTTAATGAGATAATGTGAGGTATTTTTTATTTTTCCCAGAATTCTTGTCCCCTAGCATAGTAGCTTGAACTACAGTCTGGCAGCTTATGTGTATAAATGTATTGCGTGTTTGTAAGTACACCCCTGTCATGCAATGCCAGTGGAGGACAGAGGCATCAGATTCCTGTGGAACTGGAGTTATAGACAGTTGTTAGCCACCATATGGGTGCTTAAAAGTAAAATCTTTTTGGTCTTTTTGAGACAGGGTCTCCCTTTAGTCCCAGCTGGCCTGGAGCTTGCTATGTAGACCAGGCTAGCCTTGAATTCACAGAGATCCTCAGGCCTCTGCCTCCCAAGTGCTAGGACTAAAGGCTTGAGCCACCATGTCCCAGCTGTAAAGTCTTTTTTGAAAAAGTTTGACAAGATAGCTGTCAGTAAAATGCCTGCCATGCAGGCGTGAGGCCCTGGGTGCAGTCCTCAGCACTGACATAAAATCTAAGCATACTGGCACATAAGGAACATCCACATCCATTCACACAGCCCTGTTTGGACTCAGTGGGTGTATTGGTCACTTTTCTGTTGCTGTGATAAAACCACCATGACCAAGGGAACTTATAAAAGGAAGAGTTTATGGGGCAATGACATACTTCCTCCAGCATAGCCACACCTTCTAAGACTTCCCAGAACAGTGCCACCAACTGGGGACAAAAATGTCTGAATACTTAAATCCTATGGGGGACACTTTCATTCAAACCACCACATTCCACTCCCTGGCCCCCATAGGCTCCTGACCATATAAAATGCAAAATACAGGCTGGAGAGATGGCCTAGCGGTTAAGAGCGCCGACCGCTCTTGCAGAGGACCCGGGTTCGATCCCCAGCACCCACATGGCGGCCGAGAGCCGTCTGAAACTCCAGTTCCAGGAGAACTCCAGTTCCAGGGGAATCCGAGACCCTCTTCTGACCTCCGCGGCATTGCACGACACGGGTGCACAAACCTGCATGCAGACAGTACATTGACTCAAATACACTGCCTCAATGTACCATTACTGATTCCTCCAGCCATAGCCACACCTCTACTAAGACCTTTCTCAGGACAGTGCCACAATGGGGACAAATGTCATGAAATACCTAAAAGCCTATGGGGACACAGCTCAATTCAAACCACCACAGCGGGTCACAAAAAAAGACATGAAGGGGGGGGGGGGGGGTGGGAGGGGGGGGGGGGGGGGGGTGGGGGGGGGGGAGCAAAAGATGGCTGGGGTGAGATTAATCAGATATCTTTTTTTTTTTTTTTTTGGTCTTTTAATTTTTTTTTAGCCCAGCTGTCCTGGGAACTCACTCTGTAGACCAGGCTTGGCCTTGAACTCACAAAGATCCACCTGCCTCTGCCTCCCCAAGTGCTAGGATTAAAGGCGTGTGGCCACCATGCCCGGCAGAATATCATTGAAGATAATATGAATTATCAAAGAATAAATTAATTTTAATAGCTCAACAGATTTTGAAAGAAATTGGAATGAAAAATAAGGTAGAGAGCGATAGAGGAAGACACCTGGTGTTGACCTGTCTTCACGTGTATGTGTGTATATCCACACACATGTACACTTATATGTGCACATGTGTACACTTATATGTGCACATGTATACACCACACACAAAGCATTAGGAAAAATATTCTGGATGCAGCAACTGTCTCAAACTGGTTTAGCACTAAAAAGTTCAACCTCACAACATCCAGTAATTTTTTTCAATTTGGCTATACCGAAATTTGGTACCTAAAGGATTAACGTTTAAAGATAACATTTATGTAATTCGAATTTTTTAGTTTTTAGACCTCTCTTTGGTTTTGTTTGGCTTGGAGTTTATTTTTCCTTTTCCCTTGATTTTCTTTTCAGACATCTTTATACAAGGGAAACAGTTCCATGAAGCCTTGGAAAGCATACTTTCACCCGAGGGGAACTTAAAAGAGAGAGACAAGCACCTCTTCAAATGTGGCTACATTCAGAGTGTCCAGCACATTTTGAAAGATATCAGTGGTGTGCAAGCGCTTGAAAGTGCTGTTCAGCACGAGACCTTAAAGTATGTAGGACTGCTGGACTGTGTGGCTGAGTACCAGTAAGTGCGAGACTGTTCCCTTCTCACTGGGAGGTGGACTAATGTCACGTGGGACACATGATTCCAGTCTACTGGTTTTGGTTGTTTTTTTTTTTTTTTTTGGTTTTTTTTTTTTTTTCTCCTCTTATCCCTGCTTTGAGATGTGGGTATTGTGGTCTTGGCCTCTTTAAAGTCAAGTTGAGGTTATAGATGGAGGACGGGAGGAGAAAGAGCAAGAAGAACCACAAGCTGTACCAGTAGCAAGATCAGACTGGTGGGAAAAAGCTGTAAGACCCAGTTCGATTCCTGCATTTTCTTTGGTCTTCCTTTTTATTCTTTTGCCCCCCCCCTTTTTTTTTCCTGTTTTCCAAAGATTGCGCTGTGATTTGCTGCCCTGGAAATCACCTCTCCTCCTGACTTTCCAGGCAGTGGCTGATATGATAAGAGCTCTAAGCATACTGAAGCTTCCTGCAGTTGAAAAGGTGCTGCTGCATTACTGTTTTTCCCAGTTCTCCCCATTCCAAGGGTCGCTGCAGTCTGCAGATCCCTGTTCCAAACAAAGCCTGTGAGCAACAACAGGATGGGGGTGGGGGCGGGATCTGTGTGTGTGAGACCTTTGGAGCTCTAGTTAAGTAGTAAGTTTTTAAAAAATTGATAGGCCTGGAGCCATAGTCCAGTAGTATAATATGCATGGTTAGTTTACAGGAGGCCCACAGTAGCACACACAAATGGACAGACTTTTCTTTAGTCTAGAAACTATATTTAGACCACCTAACAGTTTGTGGCATAGCTGCTGAGAAGACTTTGTGTGCCAATATATTTAATAGGTTGTTTTGGCTGCCCCCTTGATTAACTAAAGGAACTATATAATGACTTTTGTCAAAGATCTGCAACTGTTTTGTTGCAATTTTAATTTTGGTCAACAAATGAACAAAAATATATATATGGTTATATACATACTAATGGGGTGATGTTGGCTGGTATATGGTATACATTAGTGAAAGAGTAAATCAAGCTGGTTCATTTACCTGCTTATTGTTTCTTTGTGGTGAGAACCTGAGCTCTACTCTCTTAGCAATAGGGAGTGGCTGTATGCATTTGTGTGTGTGTGTGTGTGTGTGTCTGTGTGTCTGTGTTTCTGTGTGTGCATATATGCACACTATGCGTGTATGGAGACCCCCGAGAATCAAGTGGGGGTATCCCTCTGCAATCTCCATCTTATTTTTCGAGACAGGGTCTCTCACTAAACCTTGAGCTCTCAATTTTGGCTATGCTAAGTGACCAGTGAGCCTGTGAGTTCAGCTTGTCCCTGTCCCAACAGCACCGGGTTACAGGTATGCACTGCCACACCCAACTTTTATATGGGTGCTGGGGGTCTAAACTGAGGTCCTCATGCCTGCACAGGAAGCAGTTTACCCACTGAGCATCTTCCCAGCCCCTCTCTTGGGAGTTTTTTTGTATTGGTTTTGTTTTTGTATTTGTTTGGTGTGTTTTTTGTATTTTTTGTCTTTTCGAGACAGGGTCTCCTCTAGCCCCAGCCTGTCCTGGAACTCACTCTGTAGACCAGGCTGGCCTTGAACTCACAAAGATCCGCCTCCCTCTGCCTCCGAGTGCTAGGATTAAAGGCATGCGCCACCCCGCCCGACTATAGTAGTTTTTAATTACAGACACCGAGCTGTGCATTGATAACTAAAATTTAGTCCTTCTAACTGGTATTTCATTCCTTCTGACCAGTATACCCAGCCTTTAGTAGCTATCATTCTACTCTTCTGCCTCTTTATAAAAATTGTATTCTTGGATACAGTTTCACTGTGTAGACCAGGTTTACCTAGTACTCACTAGGCTAGTCTAAAGCTTCTAGCAATCCTCCTACCTCAACCATAACTTCCTGATGGCTGAGATTGCAAGGCATATACCACCACACCCATTATGCCTTTCTACTTCTGAATTCAACTTTTTAAAGATTTTATTTTTAATTATGTGTGTATATGTGTGAGTATGTGCTTGTGTATGCAGGTGCCTATCGAGGCCAGACCTGTCAGATCCCCTGGAGTTGGAGTTGATTAGTTCAGCTATAACCACGGGGTGTGGAAGAACTGTGGCGTCTCCAAGAAGCAGTATGGGCTTTTAACTGCTGATACAACTCTCCAGCCAACCCCTAATTCAACTTTTTTGGAATCCCCATGTAAGTGACATTTCTGTGCCTGGACTTTCACTTGGCATACTGCCTTCAGTTCACCCATGTCATCTCAAATGACAGATTGGCCCTTTTTGGGTTTTTTTTTTTTTATTGTTTTTTTTTTGAGGCAGGGTCTCCCCTATATCCCCAGCTGGCCTGGAAAACTTGCTATGCAGACCAGGCTGGTTTTGAATTCACAGATATCTGCTTGCTTTTGCCTCCCAAGAGCTGAGAAGTGCTGAGATTAAAGGTGTATGCCACCCATGCCCTGGCCCATTTTCAGCAGTCATGTATTGTCTTACTGTTTAGTCCTTTATGTCTTGGATATTAGGCCTCCCGAGATGTATGGTTTTCAAGTATTTACTGTTTCTACCATTGTGCTTCTGGGTGTAGGTCTGCTTTGTGCGTAC
>VZQC01006709.1:699397-775918 GCA_009823505.1 Rhizomys pruinosus
AGGGATCCCACTGCAGGAGTCTTCCATAGGGTTGGTAAAGCTTGGCATGGGATTATCCTGCCCCTTTCCAGTGTTGTCTCTTCTTCGTGATCCTGGCATATGGGCTTCTCCTTGCCTGTATTCCAATGTGAGTCCTAAATGCCTCTTCACTGTGTTCAAGGCTTGCTTTGCTTGCCTCCTTCAGGTGCCTCTTCATAATCCCATCAGCCTGTGCCCCGGTACCTTCCGCTGGCCTCAGGAGATCTCTTTTTTTGTAGTTTTTAATGAGTACGGTCCATTCTTCAGTGTTTTATCTTTTGTCTTTGTGTTCTCTTGTGTTTCAGACACCTTAGAAGTAGATTTGGAGATAGCACTGTAGATTGCTTAGTACTGTCTGATTTGCCCTGGAGCAAGAAATTTATTGGACTTTCTGGTGTTTCATTCTAGGTTCAGTGTGGCTTAATTGTGGTGGCCTACAAAGACGGATCTCCTGCCCACCCTCATTTCATGGATGAAGAGCTCTGTTCCCAGTACTGGGCCAAGTGGCTTCTTCGACTAGAAGAATATACAGAAAAGGAAAAGAACCAGGACGTCCAGAAACCAGATTAGGGGACAGGACTTACTTGGGGACCTTCCACCAGTTTCTGACAGTTTGGGAAGATCCGGTGCTGCTTACTGTATTCCTAAAGGAGAAGTGCCACTGATCTGAGTGCTACATTAACACAAACTGAAGTATTGATTTGTTGGGATGTATTGCTACTGATAAGCCAGAAAAATCTAGATAAAAAGAAGTCAGCTCATGAAACACCAACTCTACTACCTCTATTACCTACCTGAAAAGAGGGCACTTGGTATTGGCAGGCACCTTGGTGACTCATGGACTCCCTTGCACACCTTTTTTATGTTCCTGGCAGGATGCCTAGCCTTGAGAGAAAAGGCAATGATGTTCATGTGCCTAGCATTTCCCTAGGATTCTCGGGAGGGAAGGCCCATGAGCTCCCACCATGTGTGTCACCGCTGCAATAGCTTCCTAAAGCTTGTTTTATATATTAGGGTTCTGTATTATAGCAGTTAGGGAGAAAGCTTATGCTTACCATGAAATACATGTGTAAGCATTTATCCTGGAGGAAACCTAGCTGCCAGAAAGATGGAACACATCACTTATCATTGATGGTGGCCTTTTGCATACCAGATAAGCCTCAAAAGTGGCTAAGCCCATTATCAGGATTTTAGTAACCGTTTCTGATGTCATTCAATAGACTTCGAACATAAAGAAAGATGACATCATGAACTTTGCAGGTAAATGGATGGACCTAGAAGACATGCTGAGTGAAGTAACACAGTCCCAGAAAAACAAACGATGAATGGTATCCCTCATCTGTGGATGCTAGTGCCAATTACCTAGTTGTATGGGAAACTGAGCAACATCAATGTGATCTGAAAACAACTGTGCTCTTATATTGTAGAATCCCTTAAAAAATAAATAAGAATTAAAAAAAAAATAGACTGTGTACATAGAAAGAAAATAGTTTGTAGAATTTCTCAACTAAAAAGAACACTAATATAATCCATTAAGGGTTTTTTTGTTTGATACATAATAAAAATGATTGGTTGTCTTTAGGTGGGGAAACTTAATAATAAGTGCCCATTATTGCCCTGGGGAAGGGTTTTCTGAAGTGGGTTTGGTAGCATTTAAGTTACAGCTGCCACTCTTCTCTGGAAATGCCCTCACAAACAAGACCAGAAGTGTGTTTCCTAGGTGCTTCTAAATCGAGTCACCTTGACAAGACCATCATCACAAGACATGCATTCTGCACTTCCATATTTTTGGGAGGCAGAGGCAGGCAGATCTCTGTGAGTTCAAGGCCATCCTGGTCTAAGGAGGGGGCTCCAGGCCAGCTGAGACTCAAGGGAGAACCTGTCTCAAAAAGACTTTAAAAAAAAAATTGTGAAAACAACCCCAGGCAGGGTTCCTCTGCAGCCTAAGGGCTCACCAGCTGAACAGCTTCTCTGTACTCCTGAGCTATGGGGTAGAGAAATCACAATCCCATGAGAAGGAAGTGGACATTTTAAAGATTTGTTTTTTATTAATGTGTATGAGTGTGTGCAGAGACTAAAAGAGGACAGCAGACTTCCTGGAGCTGGAGTTACAGTCAGTTGTGAACTTCCTGCTACAGATACTGGGAACCAAATGCAAACATAGGTCCTCTGAAAGTAAGAATATTTTTTCCCCCCCCCGGTCTTTTTTTTTTTTTTTTTTTTTTTTTTTTTTTTTTTTTTTTTTTTTTTTTTTTTTTTTTTTTTTTAATGTTTTTTTTTGTTTCTATTTTTTTGCTCCGTTTTTGGCAATGTCGCGGNACACAGTTGCTATTTCTGTTCTCTCTGTTCTACCGGCCTGACATTTCCTCAGCCCATTCCAAGCCCAGTGTACCATTTTAGCTGACGTGGGTGAGTGTTTCTCAGGGACAGCAGATGGATGGAATGACAAATAGCAGGATGGTGGGGACAGCTGAGAAGTGCTTTTTCCTGTGCTAGAACTGTTGGCTGTGCACGTGTTCCTCCGACGTAGTCTAGACACACTGTGGAAACAGCCGTGTGTGGTAGGGGACAGCCGGTGGCCTGGCTTACTTCTTTACTGCAAAGCACCCTCATCTATATCCCCAGGCAATAACTAAGTGACTATCACAATTAGGGGTCCCCCTGAAGCTGACTTGTGATAATCATCTGCTTGGTCCCAGGGACTGTCATAAGGTAGTGGGGCAGTGAAGCAGGGATGACAAGGCCAGGACAGGTGGCCAGTAAGCAGAATGTGGCTATGGGCACCTCCATGTGACAGTAGAGAACATGGCCTAGGGGTGGTCTAGGCTGGGTCATTTACCCACTAGCTCCCATTTTTCATTGGTTAAGATTGGTCCAAAGTGTGTTAATTTCATGGAACTTTGGCCACAATTACATCCAGAAAAAAACAAACCTTTGAGGCAGAATTCTCAGGTTCTTGGTATAGGCTGCCATTGAATATGGTGAGTTGGCTTGGGGTGTGGTGGGCATGCCTTTAGATCCTAACACTTTGGGAAGCAGAGGCAGGGATCATTGTGAGTTCACAAGAAAGACCAGCCTGGTCACAGAGCGAATCCAGACAGCTGGGGCGACAGGGAGACCCTGTCTCGAAAATAGACAAAAAAAAAAAAAAAAAAAAAAAAAGAACCCCCTTTTTTTTTTTTTAAAATATTTTATCATTAATTTTTATTCTATGTGTATGAGTGTATTACCCTGCATGTGACTAGACCACATCTTGCAATGCCTGCAGAGGTCAAAGAGGTGGTGTTGGATCTGGAACTGGAGTTACAGATGGTTAGTAGCCTCCACGTGGATGCTGGTACTCCTGCAAGAGCCTCCAGTGCTCAACGCTGAGCCATCTCTCAAGCCCAAGATGACACACGTTCCTGTGTGTGTGTGTGTGGGGTGTGTGTGTGGTGTGTGGTGTCCGGAGGCACGTGAATATGTAATGGGACTGTGGGATAGTGGGTCTAAGCGGGGGGAAGTTAGACAGGTCGTGAGATGTGGGGTGGTTGTGGAGAGTAGATGCCGGGAGACACTGTCCATGCACAGAGCAAAAGGCAGAGGAAAGGCAAATTCACTGTCTATCCTGAGCTAGGAGGCCAGGTTCTGCCCTACTTAGCACTCCCAGCACTCTGGCCTTGGACTGTAGGATTGGTACCCATGGCCCCTGAGTTTTCAGACCTTCAGCCTCAGACTGCTTGTGATGCTTTTGGACTTGGATGAACCACACTGCCACTGCCCTGGCTCTCTAGCTTGCAAGGTGGCACACAGATTCCTCAACCTCCAAAGTCATGTGAGCCAGTTCCCCTAATAAACTCTCCTATCTGTCTATATATGTGATGGCTTCTGTCTCTCTGGCAAATCCTGACGGATTGCCCAGATAACTCATAGTCCTATGACTTCTTAGCATCTTGTCCTCCCTATTGCCTCACAAGCATTCACTGATCCCTCCAGTGCTATGCCTACCTTCTAAGTCAGACTGCATACGGAATTCACTCACAGCCTTTTAGCCAAGCACTGACCAGCACTAACTACTCTAACTCTGGTGAGCCATTCTGCCCCACAGATCTTTCTCTGCTCGCCTGGGACAGGGTGTTTGCCCTGCTGTTTGTCCTTAGTTCTCCCTGTAGCCCTAGCTGATTCAATATGTAAACCACTAGCCTCTCCTCCTGAGTCTGGGATCAAAGATGTGGGCCGTGGGGAAGTAGTGGGGAACTGTTAAAATACGCAGCCACTCAGGAGGCAGAGGCAGGCGGAATCTCTGTGAGTTCAAGCCAGCTGGGTCTAACATAGTGAGTTCCAGGACAGCTGGGGCTTACAGGGAGACCCTGTCTCAAAAAGACGCAAAGCAAAACAAAATACAAAAATAAAGATGGTGCGCCCCCTCACCCAGCTCTATGGGCTTTTGAATGCTATCATTTGCTTGACATTGAATTAAAAATGTACCCAAAGTCCTGTGTGGTGGCGCACTTTTAATCCCATAATCCTAGCACAGGGAAGGCAGAGGCAGAGGCGGATCTCTGTGAGTTCAAGGCCCAGCGTGAACTACATAGTGGGTTCCAGGCCCAGCCTTGAACTACTGTGAGTCCCAAGGCAGCTGGGGCTACAGAGGGAACCCTGTCCAAAAACACCAAAAAAAAAAAAAAAAAAAGTACTGTTGAAGGACAACTTTGTGGAGCTGGATCACTCCTTCCATTATGTAGGTTTAGGGAGGTTAAACTGAGGTCAGAGGAGCTGATGGCAAGTGCATTTACCCATTGAGCCAACTCGCCATATTCAAGTTTTAGATAAAAAACTACCACTAACGGCACCCCTGCCCCCCCAAAACACACATAATCACACTCTAATATTACAGCAATGGAAAATTAGCCATTGATTAAAATGAAGCTCACACAGCAAACAGTATGCATGCACTAACTGTGCATTGATCTAGCCATATAGGCGTATCCCATGCATTAGGTGATAAACATAGACTTGCAGTGGTGAAGGGACCAAGTAGAACACAGAAACACTGTAACACTGACATGATACTACTGGAGTTCAGTGAAGGGTAGAGCCAGTTCCAAGGAAGAAACAAATATTTTCTCAGTGTCACATATCTTCCCATGTTCAGCTTACAACACTGAGGTCAGTATCCACCCCAAAGTACCAATGAGGACCTGCCACTGGGAGGTTTTGAAGTGAAGAACTCATATTCAGGGCTGGGAAATTGGGCCCACGGCTGTCTGTTTTCTGCGCTTCTGCTTCCTGTTCTCCACCATATTGTTTCCAGTGGAACAGGTAAGGTTTGGACTGGACATTATATGGAGAATCGGGGTTTAGGCTCACTTACATACGGCTACATAGTGAGACCCAAAAGAAAAAAGAAAAAAAAAAAAAAAAAATGCTGTGAATAAAAAGAAGTTGTTTTAGTAAAAGGCACTGTAACAAACAAAAGCGTAGGAACAGGGGCCCAGAAGTGGAGGTTTGATTGTTGCTTTTTTTTTTTTTTTTTAACAGGTCTCACCTGTAGCCCGAGCTGGCCTGAACTCCACTCGAGACTAGGCTGGCCTTGAACTCACATAGATCTGCCTCCCAAGTATGAGATGAAGCATGTGCCACCATGCCTGGCTTGAAGACAGTTCTTAGCCTCCATGTGGGTGCTGGGATTGAACCCCGGGTCCTCTGCAAGAGCAGTAGCACTCTTTAAACGCGCTAGGCCATCTCTCCAGCCCTGTTTCTGAGGTGTTTAATTGCAGGTGACCCTTAATTGCTGTTTAGTCCTTTTTTCCTTTTCTTGGCCTTTTAACACTTCCCATTAATTTAGCGACAGAACTTAAAGCCATGTTATATGAATTATGGGAGCATTGGTTTGGACATCCTTACCTTTCTTTTTTAAATTATTTTATTTATTTATGAATGTTTTTGCCTGCATGTGGGTAAATACACTGGTGTTCTGCAGTGCCCATGGAAGACAAAAGAAGCTATCAGATATCAGATCCCCTGGAAAAAAAATGCATGGTTGTTAGCTACTATGTAGGTGCTGGGAATCGAACAGGGTCCTCGGTAAAACAGCCAGTATTCTTTTGTTTTTTTTAATTTTTTTAATTATTTAGTTATTTATGAGGTGTAATGAATGTATTGTCTGCAGGCAAGTTTGTGCCCCCTGTTGTGCAATGACGGAGGTCAGAAGAGGGTTCTCGGAGTTCTCCTGGAACTGAGTTCTCCGGAATTGGAGTCTCAGACGGTGCTCGGCCGCCGGTGGGGGCTGGCTGGGGGGGGGATCGAACCCGCAGTAGTCTTAACCAGTGAGCCATCTCTCTCCAGTATTCTTAACCACCGAGCTATCTCCCCAGCCCTTGACATCTTACCTGACGAACATTTTTGTACAAGTCTTTAAATGTATCTATGGGGCCAGATTGTCAGGGGGTGAAAGGCCCTGTTGGCAAATCTGGCTGACTTGGTTTGATCTCTGGGACCCAGATGGTTGAAGGAGAGAAATGACTCCCCAGAGTTGTTCTCTGACTCCACACAGGTGTATGCACCAGATGCAGGTGCACACATACACTAACTAAAGAACTAAACAAATGTAGTGGGGTTCTTCAAAGAACTTTTAAAATTTTTTATTGATTTTTTAGGTGTATGAATGTACTGTCGCATAGGGTTAGTTACCTGTGTCATGCAATGCTCTGGAGGTCAAAGGGGCATTGGATTCCCATGGAACTGGAGTTAAGGGACGGTTGTTCGCGCCGCCATGTGGGTACTGGGGATTGAACCGGTCCTCTGCAAGAGCAATTCGTGTTCCCTTAACCGCTAGGCCATCTCTCCAGCCACAAATTAGTGTTTTTTATACTTCTAGGGTGATAGCTTACCACTTAAAGCACCCTTAGATCCTGCAGTTTTTATTTTATTATTTATTATTTATTTATTTATTTATTTAATTTAGTTATTTAAAATTTTATTTTTTGAGACAAGGGTCTCCCGAATCCCACAGCTATCCTGGAATTCACTCTGTAAAACCAGCTGGCCTTGAACCACAGAGATCTGCATGCATCGGCCTCCCCGAGTGCTAGGCCCAAGGCGTGCGGTCACCACGCCCGCTTAAAGATGGTTCTAGCCCCATGTGGTGCTGGGAATTGGAACCCGGTCCTCTACAAGAGCAGTCGGTGCCTTCAACCGCTAGCGAGCCATCTCCCCAGTCCTCAGTCTTTGCTTTTAGAAGCCTTCACAGCCAGGTGAAGCACAATTTGGATATTGTGGTGGTTTGAAGAGAGTGTCCCCCCATAGGCCTTAAGTATTCAAACATTGTCGCCAGTTGGGGGCAGTGTTTTGTGAGGTCTTAGAAGTGTGGCTGTGCGGAGGAAGTAAACACAATCATTGGGCCGGCTAGTGAGTTGAACAAGCCTTGCTAGTCTCTAGAGGCTCCCCACCTCTGGCTCTCTCTCTCGTGCGCTCTCGAGATAAGGGAGAGGGACCGTGGCGTGGCCTGCGAAGGCCAGCCCCGGCCACCATGCGTCCCACCACAATGGAATCTAATACCCTGGAACTGTCAACAGTAAACTCAAATAAACCGTCCTTGTATCGTGTGTCCATGTTTGGCTCAGATTATCAGCGGGAGGTAGTGATCGGCTGTATGGTTAGATATATAGCGGTTCGTAGTAGGAGGTGATGGAATGTGAGCTACCTGTAGTGTAGGGCTGACTGCATGGGCTAAGTTTTTGTGGGCGAATCGAGCAAGACGAGGGACGAGGGCGGGCGACTGGACGTTTGCGGCTCGAGCGAAGGGCTCGTTGACACCCGCGGTAAGTGCTGTTCCTCCCCGGGCGCAGGGGCATGTCTCAATCTGGAGGGCGTTGCAGGGATCGCGGGTCCGGCTATGTAGGGTGTATGGAAAATCGAGCGGCTAAATGTTGCGTCTCCTGGAAGGAGATGGAAGGCCTGACTGCGGACGCAGCGCAGCCTTCTGCTTGCGTGGTACGCTCCGCGGGATGTCCCTTAGAACAAAATTCTCGGGCGCTCAGTGCGGCTCTATGCTTGTATTCTGCGTGGATCGAACCCGGGTCCGCTCTGTAGAGTGGTCGGCGCGCTTAACCACTAGCCATCTCTCAGCCGACTCAAACGCTTCCGTTTATAAGTTCCCTTGCGTCAATGGTGAATTTAATCACAGCAACAAAAGTGGACTAAAACAGATATGAACTGGGATTCTCTGAGAACTCAGCTTTGTGGTGCTCACACACCAAACACTGAGGTAATCTCACCCATTTGGAAGGTAGGTAGCCCTCAGGGAAAGTCCAACCTGGATGGAATTGCAGTCTCCTCATTTTGGCAAACAGCCTCATTCTTAATTTATCTCCTTATTGAGCAGTGACCCAGATGCATTCACTTGTGAAAGAGGGCTTTCTTACTGGGCTTTGCAGAAAAGACTTCCCTAATCTAGGACTAACAAGAAAAGCTGTCACCATGGTAGAAAAATTAGAAGTACAGCTACCTAAAATGTAGGAAGTAGATAATAGAAAACTTTCATTTGGTCGATCTTATTCCAAGCAAAGAGCTGATCCCTGGTGGCACACACAAGGAAACTGAGGCAGGAGGATCAGTAGTTGAGGCTCACCTGATATACCTGAGAAACAAAAGACAAAACACAAAAGGAATGAGATCAAACCAGCATATGTAGTACCCAACTAACATGCCCAAGTTACTCCAAGATGCAGGAGGTGGCTGGCTTCTGCCTTATAACTGCAGTGCACTTTCCTACCACTAGATGGCAATCCCATTCTAAAGCAGACTTCATTCAAGCAATGACTAGATTCCAAATAGTTTTCAACCTATTAGCTGAAAAGTTTCATAACTTTTCTGTTACTGAATATATGAGAAATCAGAAAATATTAGACACTACCAGTGGGAGTCGATAACATCAGTAGTCCTATCTTGGTTTTTCTGTTCCAGTGACCAAAATCAACTTCGGGGTGGAGAGAGGGTTTTAGTTAGACTGTATAGTTTTACAGTCCATTGTTGAAAGAAGTTCAGGGCAGGAACGGAAGGCAGAGGCCATGGAGGATGCTGTTTTCTGGCCTGCTCAGCTACTCATATGACCCATGTCCCACCTGCCCAGGGGTAGTACTCCTACAGTGGGCAGGGTCCTCCGACACCAATTAACAATGAAGTGCCCCACAGGCGAGGCTAAGGCCAATCTGTTGGAGAAATCCTCAGTTGAGGCCTCCCTCTACCCCAGGTGACCCTACTTAGTGTCAAGTTGACAATTAAAAACTAGCCAGTACAGTCATTTTGGAGAGAATTGATAATAATGTTCAATCTGTGACCCAACAAAGAGGTTGGATCACTGGAAGGTGATGGTGGTTGAGATTTTGTTCCCAGGGTGTGGCACACACTCCTCTAAGTGCTTATCTTACAACTCTTTAAGTATTATTATTTCCCCTCAATATACAAATGAGAAAGTACGTCAATCTAGGTTGGGTAATTTATCCAAGGTCACGGGGTCCACACCCTACTTTGCATTACACTGCACACACCGTGTACTGGAAACCCCACACCAAGGCAATCACGAAAGCACTGCCTATACTGGCAAAGCATTAATAGTTCATTAATGTATCAATAAATATGAGGGGGTGCTACAGAATAGTTAAAACCAAGCAAGTCAGGCTATCTACATGTGGTCAACCTGAGTAGATCTCCAAACTCAATTGTTGAGGGGTGGGGTGTAGCTCATGGTTGGAGCCTATGCCTAGAAATTGAACGCCCCTAGAGCTCAATTCTCGCAACTGGAAAAAAGACAAAAAAAAAAAAGGTGAATCGAAGTAATTAAAAACTAGACAGACAGCAAATTTTCTTCATGGAAATCAGTACATGCAATAGATCTATAAAAAGTCACACTAGAAACGTATATGGCAAATTCATAGAACAATCACAAGGGGCAGTGTTTGCCATTTGGTGTTTTGACAAACACACCAATACAAACACCTAACTCAGACCGACATTTTAGGGTCAGAGTATTACTCAAACCTGTAACTTATTGTTAAGGCAATGTACTGACTTCTTGCTCAATCAGGGGTATCTCCCCAAAGAGATGCTCTCAGTTCCCTTCTCGGCACAGATCAGGGGTCAGGCCAGGACGTCTCTACTTAACTTTCAGGCGCTGGGGGCTAGAAGGAAGTCAGTTCTGCCCTTTACTCAGGGTTGATTGCCTTAAGAATGTTTTTTAATACCAGACCAAAACAACTTGAAGTTTCTTTAAAATAAAAGTTCCTACTATTCCTTGCTTCACTTTTCCTGTGTCTAGAAGGACGTAATTATAATCAAATGTTAATTGCTCAGGTGGAAAGCTGCAGTGATTAAAACAATTACCCCTCTCTAGCACCTCTTAAAGCTGCTAGGCAAATTGGTTACCTAGGAACAGTCTTACTACCAACCCTGTTCCTGTTTGCCAAGGTCAACACATAAAACTGCGGGTCATATGTTGACAAGTTTCCCTATAATTTAATAGGTTCACAGAGGTTAATGGTCTCAGATTATTATGTTGTAATGGCTGCAAGGAAGGGGTCAGGTCTGAAGGGTGACAAAATTACGATTTTTGAATAAAATTAAAATTGGCTTTTAGTGTCAGGTTTGTTTCTTCAGATGCAATGAATAAGCATGAAGTGAGTTCCATCTGTTATGTTTTTTGCAGTGACGGGGACTCAAACCGCAGGCCCATGTGTATGCTTAGGCAAATGCTCTTAAACACTGAGAATCCTCAGCTAAACTATAAAGGAAAATGGGAAGTAGTGGTATGGTGTTTTGTTCTCTCAAGGAACGTAGAGAAAAGCTAAGTTCAGCTGAGGGGGGGGGTTTGGTCAGAGAAGGCATTGATCACACAACTAATCCGTGGCCCCCGTAAGAGCTAAAACATCCTGAACTCTGTGGAAGGGGGTCTTGATGGTTCAGAGAAGCCTCATGCCAGTCTGACTTCGCCCTGTGATAGTACTGTAGACGGTTACAGGCATGACGAGCACTGGTGACCAGACAGCTTCACCCCTATAATCCAGCTGGAAGGGATCTGACAGTCTCCCCAGGCACTGTGCTCAGGTGGCAAATCAACGTCGCACACACATACATATAATTAAAAATAAATCTCAGAGAGATAGCTCAGAGTTAGGGGCATCTGGCTGCACTTGCAGAGGACCCAGTTTTAATTCCCACCAAGACATCACATGGCACTCTACAACCACCTGTAGAAACTCCCATTTCCAGGTGAGAATCTCGAGTGTGTTCGTCAAGGTAAAGAAAGCTCGCATGTATCCGTCGAGCGCACAAACTTGCACACAGGTGGAGTGCACTGTACATATCAGAGGGGAAAGTGCATACACATAAAAATAAAAAAAATTGTTTACAAATCCAGAGCTGGCATACGGGAGTCTGTGGTGCATCCGGCCTTAAACTCACAGCACTTGGGAAAGCAGAGGTCAGGTGGTTTCTTGGTGTGAGATTGAGGCCAGGTACCTGTAGTATACGACATCGTCAATCGCAGGCTCTACGGCTAGGACTATAGTTGAAGAGCAGTCTTACATGAGCGATGCACTAGGATCCTGATAAGAGCATTCAGAATGAAATAAATACAGTAAATCGTTGTTTTTTTTTTAAT
Organism: Rhizomys pruinosus; assembly: GCA_009823505.1. Taxonomy (NCBI): domain Eukaryota; kingdom Metazoa; phylum Chordata; class Mammalia; order Rodentia; family Spalacidae; genus Rhizomys; species Rhizomys pruinosus. The sequence continues at coordinate 711,054 of VZQC01006709.1, forward strand.
TTTTTTTTTTTTATTTTTTATGATGTAATATTTGAAGATTTCAAAGATGATTGACTGCTGGGTTTTTCACCTGATGTATTAACTGATTTGCATTGTCAGAGTTGCTCTACAACACGACTGCATCTGACTAATGCCTGGTGCAGGAGAGAGGGTGCTCGGATTCCTCCTGGATGATCTCACTGGAGCTTTCCTTGGTCTACCTGGAATTTCAGTTACTGGACTTCTCGCGCCATGTGAGGTGCTGGGGATCGAACCCGGGTTCGCTCTGCAAGAGGGCGGTCGGCGCGTCTTAAACCGCTGGGGACGGGGAGGAGGGGTATGGCCTCATCATGCGGAAGTCCTTTCATACTCTGTCAACTAGATCGGGCCTCCGAGCCCAAGAAGTTTAAAAAATCTGTAGAAAAAAACGAAATCCCGTGACCACAGTTTATTAGGTAGGGACTAGCAGTCCACGGAATGCTTGTCTTCGCTTGTTGGGTTGCCCACCTGACTACCCAATCTCTGAATTCATACTGTTCACCAGCGGCAGATGGGCATATTATACAGCGTTGCTGCCAAGTGTACAAACAATGATCATGCTGCACTCCACCCACATGCCATTTCATCATGTGCACCCACCCACTGCCATTTCATATGTGCACCCCGCACACATGCATTTTCATGTACACCCCGCATGCTTACGCTCATTGTCCAGGCTATGCTGCGATTATATGTGTGTTTGTCATTAGTTCTGGCGGGTGCCTAGGCACAGCGTCATTTGTCACATATGGTTGCACCCAGCAACAGACAATATTGTGCCCACAATTGTAATAGTGTGTAACCATACACACCAATATAAGTGTAAGAATAGCGGTTGCAAACGAGAAAGGCGTGATGTGGATGCATCAATGCTGCATAATTCACATCGTTGTGGGTTTGTGCGAGGAGGCCGTTGGAAGGAAGACTGCCACAGCTCTACCACGTGGAGCTATACAGAAAATTTGGGGCAAGTATTGCCTGGCTACACAGTGGAGAGCTATCTTTCCAAACAAAGGTTTATTCCTTTAGATTAGAAAACCTCTCCGCATATTCTGCTGGGACGGAGTGTGGTATAAGGGTGTGGGTGATATGGTATGTGGGTGGTAGTTAACATAAAATCCTAACATATGTGTGTAAGATATTTAATAATATTAGTTTTTTTAAAAAAAAGGGAGGAAGGGGGAAAAACTAGGCCGAGGGAAAAAAGTTGAGTCGCTAGGCAGGGGTGTAACGGCCGTCAGCCCCAGCTGTCCTGGAACTTACTCTGTGGATCCAAGATCATAGCAGGTGTGTTAGCTAACCGGATGGTCCTGCGAGAATCACGGTAACCCGCCTCTGCGTCTCGCCACAGCACTTGCGTGTGCATCTATACAGCGTAAGCCACCCCTTTGTATGCTCTCGGTGGCTGTGGCTACATAGCTACAAGTCAACTTCATCTTACCACATTACATTACTGTCATTCATGTTGATATCGTCAGCGATGCTGTTTGCATGGTACGGACATAGGGAGTGTAGCGAACCATGGGTACGCTCCTCCGACGCATCGGTCCTAGTAACGTATGGCGACTACGCAGAAGGTAGATGAGTTAGACAAATTACGGACCAGCGGCGCATGCGTGTGAGACTCACAGACTAGATACATCGTTTGAGCATAGCTAGGTCCCTGCCTCTGCCTCCAAGTGCTAGATTAACAGGAGTGTGCCACCAGCCCGGCAAAAATTAATGATTCTTAATGTGATTTGCCTTTTTTCCTCTTCCTCATCACCTTTTTAATATTTTTTTTATTTCTATGTGTAATGAATGTACTGCTGCATTGTAGGTTTGTGCACCCATGTCCGGGCAATGCCCTGGAGGTCAAGAGGGGTCTGATTCGGATGTCCCCTGGAACTGAAGTTAAAGACGCGTTCTCAGCAGCGCATGTGGGTGCTGGGAATCGAACCTGGGGTCCTCTGCAAGAGCAGTTTGGCACTCTTCAAAAACCGTTGAGGCCAATCTCTCCCAGCCCCATCACCATTCTAACATAGAGAAAAGGCCTCACTATTTGCCCAGGCTGGCTCTCGGCTTGGTTCAAGTGGTCTTCTTGTCTCAGCCTCCTTGTAGTAGGAATTTTATGTGTGATGCTTGCCCAATGTGTTACATTTTTTTTTTGTCCTGAGACAAGGTCTCCCTTTGAAGCTTCCAGTTGGCCTAGAGCTCTCTATGTAACCAGGCTGGCCTTGAACCATAGAGATCCACCTGCGGTCTGCCTCCTAAAGTGCTGGGACTAAAGGCATTGTGCAATGCGGCGCAACGGGGGGGGGGGAACTTTTAGTGTCTTTCAGGATGGGTGAGGCTGCAGAGCTTAAAGAATCTCAGTGGGCACCAGTGGGTGGATCAACAGGATGTTTATATAATAAAGGTCTTCAGTAGTGCTCAGAGTTAAGAATCAAGCTGGGGGTGGCATGCCTTGAATCCCGCGGCGCAATCTCTATGAGCCAGGCCAGCCTGGTCTACAGAGTATCCAGGCCAGCTGGGACTAAAGGGAAACCTTGTCCAAAAGAACCAGGGGAGGGGGCTGGAGAGATGGCCTAGCGTGTTAAGAGCGCCGACCGCTTTCAGAGGACTCCAGTGTCATCCCCAGCACCCACCCACTGGCGGCTGAAGAACCGTCCTGAAACCCCCAACTCCAGGAGAACCCAAGCTCCAGGGGAATACCTACGCCCCACTTCTGACCTCCGCGGCATCGCACGAACGGTGCACAGACTTGCATGCAGACAATAACATTCGTACCACCATACAGAAATCATAAAAAATATAATAAAAAAATTAAAAAAAAAAAAAAAAAAAAAAAAAAAAAAAAAAAAAAAAAAAAAAGAAAAAAAAAAAAAAAAAAAAAAAAAAAAAAAAAATAATTTTATTTATTTCTGTATGTGTACGAATGTATTGTCTGCATGCAAGTCTGTGCACCCGTGTCGTGCAATGCCGCGGAGGTCAGAAGTGGGCGTCGGATTCCCCTGGAGCTGGAGTTCTCCTGGAGTTGGAGTTTCAGACGGTTCTCAGCCGCCATGTGGGTGCTGGGGATCGAACCTGGGTCCTCTGCAAGAGCGGTCGGCGCTCTTAACCGCTAGGCCATCTCTCCAGCCCCCTCCCCTGGTCTTTTTGAGACAAGGTCTCCCTTTAGTCCCAGCTGGCCTGGAACTCTGTAGACCAGGCTGGCCTGAGCTCATAGAGATTTGCCTGCCTCTGCTGGGATCAAAGGCATGCTCCACCACACCCAGCTTAGAAGCATTCTTAACTGCTGAGCCATCTCTCCATCCTTGAAATGTACACTTTAAAAAAGTTAACACGTTGCTGCCGGGCATGGTAGCACATGCCTTTAGTCCCAGCACTTAGGATGCAGAAGCAGGCGGATCTCTATGAGTTCAAGGCCAGCCTGGTCTACATAGAGAGCTCTAGGCCAGCTGGAACTAAAGGGAGACCTTGTCTCAGACAAAAAAAAAGGTTAACACATTGGGCAAGGCATCACACATAAAATTCCTACTACAAGGAAGCTGAGACAAGAAGACCACTTGAACCAAGCCGAGAGCCAGCCTGGGCAAATAGTGAGGCCTTTTCTCTATGTTAGAAGGTGATGGGGCTGGAGAGATGGCTCAACGGTTAAGAGTGCCAACTGCTCTTGCAGAGGACCCAGGTTCGATTCCCAGCACCCACATGGCTGCTGAGAAGCGTCTTTAACTTCAGTTCCAGGGGAATCCGACGCCCCCTTCTGACCTCCAGGGCATTGCCCGACATGGGTGCACAAACCTACATGCAGACAGTACATTCATACACATAAAAAATAAAAAAATATTTTAAAAGGTGATGAGGAAGAGGAAAAAGGCAAATCACTATTAAGAATATTAATTTTGCCGGGCGTGGTGGCACACTCCTTTAATCCTAGCACTTGGGAGGCAGAGGCAGGCGGATCTTTGTGAGTTCAAGGCCAGCCTGGTCTACAGAGTGAGTTCGAGGACAGCCAGAGCTACAGGGAGACCCTGTCTCAAAAAGACCAAAAGAATATTAATTTTGCCAGGTGTGGTGGCTCACGCCTTTAATCCTAGCATGGGAGGCAGAGGCAGGGAGATCTTTGTGAGTTCAAGGCCAGCCTGGTCCACAGAGTAAGTTCCAGGACAGCTGGGACTACAGGGAGACCCTGTCTCAAAAAGACCAAAAAAAAAAAAAATGTTAATTTTTGGATATCACCCATAAATGATATATATTAAAATCCAGCAGAATATGGAGAGGTTTTCTAATTAAGGATAAACCTTTGTTTGGAGATAGTCTCACTGTGTAGCCAGGCAATACTTGCCCCAAATTTTCTGTATAGCTCCACGTGGTAGAGCTGTGGCAGTCTTCCTTCCAAGGCCTCCTGTGTGAATTATGGATGTGCATCATCACGCCTTTCTCTTTGAGCTTTTTACATTTATTGTGTGTATGGGTGCACATATGAAATGGCATGTGTGTGGGTGCACATATGAAATGGCATGTGTGCGGGTGCACATATGAAATGGCGTGTAGGGGTGCACATATGAAATGGCATGTGTGGGGGTGTACATGAAATGGCATGTGTGGGGGTGCACATATGAAATGGCATGTGGGTGGGTGCACATATGAAATGGCATGTGGGTGGGTGCACATATGGAATGGCATGTGTGTGGGTGTACATATGAAATGGCATGTGTGTGGCAGTAAGGACAACCTTGTGGACTTGGTTCTCCTATCACGTGTGGTCAGGGATTTTTTTTTTTTTAAGATTTTTAATTTTGGGGGCTGGAGAGATGGCCTAGCGGTTAAGAGCGCCGACCGCTCTTGCAGAGGACCCGGGTTCGATCCCCAGCACCCACATGGCGGCCGAGAGCCGTCTGAAACTCCAGTTCCAGGAGAACTCCAGTTCCAGGGGAATCCGAGACCCTCTTCTGACCTCCGCGGCATTGCACGACACGGGTGCACAAACCTGCATGCAGACAGTACATTGATACACATACCGAAATAAATAAAAAATAATAAAAAAAATTAAAAAAAAAAGATTTGTAATTTTATTTTGGTCATTTTGAGACAGTCTTCATGTAGTCCTAGCTGGCCTGGAACTTACTGTGTAGACCAGGCTGGCCTCAATCTCACAAAGAACCACCTGCCTCTGCTTCCCAAGTGCTGGGATTAAAGGCATGCACCACCATGCCTGGATATGTAAATTTTTTTATTTTTATGTGTATGCATGTATGTAAGTGCACCCATGTTGTGCAGTGCCCGAGGAGATCAGAAGAGAACATCAGATTCTCCTGGAACTGGAGTTACAGGTGGTTGTAAGCAGCCATGTGAGTCTTGGGAATTAAACCTGGGTCCTCTGCAAGAGCAGCCAGTGCTCCTAACTCCTGAGCTATCTCTCTGAGATTTATTTTTAATTATATGTATGTGTGTGTCTACGTGGATTTGCACACCTGAGCACAGTGCCTGGGGAGACTGTCAGATCCCTTCCAGCTGGAATTATAGGTGGTTGTAAGCTGTCTGGCATGGAGTGTCTACACTCAGCTGCTGAGCCTCTCTCCAGCCCCAGTTCTAGGAATCTTAACGGGGGGATTCAGGCATGGTACGAAGTGCCTTTATCTGCTGAACCATGAAGACTCCCTTTCAAAGATAGAAGATGTAGCTTTGTAGGCTTTAGTTTTTGAGAGAACAAAAAACCACCACTACATTCCCATTTTCCTTTATAGTTTAGAGCTGGTGAATATCTCAGTGGTAAAGCATTTGCCTAAGCATACACATGGGCCTGAGTTTGATCCCCGTCACTGCAAAAACAAACAGATGGAACTCTACTCATGCTTATTCATTGCATCTGAAGAAACAAACCTGACACTAAAAGCCAATTTTAATTTTATTCAAAAATCGTAATTTTGTCACCCTTCAGACCTGACCCCTTCCTTGCAGCCATTACAACATAATAATCTGAGACCATTAACCTCTGTGAACCTATTAAATTATAGGGAAACTTGTCAACATATGACCCGCAGTTTTATGTGTTGACCTTGGCAAACAGGAACAGGGTTGGTAGTAAGACTGTTCCTAGGTAACCAATTTGCCTAGCAGCTTTAAGAGGTGCTAGAGAGGGGTAATTGTTTTAATCACTGCAGCTTTCCACCTGAGCAATTAACATTTGATTATAACTTACCGTGTCCTCTCCTAGACACAGAAAAGTGAAGCAAGGGAATAGTAGGAACTTCTATTTTTAAAGAAACTCAAGTTGTTTTGAGCTGGTATCTAAAGAAAAACATTCTTAAGGCAATCAACCCTGAGTAAAGGGCAGAACTGACTTCCTTCTAGCCCCCAGCGCCTGAAAGTTAAGTAGAGACGTCCTGGCCTGACCCCTGATCTGTGCCGAGAAGGGAACTGAGAGCATCTCTTTGGGGAGATACCCCTGATTGAGCAAGAAGTCAGTACATTGCCTTAACAATAAGTTACAGGTTTGAGTAATACTCTGACCCTAAAATGTCGGTCTGAGTTAGGGTTTGATGTTCTTCCAAAACAAATGGAACATGTCCACTGTGATTGTTCTATGAATTTGCCATATACGTTTCTAGTGTGACTTTTTATAGATCTATTGCATGTACTGATTTCCATGAAGAAAATTTGCTGTCTGTCTAGTTTTTAATTACTTCGATTTCACCTTTTTTTTTTTTTTCTTTTTCCAGTGCTGAGAATTGAGCCTAGGGCCTTTCATATTCTAGGCAAGTGCTCCACCACTGAGCTACACCCCACCCCTCAACAATTGAGTTTGGAGATCTACTCAGGTTGACCACATGTAGATAGCCTGACTTGCTTGGTTTTAACTATTCTGTAGCACCCCCTCATATTTATTGATACATTAATGAACTATTAATGCTTTGCCAGTATAGGCAGTGCTTTCGTGATTGCCTTGGTGTGGGGTTTCCAGTACACGGTGTGTGCAGTGTAATGCAAAGTAGGGTGTGGACCCCGTGACCTTGGATAAATTACCCAACCTAGATTGACGTACTTTCTCATTTGTATATTGAGGGGAAATAATAATACTTAAAGAGTTGTAAGATAAGCACTTAGAGGAGTGTGTGCCACACCCTGGGAACAAAATCTCAACCACCATCACCTTCCAGTGATCCAACCTCTTTGTTGGGTCACAGATTGAACATTATTATCAATTCTCTCCAAAATGACTGTACTGGCTAGTTTTTAATTGTCAACTTGACACTAAGTAGAGTCACCTGGGGAGAGGGAGCCTCAACTGAGGGATTTCCTCCACCAGATTGGCCTTAGCCTCGCCTGTGGGGCACTTCATTGTTAATTGGTGTCGGAAGGCCCTGCCCCCTGTAGGCAGTACTACCCCTGGGCAGGTGGACATGGGTCATATGAGTAGCTGAGCAGGCCAGAAAACAGCATCCTCCATGGCCTCTGCCTCAGTTCCTGCCCTGACTTCCTTCAACAATGGACTGTAAACTATACAGTCAAATAAACCCTCTCCCACCCCGAAGTTGATTTTGGTCACTGGAACAGAAACCAAGATAGGACTATGATGTTATCGACTCCCACTGGTAGTGTCTAATATTTTCTGATTTCTCATATATTCAGTAACAGAAAAGTTATGAAACTTTTCAGCTAATAGGTTGAAAACTATTTGGAATCTAGTCATTGCTTGAATGAAGTCTGCTTTAGAATGGGATTGCCATCTAGTGGTAGGAAAGTGCACTGCAGTTATAAGGCAGAAGCCAGCCACCTCCTGCATCTTGGAGTAACTTGGGCATTTAGTTGGGTACTACATATCTGGTTTGATCTCATTTCCTTTTGTGTTTTGTCTTTTGTTTCTCAGGTATATCAGGTGAGCCTCAAACTACTGATCCTCCTGCCTCAGTTTCCTGTGTGTGCCACAGGGATCAGCTCTTTGCTTGGAATAAGATCGACCAAATGAAAGTTTTCTATTATCTACTTCCTACATTTTAGGTAGCTGTACTTCTAATTTTTCTACCATGGTGACAGCTTTTCTTGTTAGTCCTAGATTAGGGAAGTCTTTTCTGCAAAGCCCAGTAAGAAAGCCCTCTTTCACAAGTGAATGCATCTGGGTCACTGCTCAATAAGGAGATAAATTAAGAATGAGGCTGTTTGCCAAAATGAGGAGACTGCAATTCCATCCAGGTTGAACTTTCCCTGAGGGCTACCTACCTTCCAAATGGGTGAGATTACCTCAGTGTTTGGTGTGTGAGCACCACAAAGCTGAGTTCTCAGAGAATCCCAGTTCATATCTGTATTAGTCACTTTTCTGTTGCTGTGATAAATCCACCATGACCAAGGGAACTTATAAAAGGAAGAGTTTAGGGGCTGGAGAGATGGCCTAGTGGTTAAGAGCGCCGACCACTCTTACAGAGGACCCGGGTTCGATCCCCAGCACCCACATGGTGGCTGAGAATTGTCTGAAACTCCAATTCCAGGAGAACTCCAGTTCCAGGGGACTCCGACACCCTCTTCTGACCTCTGTGGCATTGCACGACACAGGTGCACAAACCTGCATGCAGACAGTACATTCATACACATACAGAAATAAATTAAAAAAAAAAAAAAGGAAGAGTTTATTTGAGCTTACGATTGACGGTTCCAGGGAATTAGAGTCCATTATAGCAGGAAGCATGGTGGCCGGGGCTGGAGCAGCAAGCCAAGGGTCACATCTCACGATGAGCACAGGAAGTCAAGAGAGAGAGAGAGCCTCTAGAGACTAGCAAGGCTTGTTAAACTCACTAAGCCTGCCCCAATGATGTACTTCCTCCAGCACAGCCACACTTTCTAAGACCTCCAAGAACACTGCCACCAACTGGAGACAAAATGTCTGAATACTTTAAAGCCTATGGGGGGACACTCTCATTCAAACCACCACAATATCCAAATTGTGCTTCACCTGGCTGTGAAGGCTTCTAAAAGCAAAGACTGAGGACTGGGGAGATGGCTCAGCGGTTGAAGGCACCGACTGCTCTTGTAGAGGACCCGGGTTCAATTCCCAGCACCCACATGGTGGCTAAGAACCATCTTTAAGCCGGGCGTGGTGACGCACGCCTTGGGTCCTAGCACTCGGGAGGCAGAGGCAGGCAGATCTCTGTGAGTTCAAGGCCAGCCTGGTTTACAGAGTGAATTCCAGGATAGCTGTGGCTATAGGGAGACCCTGTCTCAAAAATACCATAAATAAATAAATAAATAAATAAATAAATAAATAAATAATAAAATAAAATACTGAAAGGATCTAAGGGTGCTTAAGTGGTAGCTATCACCTAGAAGTATAAAAACACTACATTTGTGGGCTGGAGAGATGGCCTAGCGGTTAAGAACACTGACTGCTCTTGCAGAGGACCCAGGTTCAATCCCCAGTACCCACATGGCGGCTGAGAACCGTCCTTAACTCCAGTTCCAGGGGAATCCAATGCCCTCTTCTGACCTCCAGAGCATTGCATGACACAGGTACACGAACCTATATGCAGACAGTACATTCATACACATAAAAAATAAATAAAAAATTTTTAAAGTTCTTAAATAACCCCACTACATTTGTTTAGTTCTTTAGTTAGTGTATGTGTGCACCTGCATATGTGTGCCATACACCTGTGTGGAGGTCAGAGAACAACTCTGGGGAGTCATTTCTCTCCTTCCCCCATCTGGGTCCCAGAGATCAAACCAAGTCAGCCAGATTTGCCAACAGGAGCCTTCACCCACTGACCAATCTGGCCCATAGATACATTTTAAAAGACTTGTACAAAAATGGTCATTCAAGGTAAGATGTCAAGGAGCTGGAGAGATAGCTCGGTGGTTAAGAATATTGGAGAGATGGCTCACTGGTTAAGAATACTGGCGGGTTCGATCCCCAGCACCCACATGGCGGCCGAGAACCGTCTGAAACTCCAATTCCAGGAGAACTCCAGTTCCAGGGGAATCCGAGACCCACTTCTGACCTCCGCGGCATTGCACAACACGGGTGCACAAACTTGCATGCAGACAATACATTCATACACATACATAAATAAATAAAATTAATTAAAAAAATTAAAAAAAAAAAAAGAATACTGGCTGTTCTTACAGAGGACCCTGTTAGATTCCCAGGACCCATATGGCAGCTAACAACCATCTGTAACTCCAGTTCTAGGGGATCTGATGTTTTCTTGACCTCTGCCAGCCTTGCACAACATGTGTGCACTTACACACATGCAGGCAAAACATTCATACACATAAATAAAATAATTTTAAAAAAGAAAGGTAAGATGTCAAAACCAATGCTCCCATAATTCATATAACATGGCTTTAAGTTCTGTCGCTAAATTAATGGGAAGTGTTAAAAGGCCAAGAAAAGGAAAAAAGGACTAAACAGCAATTAAGGGTCACCTGCAATTAAAAACATCAGAACTGGGCTGGAGAGATGGCCTAGCGGTTAAAGGTGCTGACTGCTCTTGCAGAGGACCCGGGTTCAATTCCCAGCACCCACATGGAGGCTAAGAACTGTCTTCAAGCCAGGCATGGTGGCACATGCCTTTAATCTCAGCACTTGGGAGGCAGATCTTTGTGAGTTCAAGGCCAGCCTAGTCTACAGAGTGAGTTCAGGCCAGCTAGGGCTACAGGGAGACCCTGTTTAAAAAAAAAAAAAAAAGAAACATCAGAACCATCCCACTTTTGGGCCCTGTTCTAAGCTTTTGTTTGTACCAGTGCCTTTACCTAAAATAACTTTCTTTTATTCACCAGATTTTTTTACATATATATAATCAGGGTCTCACTATGTAGCCGTATGTAAGTGAGCCTAAACCCCGATTCTCCATATAATGTCCAGTCCAAACCTTACCTGTTCCACTGGAAACAATATGGTGGAGAACAGGAAGCAGAAGCTGCAGAAACAGACAGACGTGGGCCCAATTCCCAGCCCTGGAATAGTGAGTTCTTCACTTCACCTCACAGTGGCAGGTTCCTCATTGGTACTTTGGGGTGGATACTGACCTCAGTGTTGTAAGCTGAACATGGGAAGATATGTGACACTGAGAAAATATTTGTTTCTTCCTTGGAACTGGCTCTACCCTTCACTGAACTCCAGTAGTATCATGTCAGTGTTACAGTGTTTCTGTGTTCTACTTGGTCCCTTCACCACTGCAAGTCTATGTTTATCACCTAATGCATGGGATACGCCTATATGGCTAGATCAATGCACAGTTAGTGCATGCATACTGTTTGCTGTGTGAGCTTCATTTTTAACTCAATGCTTCATTTTCCATTGCTGTAATCATTAGAGTGTGAGTATGTGTGTTTGGGGGGGCAGGGGGGCAGTTAGTGGTAGTTTTTTATCTAAAACTTGAATATGGCGAGTTGGCTCAATGGGTAAAGGCACTTGCCATCAGCTCCTATGACCTCAGTTTAACCTCCCTAAACCTACATAATGGAAGGAGTGATCCAGCTCCACAAAGTTGTCCTTCACAAGTACTTTTTTTTTTTTTTTTTTTTTGGTGTTTTTGAGACAGGGTTTCCCTGTAGCCCCAGCTGGCCTGGAACTCACTATGTAGTTCAAGGCTGGCCTGGAACTCACTATGTAGTTCAAGGCTGGCCTTGAACTCACAGAGATCCGCCTGACTCTGCCTTCCCTGTGCTAGGATTATGGGATTAAAAGTGCGCCACCACACAGGACTTTGGGTACATTTTTAATTCAATGTCAAGCAAATGATAGCATTCAAAAGCCCATAGAGCTGGGTGAGGGGGCGCACATCTTTATTTTTGTATTTGTTTTGTTTGGTCTTTTGAGACAGGGTCTCCCTGTCAGCCCCAGCTGTCCTGGAACTCACTATGCTAGAGCCCCAGCTGGCCTTGAACTCACCAGAGATCCGCCTGCCTCTGCCTCCTGAGTGCTGGGATTAAAGTGTTCCCCACTACTCCCCACAGGCCCACATCTTTGATCCCAGCACTCAGGAGGCAGAGGCTAGTGGTTTACATATTGAATCAGCTAGGGCTACAGGGAGAACTAAGGACAAACAGCAGGGCAAACACCCTGTCCCAGGCGAGCAGAGAAAGATCTGTGGGGCAGAATGGCTCACCAGAGATAGAGTAGTTAGTGCTGGTCAGTGCTTGGCTAAAAGGCTGTGAGTGAATTCCGTATGCAGTCTGACTTAGAAGGTAGGCATAGCACTGGAGGGATCAGTGAATGCTTGTGAGGCAATAGGGAGGACAAGATGCTAAGAAGTCATAGGACTATGAGTTATCTGGGCAATCCGTCAGGATTTGCCAGAGAGACAGAAGCCATCACATATATAGACAGATAGGAGAGTTTATTAGGGGAACTGGCTCACATGACTTTGGAGGTTGAGGAATCTGTGTGCCACCTTGCAAGCTAGAGAGCCAGGGCAGTGGCAGTGTGGTTCATCCAAGTCCAAAAGCATCACAAGCAGTCTGAGGCTGAAGGTCTGAAAACTCAGGGGCCATGGGTACCAATCCTACAGTCCAAGGCCAGAGTGCTGGGAGTGCTAAGTAGGGCAGAACCTGGCCTCCTAGCTCAGGATAGACAGTGAATTTGCCTTTCCTCTGCCTTTTGCTCTGTGCAACTGGACAGTGCTCCCCGGCATCTACTCTCCACATCCACACACATCTCACGCACCTGTCTACTTACCCCCCGCTAGACCCACATATACCCACAGTCCCATATACATATTCACGTGCCTCCTGGACAACACACACACAAAACACACACCCACCACAACCACACACAGGATAAAGGTGTGTCATGCTGGGCTGGAGAGATGGCTCAGCGTTTGAGCACTGGAGGCTCTTGCAGGAGTACCCAGCATCCACGTGGAGGCTACTAACCATCTGTAACTCCAGTTCAGATCCAACACCCTCTTCTGACCTCTGCAGGCATTGAGTGCACAGGTATATTACACACATGCAGTAATACACTCATACAACATAAAAAATAAAAATAATGATAAAAATAAATATATGGTGGGTCTTTTTTTTTTTTTTTTTTTTTTGTCTTTTCGAGACAGGGTCTCCCTGTAGCCCCAGCTGTCCTGGAATTCGCTCTGTAGACCAGGCTGGGCTTGAACTCACAATGATCCACCTGCCTCTGCTTCCCAAGTGGTAGGATTAAAGGCATGCCCCACCACACCCAGCCAACTCACCATATCAATGGCAGCCTCTTACCAAGAACCTGAGAATTTCTGCCTCAAGGTTTGTTTTTTTCTGGATGTAATTGTGGCCAAAGTTCCATGAAATTAACACACTTTGGACCAATCTTAACCAATGAAAAATGGGAGCTAGTGGGTAAATGACCCAGCCTAGACCACCCCTAGGCCATGTTCTCTACTGTCACATGGAGGTGCCCATAGCCACATTCTGCTTACTGGCCACCTGTCCTGGCCTTGTCATCCCTGCTTCACTGCCCCACTACCTTATGACAGTCCCTGGGACCAAGCAGATGATTATCACAAGTCAGCTTCAGGGGGACCCCTAATTGTGATAGTCACTTAGTTATTGCCTGGGGATATAGATGAGGGTGCTTTGCAGTAAAGAAGTAAGCCAGGCCACCGGCTGTCCCCTACCACACACGGCTGTTTCCAGTGTGTCTAGACTACGTCGGAGGAACACGTGCACAGCCAACAGTTCTAGCACAGGAAAAAGCACTTCTCAGCTGTCCCCACCATCCTGCTATTTGTCATTCCATCCATCTGCTGTCCCTGAGAAACACTCACCCACGTCAGCTAAAATGGTACACTGGGCTTGGAATGGGCTGAGGAAATGTCAGGCCGGTAGAACAGAGAGAACAGAAATAGCAACTGTGTGGACAGTGGTAGCAATGCAGACCTGCCCTTCTGCACAGGGGGCCTCATGAGGCTGTGTGGAAGGGGTTGGGAGGTGAGCTCTCAGAATCTCACCACTACTAGGTCAGCTCTCCAGTCTCCTCCTGGCTACCTGGGCATTCTTAGCTTTTTCCTGGAATCAGGCCTTTGTATCCGCTTCCTGCAAGGGCATAGAACTAAGTTTCTCTGGTTGATGTTGATGTGCCTATAATCCCAGCACCCAGGAGGCAGAAGCAGGAGGATAGTGAGCTCAAGGCCAGATTGGATTACATAGTAAAACCTTGTCTCCCCCCAGATTAAGCAACATAAATAGCTGTGGTTGGTTTTCAAATGCTTACCTGTTAGTTTTCCAGTCAATCTTCCTTATAGTAGTTTCCCCCAAATTAAGTAACATGAATAGCTGCTGTTGGTTTTCAATGTTTACCTGATAATTTTCCAGTCAATCTTCTATGTAATAGTTGAACAGAAATGTGTGAATTCTCATGCCAAGATCAGTTGCATGAAAGCCCCCCCATCACTGTGTGCTCCCCCTTAGAGCAGGGAACCTGGTGATTTTAACTCCAAGAGAAAGGGTCATTCTAAACACAAATCTGCTTGGGTTTTAGGTTAGCTAGTTACACATTCATTTCATCTAACAAGTATTTCCTGGAGTCTGTTTTAACCTATACATTTTTCTAAATTCCAAGAACAGAGCAGCGAGCACACTTCGAAAAACTCTCTCCTTCAGGGAGTTTACAGTCAGGTGGGGGAGATGGGTGGTTACAGGCTCAGCTATGGATGTAAGGGCATTGGAAGTGGACAGAAAAGCAAAGGGCTTAGCTCGGTTGGTAGAGTGCATGCCTAATATGCCCTAAACCCTGGGTTCAATCCTCAGCACCACATAAAATCAGGTATCCTCAGCTACACAGCAAGTTCAAAGCCAGCCTGGGCGACATGAGACCCTGTCTCAGAAATAAGAATGGAAGGAGTAAGGGAGGAAAAGAGGGAGAAAGGCAAAGGAAAGGAAAAAAAATCAAAAAGGAAACAAACATGACTGCAGTCAAAAAGAGGAGAAAGTGGAGATGAGGCTGCAATAGAAAAGCAAAAAAGAAGAAGAAAGAAGGAAGAAAGAGGAAGTGGAAAGGAGGCCGCAGTTTGAGCTGGGCAGTCAGGAAGGGCCTCTGCCTGCCGAAGGACAAACCACTCAAAACTATGTGAGGAAAGCAATCATTTTACTATCTCAGGACAAGCTGGGGTAGTCAGGTGACTCTTTGGCTCCTTGAGGGCTACACCCATCTGGAATGTTCCTGGTAGTTCATTCACCTCTGAGGTCTTGACAGAAGTGGCTGGAAGGTGGCTCAGCTGGGTGTTGGGAACCACTGAGCTGTCTTTCCATGTAGTCTCAGGACTTTCCCCCTCCTCAGAATCAGTCCACATGGACATTCTGTCAGTCAGGGATAGGCAGGCTTCGTGTGTGTGTGTGTGTGTGTGTGTGTGTGTGTGTGTGTGTTGCGACAGGATCTCACTACATAGCCCAGTCAGGCCTCAAACTCATAATCCTCTTGCCTCAGCCTTCTGGGGGCTGGGATTACAGGCATGGATCACCGCATCTGGCAATGGTCAAGCTTCTTACATGCCAGCTCAGAGTGCCCACATTAAAAAAATAATAAAATATCAAAGCTCCCAATGTGTCTTGAGACTTAGCCTGGAATTGCCACATCTCTTCTATGATGTTCTGCTGGTTAAATCGACTTCAACACCAGTTTGGAGTCTGTATAGGAGAGGACCACACAAGGCAGGGAACATTAGGAGGCACTGCTTACCAGGCACCAGCCACCCAGAAGCTCTCATGGTATATACCAAGACCAGAAGGAGAAGGGCCAGTTAGAGGGTGCGAAAAGGACCTGAGACCAGGGTGTGTTTGGGATGTGTGGGGAAAGAGAAGAGGTCATTGAGCAGGAAATGAGTGAGCAAAGGCTAGAGAACCTGGTGATGAGTTCAGCAGGAAGTCGGGAGCCGGCCACCACGGTTCTACAGGCCATGGCAAAGGCTGCTGGAGTTATTGTTAGCATGGTAGAAAGCAGTGGAGGTACCTTAATCCACCATCGCCTCACCTCGCTGCGGCGATGCCGAGGTTGTGTAAGAAACCTAGGCTGAGAACAGGCCCGAGGAGCAGGTCAGTCAGCAGTGCCCCTGCACACCTTGCTTTGGTTCCACTCTCCAGGTTCCTGCCTTGAGTTCCTTCTTTGGCTTCCCTCAAAGATGGACAGCTTTAGCTGTAGGCCCACAAGAAATATTGTTGATGAACTCATCAATCTTTGTAGTACCAGCTGAGTCTATTGCAGTATTTGGTAGGCATGAGCAAGGTCCTAGCTAATACTGAATGGCTGAGCTGATTCAGCAGCAACATATTTATTTATTTATTTATATTTATTTATTTTTATATTTGTTTTTTTTTTCTTTTTTTTTTTGTTGCAGCAACATATTTATATAGCTCTACCAGAACTATACAAGTACTTGTATAGACTTCTGGTACAGAAGTCACATTCCAATAAACAACTATGCAGGGAAAAGGAAAAAGAAGGCTTCGAAATCAGTCCCAACAGAGACTAAAGGCCATGGCACAAGCCCTCGCTCACCTGATTCACATACAGTTGATAAGCTGGTTTATTGACCATATGTAGCCTGGGGAGCCCTGATCAGAGGAAGAGGGCTAGGACAAGAAGAAAAAGGGGCTGGAGAGATAGCCTAGTGGTTAAGAGCGCCGACCGCTCTTACAGAGGACCCGGGTTCAATCCCCAGCACCCACATGGCGGCTGAGAACCGTCTGTAGCTCCAATTCCAGGAGAACTTCAGTTCCAGGGGAATCCGAGACCCTCTTCTGACCTCCGAGGCATTGCATGACATGGGTGCACAAACCTACATGCAGACAGTACATTGATACACATACAAAAATAAATAAAATTAAAAAAAAGAAGAAGAAAAACAGCAGAGGCGACCAAGAACAGAAAACAAAGATGAAAGCAGGAGGCGCTGTTTCCAAGCAGATCAGTCCAGAGCCACAGCAGGACAAGCAGGCCAAGCAGGCCTAGAGAGACCTCCGTGGCTCCTGAGGCTGTGCTTGCAAACCACATCACAACAATTGATCATTGCATTTGTTTGTTTATTTGTTTGTTTGTTTAAGACAAGACCACATTAGGTAGCCCAGGCTAACCTCAAACTCACAACACTCCAGTCTCAGCCTGTAGAATGTCCAGAGAGCTAGGATTATAGGTATGCACACCACACCTGAATCCTATACATCATTTTAAATACATTTTTAAAATTTATTATTTATTGGGGCTGGAGAGTTGGCTCATCAGTTAAGAGCACCGACTGCTCTTACAGAGGACCTGGGTTCAATTCCCAGCACCCACATGGTGTCTGAGAACCGTCTTTAACTCCAGTTCCAGGGGAATCCGATGCCCTCTTCTGACCTTCACAGCATCGCACGACATGGGTACACAAACCTACATGCAGACAGTACATTCATACATGTAAAAAAAATAAATTTTTTTTAATTTAAAAATTTTATTACTTATTACAAATATTATTTATGTGTGTGTGTGCCTGCATATATGTAGGTACACAAAGAGGCCAGAAGAGGATATTGGAACTCCTGGAACTGGAGTTACAGATGATTGGAGCCATTCATTGTTGGTGCTGGGAATCGAACCCGGGTCCTCTGCAAGAGCAGCAAGTGCTCTTCACCACTGAGCCAGCTCCAGTGCCCATTACATCACATACAAAAGAGGAAATTATGTTCATTGTTCTCAGTTTAAGACGAGGATATGTGGGCTGGAGAGATGGCCTAGCAGTTAAGAGCACTGACTGCTCTTGCAGAGGACTGGGGTTCGATCCCCAGCACCCACATGGCGGCTGAGAACCGTCTGTAACTCCAGTTACAGGGGAATCCGACATCCTCTTCTGACCTCCAAGGCATTGCACGACACGGGTGCACAGACCTGCATGCAGACAAAAAAAAAAAAAAGATGAGGATATGTGCCGGGCGTGCTGTTTCCTCTTCTTAGAACAGGGCCCTAGATGGGTGTGGTGGCGCACGCCTTTAATCCTAGCACTTGGGAGGCAGAGGCAGGCGGATCTTTGTGAGTTCAAGGCCAGCCTGGTCTACAATGTGAGTTACAGGACAGCTGGGGCTACAGGGAGACCCTGTCTCGAAAATACAAAAAAAAAAAAAAATGAGGATATGTGTATATTTAAGAAAGACTTTTTATTCAAAACAACCTTTATTCAAAACAATATTAGCACCATGAACAGGTGCTTAGTCTGCTATGGAAAACATAGCTGGACATAGGTTCCTTCACCAGCTTCTACCAGCCCCATTCCCATAGCATTTCCATCTTGGTCTCTGATGTGGTTTGGATATACCCAAACTGGGTCCCGGAAGGGTCTATTATGATGTAGGAGAACCTTTACCAGATGGGGCTTAGTGAGAGGTCTTCAGGTCATGGGACACACCCTTGGATGGGATTGTGGGCCCAGCACCCCCCCCCAACTTCCCATTTAGTGACATGTCTCCTATACACATGATGTGACACAGCGGGAGACACAGAGAGCCCTCTCCAGATGGTGCAGTGCAATGCCAGGACCCCAGGCCTCTCACACTGTGAACCAAATAAACTGCTTTGCCTAAGTAGCCTGTTAGGGTTAATCATGATTGTCTAAAATCAACTAGGCTCTGAGCAAGTCTGTGAGGGTATTTCCAGAAAGGATCAACCCAGAGAAGACCCTCCCCAGGGTGGGCAACACTTTCTAATAGGTAGCTCAGATATAAACCTGAGGAAGCGGTAGTAGAGCTTGCCTGTCTGTCTCTTCTCGAGTGAGTGATTCCCTGTGGTTGCTGCCATCCTTTACTGGCATCAGACTCCAGCTTTGACCTTCCAATGTGGACTGCAGACCAGTGACCTCCAGGGTCTCCTCTAGCCCTTTGGTACCAAGTTGGGACTGTTGAGGACCAAGCAGCTACTGGGTTTGTAAACTCCACAGTGTGCAAACAGCCATCATTGGACTACCCAGCCCTCCTCATGCAAACCATTCAAGTGGATTCCCTTTTATTTACACCCTGTTCTGTTCCCCTCAAGAACCCTACCCTAACACTTTATCTGTCAGATATTTGGTTAGAATAATAAAAGGCTGACACCGTCCTTCACTGAGACCTTAACTCTCTAGCTCCTCACTAGTGTTCCCTGTGCCCTACACTAGTGTGCTCGCCTCACTGGAGTGTGAGAACGAGAACACCCAGCTTCAGGCTTCGTGCCCTCTATGTTCCAGAAGCACCCAATTCCTATCTCCCTCTCAGACCTCTGCCTTGAACTCCAACCATCTACTCAATGTGACTTGTACATTAGCAACTCGGAAAGACCCAGGTCTGGGCTTAGCCACGCCCTCAGTTAACCCAGCCCCCTCAAGGCTTTTCCCATCTCAGTGACTCTTGTCTCGATTCCTATGGTAGCTTCCAGTCAAAGACCAAACCTGAGTCATTCTAGACTTCTCTTTTTCTCATAACCAGGCTGACCATATAATTCATTACATAAACCAGAACTGCCCCAGACAAATAAGAATGTATGGTCTAGCCATTAACCCATATCCAACCTATCAGCAAACCAGTTAGTTCTATTTTTAAAAGTACACCCAGCATCCGGCCATTTCTCACCACCTCCTCTATCTTCCTGGTCCAAGCATTCACTGTGTCCTGCTTTATTTTTGCAAAGGCTCCTTAATTGTTCTCCCCACTTCCACCCTTGCCTCCCACCCCCGAATCTGTTCTCCCAGCTTCCAGAGTCAGTCCATTAAACATAAATTCGAACATGTTATTCCTCTGCTCAGAGCTTTCCAAGTTCCTGATCTAGTTTGGATGAGTGTCCCCTGAAAGCCCAAATGTTAGTGACCTGGTCCCCAGATGGTATGAAGTGAGGCATTATGGGAGGCCCTTCGGTTATCGGAGCTGTGCCCAGGAGGGGACTTCTAAGACCCTGCTGGTCTTCTCTTCTTGTTTCCTGGTTGTGAAGTGAGCTGTTTGCCCTGGTGTGTAGTTTCTGCAATTGCCACCCAGCATCCCACCCAAGACCCACTGACATGGATTTCCTTATTTTGAGCTGGAACCTCCAGAGCTATGTCCTAAATCAATCCCTCTCTCCCCCATTCTCTCTTTTTCTGTTAGCCCAGGTTGTCCTGAAACTCACTATGCAGCCCAGGCAAGCCTTGAATTTAAGGTAGTTTGTCTTGGCCTTCCAAGTGCTGAGATTACAGGTATAAACTGCCTTCCTGGCAAACCTTACCTCTTTCTTCTTTCTTTCTTCATTTATTTATTTATTTATTTATTTATTTATTTATTTATTTATTTTTTGTCTTTTCGAGACAGGGTCTCCCTATAGCCCCAGCTGTCCTGGAACTCACTCTGTAGACCAGGCTGGCCTTGAACTCACAAAGAACCGCCTGCTTCTGCCTCCCGAGTGCTAGGATTAAAGGCGTATGCTACTACGCCTGGCTCGCTTTCTTTCTTTCTTTCTTTCTTTCTTTCTTTCTTTCTTTCTTTCTTTCTTCTTTCTTTCTTTCTTTCTTTCTTTCTTTCCTTTCTTTCTTTCTTTCTTTCTTTCTTTCTTTCTTTCTTTCTTTCTTTCTTTCTTTCTTTCTTTCTTATTTATTTGAGACAAGGTCTCACTATGTAGACCAGGCAAACCTGCCTGCCTCTGCCTCCCAAGTGCTGGAATTAAAAGTGTGTGCCACCATGCCCCATCCTTTTTCACTTTATAAATTATATATCCCAAGTATTTCCTTATGGTAATATGAAGCTACTTAACAGTTTCCTGATTCATTCAGAAGAAAGCTAGTCTTGGTGATAGACTGCAGCAGTGATCTGCTCCCCGTCTCCTTGATCCTGTCTGTCCACGAGTTCCCGTTTCTTCTCCTTCTGCGTTAGCTTCACTCATGTTCTTCAAATAAGTCAAGTACATGCTTGCTTCCTCCTGGCCTGTGTCTTTGCTTTTCCCACTGTCTGGAACTCTTCTCCAGGTAGTCACGGGGCTTCCTCCCTCCATTCTGTCAAGTCAGAGGTTCCTGGTCCCCTATGTAAAATGCCACCAATCCCCAATAACATGCCAGCCCTCTGTGCCTTAATGTTGCAAACTATATTTCATAAAAGTTGCAATTGCAATATACATGGTCCCTTCAAAAGAGAACCCCTTGCTTCTTTCTTCCCATAGACTATGGGGCCGGCCTTGTGGTAACATGCTTCTTACAAAGTTGCAGCAGCAGCACTGCAGAACTGCAGAGCTAGATAGTCATCTGTAATGCAGCCTCCACCCGACTCAGTTTCTCCTCAGAATTTACTGTGTCAAGCTGGCTGGTGGTGCTCACCTGTTATCGCAGCACTGGGGAGGACTATAAGGCCAAGGCCAGCCTGGGATGCATAGGGAAACCTCAGAGGAAAAAAAAAAAAAGACTACCAGGTGACTGATACCTATACCACAGAGGCAGTGCATGAGGAAAGAAATAGAAGCCTCCATCCAGCAGCCGGCATTGACAACCGGGCACACAAGTGATGGAGGCTTGAGATGACTCCATGGCTTTGGAGGCTTCCAGCTGAGGCCCCAGACATCCACAGGGCAGAAAAAAAGGCATCCCCTGCATACCTATGCTATGCCTTGTCCAAATCCCTGTCCCACAGAATTCATAAGTTTTGGAGCAGTTAGCCACACAGCCATAGTAACTGGAATGCCTCATGTAGTTTTCCTCTACAGTGTTTAATGTGAGACAGGTTGATTTACTTGTCTATTGTCTGTCTCCACTCCAGAGAAGGTGAGCTTGTTAAAGGCAGGGGACTAGGAGATCTCCTGAGCCCAGTGGAAGGTGACGGGGCGCGGGCTGAAGAGCCGCCCTCCCCCAGCCCCCTGCCAACTGAGATTACGAAGAAGCATCTGAAGGAGGCAAGCAAAGCAAGCCTTCAACACAGTGAAGAGACATTTAGGACTCACATTGGAATACAGGCAAGGAGAAGCCCATATGCCAGGATCACGAAGAAGAGACTACACTGGAAAGGGGCAGGATAATCCCACGCCAAGCTTTACCAACCCTATGGATGACTCCTGCAGTGGGATCCCCCCGGGGATGCCCCAGGACACAGACATCAGAAACACAATTGGGAACATACTTAAAGAACTACAAGATCATAAAGAACAAATTAAAGAACTAAGAAAAGAGAATGAGGACCGAGAGAGAGAGAATGACAAGCTCCGGAAGGAAGTAGAAACACTGAAAAGATCCCATGCTGAAAAAGAAAAAGAAACCAACCAGCAAACAAAAGAGCTACAAAAAGAGATCGAGAAGCTCCAAAAAGAAATAGAAACACTAAAGAAATCAGAAGAGGAAATGAAAAAGGAAATCAAACACTCATCCATTCAAGAGGAAAGGAATGAAAAAAGCCTCAGAAGCAGAATGGAGGAAGCAGAACAAAGAATATCAGACCTGGAGGACAACACAGAACAACTAAAAACCTCAAGGAAAGATTATGAAAAATTTAAAAATACACAAAAATGGAACAACCAGGAGCTGTGGGACACTATGAAAAGATCAAACCTCCGCATCATAGGAATAGAGGAAGGAGAAGAATCCCAAGAGAAAGGTATTGATCAGATCTTCAACAGAATAATAGATGAAAACTTCCCCAAACTAAAAAAGGACAAACCAATACCAATACAAGAAGCACATAGAACTCCAAACAGACAAGATCAGAAAAGAAATTCTCCACGCCACATCATAGTTAAAATGCTGGACACCCAAAACAAAGAGAAAATTCTTAAAGCGACAAGAGAAAAACAACAAGTGACCTATAAGGGGAAACCTATCAGAATAACAACGGACTTCTCACAGCAAACGATGAAGGCAAGAAGAACCTGGAGCAAAGCATTCCCAGTGTTGAGGGACAATGGATGCCAGCCCAGGTTACTATACCCAGCAAAAATGTCAATCATAGTGGAAGGAGAGAGGAAAATCTTCCATGACATAAACAACTTGAAAGAATACATGTCCGGAAAACCAACCCTTCAGAGAATACTTGAAGCAATCCAAAGAACAGAAGAAAGGAGCAACCAACCCCAGGCAACTAGAAGGAGAAATCAATAAAAGCATAACTGCAGAAGTAGAAACCTAAATCAAAACCGCAGATGGATAATAAGGCAAAAGGAAGCAACACAAACCTATCAGTCATAACCTTAAATATTAATGGACTAAATTCCCCAATCAAAAGACATAGACTGGGAGACTGGATTAGGAAACAGAATCCATCGATATGCTGTCTGCAAGAAACACATCTTACCTTCAAGGACAGGCACCACCTTAAAGTGAAGGGATGGAAAAAAATATTCCAAGCAAATGGTACCAAAAAGAAAGCAGGTGTTGCTATTTTAATATCGGATAAAATAGACTTCAAAGTAAAAGAAATCAGAAGAGACAAAGAAGGCCATTACATTTTCATCAAAGGAACAATCCACCAAGAAGATTTCACAATTATGAATATATATGCCCCAAATTCTGGTGCACCAAACTTTATAAAGACAATTCTCCAGGACCACAAGTCACAGACTAACCCCAGCACACTCATAGTGGGAGATTTCAATACCCCACTGAGTCCTTTGGATAGGTCAACAGGACAAAAAATAAACAGAGAGACATCTGAACTGAACGATATGATACACCAAATGGACCTCATAGACCTCTACCGAACATTCCATCCTAATACCAGAGAATACACTTTCTACTCAGCACCCCACGGAACATTCTCCAAAATCGACCACATCCTGGGACACAGAAGAAACCTCTACAAATACAAAAAGATTGAAATAATTTCATGCATCCTGTCAGACCACAGTGCAATGAAGCTCAACATCAACACCAGGACAAGCCCTCCTGCCTACAAGAACACATGGAGACTAAACAACACACTCTTGAATAATGAATGGGTCAAGGAAGAGATAAAGAAAGAAATAAAAACATTCCTGGAACTGAATGACAATGACAATACAACACAACAAAACTTATGGGATACCTTAAAAGCAGTCCTAAGAGGGAAATTTATAGCCCTGGGTGCCTACATTAGAAAAACAGAAAGAGCACAAGTGAATGATCTAACACTACAGCTAAAAGCACTTGAGAGGCAACAACAGATGAACCCTAAACGCAACAGACAGGAAGAAATAACAAAAATCAGAGCAGAAATCAATGAAATAGAAACAAAGAAAACAATACAAAAAATCAATGAAGCCAAAAGTTGGTTCTTTGAAAGAATAAACAAGATAGACAGACCTCTAGCCCAGTTAACAAAAAGAAAGAAGGAACAACTCCAAATCAATACAATCTGTGATGAAAAGGGAAATATCACAACGGACAAGGAAAAGATCAAGAAAATTATATGGGAATATTACAAGAACCTATATTCTACCAAGTTTGAAAATCTAGAAGAAATGGATGAATATCTGAAATCTTGGGAATCACCAAAGCTTGGCCAAGAGGAGACCAGCAGCTTAAACAGACCCATAACATATGAAGAAATAGAGGATGTAGTAAGAAGCCTCCCAACTAAAAAAAGCCCAGGCCCAGACGGTTTCACAGCAGAATTCTATAAAACATTTCAAAAAGACCTACAACCATTATTTCTGAAACTGTTTAGAAGTATACAATCAGAGGGAATTCTCCCAAATTCCTTCTATGAAGCCAACATCACTCTATTACCAAAACCAGGCAAAGATACAACTAAAAAGGAGAATTATAGACCCATCTCCCTCATGAACACAGATGCCAAAATTCTAAACAGAATACTGGCAAATCGCATACAGACCCACATCAAGAAGATCATCCATCATGACCAAGTTGGATTCATACCAGAGATGCAGGGATGGTTCAACATACGAAAATCAATAAACATCATCAAACACATAAACGGAATCAAAGACAAAAACCACACCATCATCTCAATTGATGCTGAAAAAGCCTTTGACAAAATCCAGCATCCCTTCATGCTTAAAGTCCTAGAAGGAATTGGATTGGAGGGATCATTCCTCAATGTAATCAAAGCCATATACAGGAAACCCACAGCCAATATCATCCTAAATGGGGAAATGACGGAAACATTCCCTTTAAAGGTAGGAACTCGGCAAGGCTGCCCCCTATCACCACTCCTCTTCAATATAGTGCTTGAAACACTTGCTAGAGCAATAAGGCAAGAAAAGGATATTAAAGGAGTACTAATTGGAAAAGAGGAAGTCAAACTATCCCTATTTGCTGATGATATGATTGTTTACTTAAGAGATGCAAAAAACTCCACCAGAAAACTCCTAGAAACGATTAACAGCTTCAGCAAAGTGGCAGGATACAAAATTAACCTTAGAAAATCAATGGCCTTTCTTTACACCAAGAACAAGCAACTGGAGAAAGAATTCAAAGAGACCTTCCCACTCACAATAGCCTCAAAAACAATAAGATACCTAGGAACAAACCTAACCAAAGACACCAAAGACCTCTACAACAAAAATTTTAAACCCTTAAAGAAAGAAATTGAAGAAGACCTCAGAAGATGGAAAAACCTCCCATGCTCATGGATTGGGAAAATTAACATTGTAAAAATGTCCATTTTACCAAAACTCTTGTATAGATTTAATGCAATCCCAATCAAAATCCCCAAGAGTTTCTTCACAGGCTTGGAAACAAAAGTTCTTAAATTCATTTGGAGAAACAAAAGACCCCGAATAGCCAAATCAATCCTGAGTGAAAAGAGCTACACAGGAGGGATCTCTATACCAGATTTTAAACTATACTACAGGGCTATAGTCATAAAAACAGCCTGGTACTGGCACAAAAACAGACCTGTTGACCAATGGAACAAAACCGAAGATCCAAATCTGAGCACATACAATTTCAGCCATCTCATATTTGACAAGGGGGCCAAGAAACCACAATGGAGAAAAGACAGCATCTTCAGCAAGTGGTGTTGGCAAAACTGGATCACCACTTGTAGAAGAATGAAATTAAACCCCTACCTCTCACCCTGTACAAAAGTCAACTCCAGATGGATTAAAGACCTCAACGTGAAACCCCAAACTCTGAAGGTGATAGAAGAAAAAGTTGGCAGCAGACTACAAGACATAGGCGTAGGAAAAGACTTCCTAAATCAGACAGCAGCTGCACAAGAATTAAGGTCGACAATTGACAAATGGGACCTCATCAAACTCAAAAGCTTCTGTACATCAAAAGAAACAATCAAGGAAGTGAAGAGAAATCCCACAGAGTGGGAGGAAACCTTCACTGCAGATACATCTGACAAAGCATTGATTTCCAGAATATATAAACTACTCAAAAAACAAAGAAAAAAGAAAACAAATGACCCACTCAATAGATGGAGCAAAGAACTGAACAGAGACTTCACAAGTGAGGAATTAGAGATGTCTGAGAAACACCTCAAGAAGTGTTCAACATCACTAATCATTAAGGAAATGCAAATGAAAACCACTTTAAGATATCATCTTACTCCAATAAGACTGGCTAGGATCAAGAAAACAAATGATACCAAGTGCTGGAGAGGTTGTGGGGAAAGGGGAACACTCATCCACTGCTGGTGGGAATGTAAACTCGTACAGCCACTATGGAAAGCAGTGTGGAGAACCCTTGGAAGACTTGGAATGAACTTGCCACCCGACCCAGCCATACCACTCCTGGGCATGTACCCTCAAGACTTACGCCACCACAGAGATACATGCACGGCCATGTTTATTGCAGCTCTCTTCACAATAGCAAGGAGCTGGAACCAACCTAAATGCCCCTCAACTGACGAGTGGATAGAGAAAATGTGGTACATCTACACAATGGAGTTCTATGCAGCAGTAAAGAAAGACGACATCACGAGCTTTGCAGGAAAATGGCTGGAGCTAGAGGACATCATGCTGAGTGAAGTAACACAGTCCCAGAAAAACAAACGACGAATGGTATCCCTCATCTGTGGATGCTAGTGCCAATTACCCAGTTGTAAGTATTTCTTGTGTAGGGCCCCCTGAGCTTTTGTACAAAGCAGTTGGGCGTAATGCATTTTGGAAACAACAACAACAACAACAACAACAGAAAAGACTGCATCAAAGAACTGACTGAAACAGTGAACTTCTGCTCAAAACAGTCAACTTCCCCATGGAAAATATTGAGAAAGACTAAGAGATGAAAAGCATGTTTGGCAGAATGCATGAGCTCTGGTGGGGTGGGGGAATGGGCGGGAACACGGGTCTAGATTTGTTAAAAAAAAATAAATAAATAAATTTATGTGAAAAAAAAAAAAAAAGGCAGGGGACTAGTCAGTCCTGGTGGCTCACATCTACAATCCCAGGACTTGGAAGGTCAAGGTAGGAGGTTTGTCACAAGTTCAAGGCCAGCCTTGCTCACATAGTGAGTTCTACGCCGGCCTGAGTGAAAACTGAGACTATATACAAGCAAGAAGACAGAATAGCAGCAGAGACTATGGTCTGGGCCTTTTTTTTTTGCCCCTAGCTTTGGTATCTAGAAAAGTACCTGGCACACCATGAGCACGTGAGAAATATTTGTTGAACAAATGAATCTCTGCTAATTAAAGAGAACTGCTCCTTACTATAATTCGCATACCTTCTGCTGAGGCATGTGACCTTTTCCTGAAGAAAGTGTTCTCTGGTGTGTTTTGGACTAGCTCCCTGTTAAAAAATATCTCTTGTCAGCCATCTGGAAAATGATATAGTTGGATCCATACCTCCCACTATACACCAGGAAACAGTCCAAACGGATCAAAGATTTATACGTGATAAAATGAAGCCATTGCAGTCCTAGAAAAAAGCATGGCAGAATTCCGATAGAGCCTTGGAGGGGAAAGGGCTTCCCAACTACGGCCCAATCTCTAGCAGCGGCCATAAAATAAGGGCAGGTCAATTCAAACTACATAAAACTTCTGCCTGATTGAAAACAAAACTAAAACCAAAAAAAACCCTCAGCCTGAGTAAAAATCAAAAGCTAAATGACAGTCTAAGAGGGAAAGCAGCAACTTAAGTTACAAAGGGCTGATCTTCCCGATATGGTCAAGTAAATAAATAAACAAGACACTCTAAGAAATTAGGCAGAAACGCATCAAGAAAGTGGACCTTAGGCTGCTCAGTGAAAAGGGACTACAAATGGCCCTTGATAAGAGAAGACATTCAGACTTTCTCTTACACATAATAAGACAAATGTAAAATAAAATGACATTGAAAAACTATTTCTCTCCTATCAGATGGGCAGAAGTCCAAAACCACAGCAATACAATGTTGGCACAGTTGCAAGGACATGGGTATGCTCACACACTGCAACTGGCACGATCTCCTTGTAGGGTAATTGAGCTCTATCCACCTATGTTACAAAGATCAGCAACTTACATCACCAAGGGCCAGCCTTCTTAATAGATTTTTTTACAAGATCCACACACACAATTCCTAGAAGTTAGGCAGAGGGGCACAGGTGGAGTACAGTCATAGTATTTGCCTGACATGTGCTGGGCTTTGGGTTCCATCTCCAGCACTGGAGATGCAAGAGGGAGAGGTGCATTTATGTTAAATGACACATATAATGTTACTCATTGTAGTACTCTTTTTTTTTTTTTAATTTATTTATTTTTATTTTTATATGTATGAATGTATTGTCTGCATGCAGGTCTGCGCACCCGTGTCGTGCGATGCCGCGGAGGTCAGAAGAGGGTCTCGGATTCCCCTGGAACTGGAGTTCTCCTGGAACCGGAGTCGCAGACGGTTCTCAGCCGCCATGTGGGTGCTGGGGATCGAACCCGGGTCCTCTGCAAGAGCGGTCGGCGCTCTTAACCGCTAGGCCATCCCTCCAGCCCCTGTAGTACTCTTTATAGTTGTAAAACACTGGAAGACAGGCCGAGTGTGGTGGCGCATGCTTTTAATCCCAGCACTTGGGAGGCAGAGGCAGGTGGATCTCTGTGAGTTCAAGGCCAGCCTGGTCTACAGAGAGAGCTCCAGGCCAGCTGGTACTAAAGGGAGACCCTGTCTCAAAAATGAATGAATAAATAAATAAATAAATAAATAAATAAATAAATAAATAAAATAACATTGGGAGACATAAATGTCTATCAATAGAAGACTGATAACCTAAATTATGGTGCATCCATACAACATAACACTAGATAGATTTTTTTTTTTTGGTCTTTTCGAAACAAGGGTCTCCCTGTAGTCCCAACTGTCCTGGAACTCACTCTGTAGACCAGGCTGGCCTTGAACTCACAAAGATCCACCTGCCTCTGTCTCCTAAGTGCTAGGATTAAAGGCGTCCGCCACCATGCCCGGCCACTAGACAGATTTTTTAAGTTATCACATTTAAATTTATTTATTTATTTGATGTGTGTGTATGTATGTGTCTGTATGTGTGTGTATTTGTGTGTATACCCACACACATTAGAGGACAACTTGTGGGATTCAGTTCTTAAATTCCACCATGTGGATCCTGGGGAATGAACTCATGTCTTCAGATTTGATAGCAAACACCTTTACGCTCTGAGCCATCTTGACTGAAATGTACCTTTAAAAGAAAAATTCAGGGGCTGGAGAGATGGCCTAGCAGTTAAGAATGCCAACCGCTCTTGCAGAGGACCTGGGTTCAATCCTCAGCACCCACGTGGCGGCTGAGAGCCATCTTTAACTCCAGTTCCAGGGGAATCCGACACCCTCTTCTGACCTCCGTGGCATTGCACGACACGGGTGCACAGATCTGCATGCAGACAGTACATTCATACACATAAAGAATAAATAAAATTGAGCCGGGTGTGGTGGCACATGCCTTTTAATCCTAGCACTTGGGAGGCAGAGGCAGGTGGATCTCTGAGAGTTCAAGGCCAGCCTGGTCTACAGAGTGAGTTCCAGGACAGCCAGAGCTACAGGGAGACCCTGTCTCAAAAAGACCAAAAAAAAGAAAGAAAAAAAATAGACAAAAAGAAAAATTCAGGATCCAGGTGTAGTGGTGCACACCTTTAATCCCAGAACTCCGGAGACAGAAGCAAGAGGATTTCTTTGAGCCTGAGGCCAGCCTGGTTTACATAGTGAGTTCCAGGCTACCTGAAAATTAATTAACTAGTTAATTAAAATTAATTAACTAGTTAATTAAGTTAATTAATTAATTCATGGAGCAGAAAGATGGCTCAGCAGTTAAGAAGGCATTCTGTGGAGCGGGAGATGGCTCAGTGGTTAAGAGCACTGGCTGCTCTTACCAAACACCAGGATACAATTCCCAACCCTCACATGGTAGCTTAAAAAAAAAATCCGGACTGGAGAGATAGCCTAGCGGTTAAGAGCACCGACTGCTCTTGCAGAAGACCCAGGTTCGATCCCCAGCACCCACATGGTGGCTGAGAACCGTCTGTAAGTAACTCCAATTCCAGGAGAACTCCAATTCCAGGGGAATCTGACACCCTCTTCTGACCTCCGCGGCATTGCATGACACAGGTGCACAAACCTACATGCAGACAGTACATTCATACACATAAAATAAATAAATAAATAAAACTTTAAAAAAAATCCATAATTCCAGTTCCAGGGGATCTAATGCCCTCTTCTGGCTTCTTCAGGCATCACACAACATAGGTACACTTAGATACATGCAGACATAAAATAAAAATTTAAAAACAGAAAAAAAAAAAGGCACACTGCTCTTGTAGAAGATCTGAGTTTGGGTTCCCAACACCCATATCAAGCAGCTCACAAATAACTATGACTCCAGCCCTGGGGGAGCTAATGTTCTCTAAGGGCACCTGGACCTGCACTCACACATGCAGAGACTCATACACAGACATACACACACACACACACACACACACACACACACACACACATATAAATTAAAAATAGAACTAGCCAGGTGTGGTGCCACACACCTTTAATTCCAGCAATCGGGAGGCAGAGGCAGGCAGATCTCTATGAAATCAAGGCCAGCCTGGTCTACATATCAAATTCCAGGCCAGCTAGGGCTACAGGGGAAACCGTGTCTTTCCCTTTAGTCCCAGCTACCTGGAGCTCACTCTATAGACCAGGCTGGCCTTGAACTCACAGAGATCCGCCTGCCTCTGCCTCCTGAGTGCTAGGATTAAAGGTGTGCACTGACATGCCTGGCTAAAATTTTAAGAAACAGTGCAGGGGGCTGGAAAGGTGGCTCAGCCGTTAAGACCACCGACTGCTCTTGCAGAGGACCCAGGTTTGATACCCAGCACCCACATGGCAGCTAAGAAACTTTTTTAACTCCAGTTCTAGAAGAATCCAACACCCTCTTCTGACCTCTGCGGCATTGCACAACACAGATGCACCAACCTACATGCAGACAGTACATTCATACACATAAAAAGTAAAAAATAAAAATAAAATAAACAGTGCAAAGCAAGAATACACACATTGACATTCACAAAGAAAGTCAGGAAGGTTATCAGCTACCAAAAGTTGATAATATTTGCGTCCTATTGGGGGGATCCTTCTATCTTATGAAATAAAATTATCTGTTTTGTGGGAGAAAAAGAAAGCGAACACTAGCAAACTATGGAGGGAGGCTTG
The DNA here is from genome assembly GCA_009823505.1 of Rhizomys pruinosus. NCBI lineage: Eukaryota > Metazoa > Chordata > Mammalia > Rodentia > Spalacidae > Rhizomys > Rhizomys pruinosus. Next base: position 742,534 of record VZQC01006709.1, read on the forward strand.
GCGGGTGAGGGACCATTACGGAGAGGTCACATTTCTCTACATATATTAATTCCAAAAGCAGGTCCACTGTCAAAATGCAAGCATCCCAAGGAGGATCAAAGCCTGTGAACCTCAGTCTGGTCCCACCTTGGAGACCTCTTAACCAGTACCCACCAGCTTTGAACATTGCCTACTCACTGATGCTGTTACTGAAAAGGCCCAATGGTTGTTATATGCCTGCCTCCTGCCCCCCCATGGTTGTTGGTCATGTATGATAAGCAACACCTTCTTCCGGGTGGCACATCTATGGTACCATTCGCACTCCTCGGTGGCCCTGGGTTCAGAGGAGTCCAGATCTCTGTCTCATTTCTGTCTTTGCTAGGCCTTGCTTCCCTCACTTCCTTTACTGGCTTCTCCCCACAGCCTCCCTCAGTAAATCATACATCCCGGAAGCTTCTAAGAGGCAACCCGAGACACCTGTAAAATGAATTCCACTGATGGGTAATTTCCAAAATGAACACCCAGAAGCCACTTCTGCCTAACACCGACATCAGCACAGTGAGTTGACCTAACAGCAATCCAAAGCAGGTGCTGCTGAGCAGACTCAGGGTAGATTGGAAGCTCATGGGTCTAACCCCCACCACTGATAGATCCAAGGCTTCAGGGTCATCAGCTTCAGAACTAGTCCCTAAATCAAGCCTGGGCACACGGGCTGAATTTCCTGGCAACTAGCTGAGCAAGCTGGCATGGCTAGCAGGGTTGGGACGAGGAGGGGGTCAGAGAGCCGGGTGGACATACAAGCTGGATTCATTCGGTGGTATGTGCCTTCACATCGTGAGTGAGACCTTTCTAGACACGTACACACATGGTGGTTCATCAGCTTCTAGGTGTATGCCCTGAAGGCTGCTCTGACCGACCCCTGCAACTCTGCCTAGGTTTTTTTTTTTTTTTCTGACCCAGGGAGTATACCAGACCAGGGCATGCATGGACAAGTTGCAAGTGCTGAGAAACAAAACACCGTTAACCTTCAATGGCAGTACTCCTCAATCAGTGATGGATTCTGGGTGTTTGTGGAGTCTCTTCTGCCTCTCCAGCGGCACCCAAGTACGCATCTTCCTGCCTCCCAGAGTTCCCGTCGCACACAGAAGTTAACTTTCTTAGTTCCATTCCTTTGCGACTGTCTATTCCTTCTTGTCACCCTTGCCCATGTCTCTACGGACACTTCCAGGGATTAGCTCATAATCTATTGCCACTTGAACGCTTGCCTCAGAATCAGCTTATCATGGAACCAAATCCAAGATGGCTACCCACGGTTCCACACATAGAATCTTGGCTTCAGCTCACTCCTTTATTTTCTGCTGGAGAGCCACTTTCTCAGGGATGTGGCTGATCTGCTCACTACGCCCGATTTAGGGAGGGGCAGCGGGAGCATGTGGCTCAGGCCTGGACCAAGAGGGTGCCATATATCCAGAGCACGGTGAGACGTCAAGGTGGGCACTAGAGCCAAATCTACCCAAGGTCTCCAGTGAAAGGGGAAACTGTCCTCTACCCTACTGTACTGGTGGGATACACATTCCGAGCTGTGGGTGGACACCATCTACCTGAGCCTGCCTAAGAAGCCATGACAGGAGGGAAAGGAGCCCAAAGTCAGGGTGGGACATGGTGGGGCAGGACTTTACAGCTGCTTGGGAGACTTAGGCAGAAGTTGATCACATGACCAAGAGCAGCCTGGGCTACACAGTAAGATCCCCTTGCAATTTACTAAAATGCAGAAAATGGGGGCTGGAGTGATGGCTCATCAGTTAAGAACAACAACTGCTCTTGCAGAGGACCTGGGTTTGATTCCCAGCACCCACATGACAGCTAAGAACCATCTTTAGCTCCAGTTCCAGGGGAATCCGACACCCTCTTCTGACCTCCGCGGCATTGCATGTAGGTTGTACACTCATACACATTAAAAAAATTAATTAATTAAAATTTTAAAAAGGATGTTTCACTTCTTTAAAAAAGTAAAATAAAATAAAATGTAGAAAATGTTGAAAGACAAGAGACATGCCTTTACTTAAGTATTAGATCTGATGCTGGACATGGTGGCACACTCCTTTAATCCTAGCACTTGGGAAGCAGAGGCAGGCAGATCTCTGTGTGTTCAAGTCCAGTCTGGTCTACAGAGTGAGTTCCAAGACAGCCAAAGCTACAGGGAGACCCTGTCTCAAAAAGAAAAAAAACAAAATTTAAGTATTAGATCTGACCTCTCTCTCTCTCTGTTTGGTCTTTTTGAGATAGGGTCTCCTTTTAGTTCCAGCCTTGAACTCAGAGATCCGCCTGCCTGTGCCTCCTGAGTGCTGGCGTGTGCCACCTGGCCCGGCAGATCTGATCACTTAAACTGGAATTTTTTTTTGATGGTGTGTGTGTACGGGGGAGAGCACGTGAGTACAACATATGCATAGAGGTCATATGCAGAGATCCATTCTGTTTCCACCATGTGGGTCTTGGGGGGTGTCAAACTTGGGTTGTCGGCCTTGGGAACAAGTTCTTAAGCCCCAGTTCCAGTATCAGGTCTTCCATAGGGAGGCTGTGGTTCCTTCCTGTTGGCTTCCGGTCATGGAAGAACCATGGAAACCACCGTTAAAGCCATTTTAAGCTGCGTTTCTGTCACTTGCAACCAAACAACTTCTGTTTAATAAAAACTTAGCCCTCATGAGAACATTAGCTGCTTCACAGAACCTGTGTGAAACGGGCTGCAGCCAGTCGCACACTTCCGGCCAGGATGGCTCATTTTGTCATCACCACCACCTGCCTAACTGAGGAGAAAGCAAGTCAGCCTATTTCAAGCCTCTCTGTGACAAAAGCCAGGCGACAACATGTCAACAATCTGTCCTGTGGCATTTAGGGTGGAGCCTTCAGCTCCAGCTGTTCTGAGAGGCTGTGCCCTGCGCCTCGTGGGCTCTTGGAGTCCCAAGTTCAACCCTTGCCACTGTAGTCATTTGACCCTATGACTCCATAGCCTTACCCCACCCACCCAGAGCTTCAGGCCAGGCCAGACACACCTGTGGGATCTGCAGATGGCTGATGGTTGGAGCCTCCTCAGGCTAAGTAGGAGGAGTAATGATTGCCAAAGCCAAGCCATCTTGACTCTTGTACCTACTTCTGCATAGTCCCAGCTGAACCTGGAGTCTTTTCTCTGTTTTGAAGGACGGGTGAGGAATGAGGAAAAAAGGTACTTTAACTAGACCCGAAGGCCTCAGGGCTAACTCCCAGAAGATGGAACTGCTGACCTCTGGGGAGGTTCTACTGATGTTCCAGAGAAGATCTGCACAGTGAGGCTGCACAATTCACTGTCAGTGAATTCACCTCATCAGTGCTCTACGAAAGGCTTTGCTTCCTTACTTCCTTCTGGAAGAAAGGCAGAGGTTTGGAAGAGAAATAGCACATTTCATTTGTCCAGCTCTTGGCAGACTGCCTGGCTCAGAGCACAGGAGAGAAGGGGAGAAGTTGAGGAGAGAAAGAACAGGGAAGGAAGGGGAGGATGCCGATGGGGAGGGAGGAAATAACAAAGTGGCCACATCATCCAAAAGCTTCCCTAGACCAAGGAGTGGTGCAGGCAGTGTCTGCAGACAAGGACAGGCAGAGACAGGGAGAGACGTGGCTGATCATCTCTTTCTACTCAAGGCAGACAGCAGCCTGCATGCCGTGTCAAGGGCTCCTTGACTAGAGGGTTTCCGGCTGCCCATCAGTCCGGGAAACCACCTCCCCACCCGCTTAGCCTGCTGCTTCCCTTTTTCCTCTGTCTCAAGGTGGATATGATTGCTAACCTCTCCCACCCTTGGGAATGGGACTCCAAAGCGAGGAGAAAGAGGGAGGTGGCTGCATGCTGTGTACTGTGCTCCGTCCTGCACCCCGAAGGGAGAGCCTCTGTCTGGCAGGTGCGGCTCAACAGGTGCTCTTCATGCCTGGGCTCGTTCCTCCTGCTCCAGGCTTTGTCTCATGCTTCACCCAGGGCCAGCCTCCAGGGATGAAGCTGAGCCTTCATCTAGCAAGTCCTTGTTTGGAAAGCCAAAGACCTCTGCAGGAACTCCAAGTCCACAAAAAGAGGAGTGCAGTGAGTTCTCATATGCGGCGCCCCAAGGCCCATCTGCCCATGAGCCTGCCTTTCTACCCAACTGTTAAGATTTGTCCCCTCAAACCCACTCTACCAAGACAGAACCATCAACCTCCCTCCAGGTAGCAGAGCCCAGTATCATACAAGCCCTCAACAGAAGAGCTGAATCTCAACATTCTTTTGTTTTTTAAAGAAGTTTCACATGAACATTTCATTTATTAAAATAATTTCTGTAAACTCTTCCTGAAGAATATGCATTTTCCTCAATTCAGTAGCATTTCAAGGCACCACAAGATGATGGTTCTCTTTAAGAACTCCCCTCTGGCCGGGCGTGGTGGCGCACGTCTTTAATCCTAGCACTTGGGAGGCCGAGGCAGGCGGATCTTTGTGAGTTCAAGGCCAGCCTGGTCTACAGAGTTAGTTCCAGGACAGCTGGGACCATAGGGAGACCCTGTCTCAAAAAGACCAAAAAAAAAAAAAAAAACCTCCCCTCTGTTCATGTGTGAAAATTCTATTAAAAAAAAAAATACAGGTACACATACACAAAACCCTGCATGGTGACCTCGGCCACCAAGACTGTGGAAAACAGACTTTGGTGAATGCAACTAAGTTCAACAGGACACATGGTACAGGGCCTGATGTGGCAGAATGACTGACAATCTGGGGATGCATCCTGCTGCACCCTACTGTTGATGTCCCCAAAAGACGGAGAGGTGAACTGAATACTTGTCACTAAAAACAGCCAGTGGAGTGAGGGTGGGGGACACCTCAAAACCCGAAGTCCGTGTAAACGTGGCATAGGTGTCTCCTCCCCTTTGCCCTCCTCACTTCTTTTCCTCCTCTTCACTTAGGCTGGGAGTCTCCTGCAGCGTGGATGTCAGCTTGCTCTGCAGTAGGGCTGCCAACTTTTTGGAAGTCTTTTTGAGAAACGTGCTGCTCGGATGGGCACTGTTCACATGCAGATACAGGTCCTCCTGTGTGGGGCCCGTGTAGCCGCAATCCTCGCACACATAGAGCTTGTCCCGGCGCTGCTTGTATGCATACTGCTGCTGCACTCCATGGATCTTCTTCAGGTGGGACTCCAAGGAGCACCGCTGGGTGAAGGCTTTGTTACACACCTCACATTTATAGGGACGAATGCCTGCGAGGATGAGGGAGCAAACAGGTCATCGGCTGATCATGGCCAAGCCTGAGCCTCCCACCTACGAAGCGGTTAGAGTTCCCCATGACTGAGACCAGAGCAATGTGAGAAAAATGATGTAAGCAGGGCTATAACCATCTACAAGGGGCCCTGACGTCAACACAAAGAATCCCAACACAGGGGCGGGAGGGAGAAAACCACCCACCTCCGTGAGAAAGATTCATACTCTTCCCACTCATCTGCCTTAATGGTTTCATCGTCTAGAGGGCAAGGTAAACTTTGTTTTCATTTTGTGGACTGTGGGTTGTCCTAGAAACAGACCCCAAGACAAAGATCCCACAGCAAGAAATTTATTATTGGAAAACCCATCTCAGGAAGCACAGGTCCAGCTACGAAGAAATCAGACAGGGTGAGTCACCACATCAGCCTCTGTGCTGGGCACCCAGGGTCCAGCTCTACTGGGTGGCACAGGGGGCAGTATAGAGCACACACTTATACTGTGCCAAGCATTGCAGGGAACAGGTAAAATTAAGAACCATGGCAGAGGTTCTTCAAAAATACCAAAAATAAAAAAATTTTAAAAAAAAATCTTAAAAGCCGGGCGTGGTGGCACATGCCTTTAATCCTAGCACTTGGGAGGCAGAGGCAGGCGGATCTCTGTGAGTTCAAGACCAGCTTGGTCTACATAGTGAGCTCCAGGCCAGCTGGGACTAAAGGGAGACTCTGTCTCAAAAAAACAAAGACAAAACAAAGAATTGGCTGCTCTTGCAGAAGACCTGGGTTCAATTCCCAGCATCCACATGGCAGCTAACAACTGTCAATAACTTCAGTTCCAAGGGATCTGATGCCTTCTTCTGACCTCCGAGGGCACTGCACAACACAGGTGCGCTTACATACATGCAGGCAATACAATCATACACATAAAATAAAAAATAATAAAACAGTTCAGAAAAAAAGTGTGAAAAAGAACTGTGCCAGGTAGCTGCAAGGATAGGTCAGTTAGTAAAGTATTTGTTGCACAAGGACCTGAGCTAAATCCCTCAAATCCAACATTCAAAAACTAAGTATGAAGGGCTGGAGATGGCTTGGTGGTTAAGAGTGGCAGTTGTTCTTGCCAAGGACCTGGGGTCTGGTCCCAGCACCTACATGGTAGCTAACAACCCACTATAACTCCATTTCCAGGAGATCTGACATCCTCTTCTGGCCTATGTGGGCATTGCACAAACATGTGCACTTCCATAAATGCAGGAAAGACACTCATACACATAAAAAAAAGGGGGGGTTATGGTGGCACACACTTTTAATCTCAGTGCTCAAGAGGCAAAGACAAATCTCTGACATTCATTGTTGGTCCAGCCTAGCCTAACTGGCATGCTTTGGGCCAACTAAGAGACTGACTCAAAACAAAACAAAACAAAATAAAACAAAACAACAACAAAAAACCCTGTGTGTCAGAGGAGCCTGAAAACCTGACTTTGAACCATGGAAACCATGTGAAAGGAGATGGCTCCCACAAGCTGTCCCCTGATCCCCCATAGGCACACTGTGGCAAAGACAGGCACCAGCAGAGACCTGGTTTTGAATCCCAGCACCCACATGGTGGCTAACAGCCATCTTTAACTCCAGTTCCAGGGGATATGGCGCCCTCTTCTGACCTCTGCGGGCACTGCATGACACCGTGTACTTATATACATACAGGCAATACACTCATACACAAAAAATAAGTTAAATGCTTTTTAAAAAAAGTTCAAGCCCAGCCTGAGCCCCATGATTACATAAGATATGTCTCAAAACAAAAGAAGCAAGCAAGCAAACAAACCCCAAGAAAGCCAGGTATGGTGGCACGTACCCAGCACTCAGGAGGTAGAAGCAGCCGGGTGTGGTGGCGCATGCCTTTAATCCTAGCACTCAGGAGGCAGAGACAGGCAGATCTTTGTGAGTTCAAGGCCAGCCTGGTCTACAGAGCAAATTCCAGGACAGCTGGGGCTACAGGCAGACCCTGTCTCGAAAAGACCAAAATAAATAAATAAAAATTTAAAAAGAAAAAGAAAAAGAAAAGAAAATTACAGGCTCAAACAATGCAAAATTAACCCTCAGGACAGCCCCAAGACATCTGAAGGCAGCCAAGCCTCTTAGTCCCTCCACTGGAGAGTGAACTAGTCCTCAGTTCCTTACTGACAGCTCATGGAGGTAGGCCAAAGAGCCTCTTGGCTTCCTCACTAATTTTTTACTTATATGGATGATAAAGGAAGTCAGCACGTAAGATGGAAGAGCACGAGGAAACAGAGTTTTCCAGACAGGTGGGAGGTTACTCCTGTGAAATTACAGCAGTGGTGACAGGATGGAAAGACCCATGCAAGCTCACACTAGACTAAACCCAGCACAGGAGGGAAATAGATGAGAAGCCCCAACCTTAGCTGAGAAACCATCAGCAGCCGATGACTACTGTGCAGGGTGAGGTGGTTTTCTTCAAAGGGAGTGATGCTAGATAGGTTGACCAGGATCGGGGGGATACACTCACACCAAGGGACATTTGGGGATAGAAACTTGGCTTGCTATACCTTAACACAGAGGACAGAATGCATTAAAACCTGTCAGGGGCTGGGCTGGAGAGATGGCCTAGCAGTTAAGAGCGCCAACCGCTCTTACAGAGGACCCAGGTTCGATCCCCAGCACCCATATGGCGGCCGAGAACCGTCTGAAACTCCAATTCCAGGAGAACTCCAGTTCCAGGGGAATCCGAGACCCTCTTCTGACCTCCGTGGCATTGCACGACACGGGTGCACAGACTTGCATGCAGATAGTACATCCATAAACGGGTCAGAAGAAAAAAAAAAAAAAAAAAAAAAAAACACTGTCAGGGGAAGGAGCTATGGAGAGGTGCAAGAGGGGAGGGATCTAAATATGATTAAGATATATGAATTTGGCAAAAAAATTAATAAAAATATTTTTTAGAAATGTAATGAAGCTGGGCGTGGTGGTGCACGCCTTTAATCCCAGCACTCGGGAGGCAGAGGCAGGTAGATCTCTGTAAGTTCAAAGCCAGCCTGATCTACGACGTAGCAAGTTCCAGGCCAGCTGGGGCTACAGGGAGACCTTGTCTCTAAAAAAGACAAAAACAGACAACAAACAAAAAAGAAATGTAATGAAATACTCTCCTCCCATCCCCAGCCCACCATGTCAACAAAGTAAGTCATTTTTTCATTTTGTCCAGTTATTATCCAGAATCACATGCTATCTTCTACAACACTCACACTAGAACTTCTGTGCTACAGCACTGTCCTGGTGGGATATTACCCAGAGTCCCAGACTATGTTGTTAAGGCCCACACATTAGAAAAGCTTCCAGAAGTTAAGAAACTCCTGCATACTGTTTGGTGCTTGGCCATAATAAGTAATCAATAAATAGGTGGTTGTTGTTTAAAGACAGGTCCTGCTGTGTATCCCAGGCTGGCCTCAAATACCCTAGCCTTCTAAGGGCTGCACTTACCGGGGAGAGTCATTATAACCTAGCGCAGTTTAGTTTTTAAATGAATGCTTACGTGACCCTACAGGTAGGTAGGAACAGTTCCCTACAAATTAAGGGCAATAGACATCTGAATGCTTGTACTTCAACTCTCTCTCTCTCTCTTTTTTTTTTAGTCTTTCAAGACAGGGTCTCCCTTTAGTCCCAGCTGGCCTAGAGCTAGATATGTAGACCAGGCTGGCCTTGAACTCACAGAGATCCACCTGCCTCTGCCTCCCCAGTCCTGGGATTGAAGCTGTTCTTTTGGACTCAAAAAGACCAAAAGAACAAACAAAACAACAAAACAAAACAAAACAAAACAAAACAACAACAACAAAATCTCCCCCATTCCAAGTAAAAAAGAAAACATCCAGCCCAGCCTCCAGGTGGGTGTGGCTGCACACGCCTTTAATCCCAGCACTCAGGAAGCCAAGGCAGGTGGATCTCTGAGTTCAAGGCCAGCCTGGTCTACATAATGAGTTCCAGGACAGCCAGGACTACAGGGAAACCCTGTCTCAAAAAGACCAAAAAAAAAGTCCATTATTTCCCTTTCTGAGTTACTTATGTCACTTAACATGAAGCTCTTCGGCTTTTCCTGCGAGTGGCATGATTTCATTCTTTATGACCAAATGATGCTTTTCTGCATATATATCCCCAAAGAAATGAATGCTTCTGGTTCCAGTCACGGAGCTTCTTACTCAGGGTGATCTGGAGACTGACTGGAGCACACTGGGCATGATGTGCAAAGAGTCATAGTCCCTACCCGTGTGTTCAAGATGACATCTGAACACATCTATGGGCAGAGAGCGGTTTAAAGATGAGTCTTAGCCACCATGTGGGTGCTGGGAATTGAACCTGGGTCCTCTGCTAGAGCAGTGGCGCTCTCAACCGCTGAGCCATCTCTCCAGCCCCCGTGCTCTTGCTTCTTCTCCTGACTCTGGAAACTCCTTGGTGCAGGCAGACATCAGGTCAGAGCTCCTCCTGTCCCTTTCTTTCTTTTCTTTTTTTTTTTAAACATTTTTCTTTTTTTTTTTTTTTCATTTTTTCTTTATTTTTATTTCACGTGTATGAGTCTTGTGTCTGCATATGTTTAAGTGTACCCATGTCGTGCAATGCACGAGGAGGACAGAAGAGGGTGTTAGATCCCCTGGAAATGGAGTTACAGATAGTAGTTAGCTGCCTTCTGGGTGCTGGGATTTGAACCCTGGTCCTCTGCAAGAACAACCAGTGCTCTTAACCACTGAGCCATCTCTCCAACCCTTCTCCTGTCCCTTTCTGAGCAGAGTTATATAAGCCCCTCTTCTGCGGAGCACTCCTACCCTCCATCTTTTGGGGAATGAAGGTAGACTTGGGTAAGGGTGATCAATGCCAAGGCCCCTCCAACACGGAAACCTCACCCATCTTACAGCTCTCCAGCAAATGCCAATCTTGTTGTCCACATTGAGAACAGGGGTTGGAAACTGAAAAGCACCATCTGTTGCCAGACATCATTAACCTACTGACACCTATGAGAGTTCCAAAGTCCAAGGCCACTAAAAAGCCAGGCATCGCACATCTGCCACTCATTAACGGAGTACATGGTTAGTCTAGTTTGTTAACCCCTACACAGCTCAGTTTCCTCACCCAAAACATGCCCATAGTATTTACACACTTGCTTAATGCTAATCTGAGGATTAAGGAGGTATCTCCAGCATAGGACCTGGCAAGGGATACAACTTTGGTGCTTACAGTCTGCTCAACAGAATGGAAACAAACCATGCAGAAATCAGCAGGTGTGTCCCTAAGTATTTAGTACTTGGTTGTTTTTTTTTGGTCTTTTTGAGACAGGGTCTCCCTGCCAACCTGGCTGTCCTGGCACTCACTCTGTAGACCAGGCTGGCCTTGAACTCACAGAGATCTGCCTGCATCTGCCTCCCAAGTGCTAGTATTAAAGGTGTGTGCCACCACGCCTGGCAGTGCTTGTCTTTAAAGTATACATTAAAAAAAAAATTGTGTCTCACTGTCTAATGCGAGGGGAAAAATAAATAAATAAAAATTTGTGTGTATGTTTGTATACATTTATTTCACAACAAAATAATTTGTTGTTGTTAAATGTGGCCCCTAGGTCTCAGCCTTGGCCCTCTGGGCTCTTTTTTAAGAATTTTTTTAAAATTTTATTTATTTTTATGTGTATGAGTGTACTGTCTGCATGTAGGTTTGTGTACCCATCTCCTGCAATGCCTAGGAGGTCAGAAGAGGGCGTCTGACTCCCCTGGAACTGGAGTTAAGGATGGTTTTCAGCTGCCATGTGGGTGCTAGGGATCGAACCTGGATCCTCTGCAAGAGCAGTCGGCGCTCTTAACCGCTAGGCCATCTCTCCAGCCCAGCCCTTTAAATTCTTTACCCTAGGCCTTTACTACCTAGAGTCCAAAAACATGTTCTCTTTTGGGTTGCAAGGTTTTTTTTGTTTATTTGGTTTTGTTTTGGTCTTTTTGAGACAGGGTCTCCCTGTAGCTCCAGCTGTCCTGGAACTCATTATGTAGACCAGGCTGGTCTTGAACTCACAAAGATCCACCTGCCTCTGCCTCCCAAGTGCTAGGATTAAAGGCGTGTGCAACCTCAACCGGCTCAGGGTTGCGAGGTTTTTTTTATTCTACTACTACCATCAAGCTTTGTATCACACATCTCCAAGGAAATTCTTTGTTGCTGGAACTTTCTGCTTGCTTTCCTTGCTCTAGCTCAAGTGTTTCCTTCCTGAATTAGATCCAGTCCTGAACTTCAGCAAGAAGCTTTTATACAGGGCTTCTTGTGGAAGTAGACACGGAGGGCCTCCTCTTGGGAAAGCAATTAGGAATGTCTATATAAACCAGAATATTCCTACCCTTTGGGCCAGCAAGTCCACTTGTAAGAAATTACACCACAAAAAGATTCACACAGGTAGGCAAAGAACACAAGAAAATTCATGGTAGAGGCTTGAGAGATGGCTCAGCAGTTAAGAACACTCGCTGTTCTTCCAGAGCACCCAGATTCAATTCCCAGCACCCACATGGCAGATAACAACCACCCATAATTTTCCAACTCCGTTTTCAGGCACTGCACGCATGCAGTGCACTTTCATGTACAATGGCAAAACACTCATATACATAAAGATAATAAATAAAATATCTTAAAAGAAAGTTCATAGTAGCCTTGTCTGGAATTATAAAAAAAAAAAATAAATATGCATGGGTGTGGTAGTCAGGTCTTTAATCCAAGCACTTGAGAGGCAGAGGTTAGCCGGGCGTGGTGGCACATGCCTTTAATCCTAGTTCTTGGAAGGCAGAGGCAGGCAGATCTTGGTGAGTTCAAGGCCAGCCTGGTCTACAGAGTGAGCTCCAGGCCAGCTTGGACTAAAGGGAGACCCTGTCTCAAAATACAAAAAAAAAAAAAAAAAAAAAGAGGCAGAGGCAGGGGCATCTCTGTGAGTTTGAGGCCAGCCTGGTCTACATAGAGAGCTTCAGGCTAGCCAGAGCTACATAGTAAGACTCTGTAAAAACAAAAACCAAAACCCTGAAAATGGAAGGAATCGGGAAGAGGCTGTGCCTCTATGATGGAAATTTCTGTCATTATTTCATATTAAATGGGGCAGCTGTGAAGAGGAATGAGCTGTATGCACTATGCAGACCCAGAGCAAGCCCCAAGATCTATTTCACATGAAAGAAGCCATGTGCCTTAGAAACCTCTGGAAGAAAAACCCAAATGGGGACGAGCTTCCAGATGTGAACCAGGGCTCAGCAGGTAACAGAAGCTTGTTTTTTAAAAAGCTTATTTTCAGTTTTCCCAATATTTTTATAGCTAAAAAATAAGTTAAAATAAAAATAAAAACAGGCAGGTTGGGCTGCTGGAGAGCGGACTTCACTTCTCTTCAGCCAGCTGCCCAGTTCCAAACTTCCCGTGCTCTGCATTTTTCCCAATCCAGTCGATCTCTTGCTTTAGCCTCCAAACAAAGACACCATTGTCTTCTTTAATCAGGCTGGGATTTGTTTGCTTTCAGGTCCCTCTCAATGTAGCCCCTGATGGAAGATAAGGCAAGAGGGTACACTGTCCTGTGGGCAGCCCCTCCCCACACCCTCCACACCCGGACCTCAAATTGGAATTCCTCGGCTTCTCTCCCCGGAACTCGACTCTGCAGGAAGGGGATGAGACTCTTTTGCTCTAGCTGGAACGTGAGGTTTTTTTATTCTCCTGTAGCCCAGGCTGGCCACAAACTCATTATGAAGCCAAGGATGACCTTGAACTTCTGATTCTCTCGTTTTAGAGTGCTGGAACTACAGGAGTGTGCCACCACAGCCAGTGTATGTGGTGATAGAGATCAAATCCCGGCTTTGTAGGCAAGGCACTCTATCACTGAGCTATATCCCCGGTCCCTGTTGGAGATGCATCCCACCTGACCTTTTCAGTGGATTCTGGAGATGACAGGTTCTCAAGCTTGCACCACAAACATTTATTAGCTAAGTTATCTCCCCAGCAGGTTTTTGTTTTTTTGAGACAGGGTCTCACATTGTTGCCCAGGCTAAACTTGAATTTGTAGCAATCCTCCTGACTCAGCCTCTGAGTGCTGGGATTAAAGGCATGAGCCACCACACCTTGAGAGGTGTGAGGTTCTCGTCTTCTGGGGCCAAGCCTCTCTCCAAGACTGAGCCAAACCGCAATGACGTGTTTGCCTAGCCATTTATGATGGCTTACACTTCATCCCTATAGCTCTTTTTTTTTTTTTTTTTTTTTTCAATCTCATTGAGACAGGGTCTCCCTGTAACCCTAGCTGGACTCGAACTCACTATGTAAACTAGGCTGGCCTTGAACTCACAAAGATAAGCTTGGCTCTGCCTACCGAGTGCTGGGTTTAAAAAGGTGTGTGCCACCATGTCTGAAGGCATTTGAAACCCAAGCATTCATTTTACAAAGCAGAGAAAGAAAATAAAGTTCAGTATCTGGTATACTGAGGTATCAGAACATGTGATCGCTCACGTCCAATAGGCTCTAAGGAGCTGCTGGTCTCAGAATGCACTTTGCAGTGTGGGAATGGGGGCTTAGTGTGGAGTCAAGCAAGTGTTGGTCATTCTTTCAGACTCCAACACACAGATCTCTCTCCTCAAAGCAAATCCTTTCTGTCAACAGATAGCCATTCTTAGGAAGCACCTCAGCTAACTCAACTAAAGACAGTTAAATCCGAAAGATTATTCTATGAAAAAGCCCCATGCTGTGAACTGAATATACATTTTTTTGTTCCTTTGATGCTCAGCTCCACCCCAACCCTTTTATTTTGATCTTGGATGGGTCAACAGCCATAATTTCTGGCCTCTGTGATCCTGTGTACACCACTGGACTAGAGCAATCACCTCTGCGAGGTACACAGTGGATATTGCTGGCTCCATACCCAGCAACTCTTCCTGGGCAGTGCACAGCCCCAGTGGCAGCGTGTGCCTTGGCTAATTAATATCCAAACGGATGAAAGAAAAGATTAGGAATCCTTTTTTTGTCAAATCTTTTTTTGGATATGACAGTGGCCAGTCCTTGGAGAAAGAGACGCCCACCTGAGTGTCTCTTTCTCCAAGGAATGGGCACTGGCAACTGACCTCCCTAATGCCTGCGGAAATGCAGCCTCCATGTTTGGCTGAAGAGGGTATGGACAGGTCTCCCACAGCTTATGGTCAGTTTAACCACTGACCACAACCCAGAGCCCCTGGGATGGGGCTGAGGCTAGCCCTTTCCTCTTCCCCCAAATCCCTTCACTTTTTGGACAAGTCCCTGCAAGAGCCTTCCCTCTGTAAATCACTCAATAAGAAGCTGCTTCCAGGGAACTGGACCTAAGACTATTTAGATAAAAAATAGCTACTTGTTCACTGATTCTTTTTTGTTAATTTTGGGGTTTTGTTGTCATTGGTTGTACATTTGAGAAAGGGTATCAAAATATAGCCCAGGCTTGCCTAGAATTCACTATATAGTCCAGGCTGGACTTGAACTCATAGTCCTTTTATCTCCACATCCCCAGTGCTGGGATTACAGGCATCTACCACCATGTTCAACTAGTAATATTGGAGCTTTCCCTACACCACTGGGTTTTTTTCTTCTGATCTTCAATGAGTCGTCATTTGACTCACACCCTTCCTGTATCTAGGGGGGCAGGGCGGAGGGGCATGAGGGAACCTCATGGTTTATTCTTTTCTTGGTGAAGTTATATCCAAAAAAGAATTCCTAATCTTTTCTTTCATCCATTTGGATATTAATATAAGACATGTTCAGGCTCTAGTTTCCTTGAATCTTTTTCAAGAAGTTTCCTTTGTATTTTGAGTCTTTCCTTAGATGCCCTGTTCCCTTGGCGGCTGCAGGGACAGGAAGAGACACTAGCCATGGTAGCTGGGGAACAGGAAGATTACCCGAGTGTCCATCTCCTCTCATTGCCTACCTCATCCACACTCTGGCTACCACTCTCTGACGGAGGTTCCTAAGTCTTTTTAAAATGTCACGGACTGGTCTCTTTAGACTATATGCAAACATATCCCCCACTCAACTGTCTGTTATATTTGTGTTGAGTATCTATTTCTTTGTTTCTGACCTAAGTACAACATTTAGAATAGTCAATACCAAAATCTTAACATTCACAATCAACCAAAGGCAAAAACAAACAAATAAACAAACAAAAAAACACCCCAAGCTCCCACTGAATTCTAGAAACATCTTTTGGAGCCAGTGAGGTTGGACCACATGAACTAAAACATCTGAGCACCCTCAAACATTTGCTGTTTGTACACATCTCCCTACAGAGCCCAGGAGATAATTGCAAGACCAGCCTCTGCCTCCAGCATCCAGCATCCAGCACCTGAGCCTGCCCAGAGTGGGGAACTCGTTTATCACCAGCTAAGCAGCAGATGTGAGCCCCTGGCTTCTCTTTCTGATTCAGTAGTACTTGGAGCCACCCTTCCATCAGAAAACAAATTTGGGCAGGGAAAATAGGCCCAGGTCATTTTGGCTATTTGTTGACAATTTTGGAAACAAAAGTTATGACTGAAATTCATGAACTAGATTTCATTCATCAAAACGCTATCCAGTAGAAATTTAGATGGAAACCAATTTATGATTTAAAAATTTCTAAAAGCAGGCAGGGGGGCTGGAGAGATGGCCTAGTGGTTAAGACTGCCGACTGCTCTTGCAGAGGACCCAGGTTTGATCTCCCGCACCTACATGGCGGCTAAGAACTGTCTTTAGCTCCAGTTCCAGGGGAATCCGACGCCCTCTTCTGACCTCTGCGGCATTGCACGACACGGGTGCACAAACCTACATGCAGACAGTACACTCAGACACATAAAAAAATAAATAAAATTTAAGAAAAAAAGCAGGTAGGAATAGTAACACATACCTAGTACTTAAGAGAATGAAGCAGGAAAATGGAGAGTTTGAAGGTAGCCTGAGCTACATAGTGAGATTCTATCTGAACAACAATAACAACAAAAAGTAGAAAGGATCTGGCCGTGATGGTGTATACCTAACCTATCCTAGCACTAGGGAGGAGAAGACAGGAAGATCAAGAGTTCAAGGTCAACTTAGGCTCAAAACACAAAGAAAGGTAAGATGGAAGGAAGGGAGGGAGAAGGAAGAAATTATTATTAAAATTTATTTATTTTTATTTTATAAATAAGTGCACCACAGGTTTGCAATGCCCACAGAGGCCAGAAGTTGTCAACCCCTGGAAATGAAGTTATTGACAATTGTTAGTCACCATGTGTATACTGGGAATCAAACCCAGGTCCCCTGGAAGAACAGTGTTTAAGCATTGAGCCATTTCTCCAGCCTCAAAGAAATAATAGTAATAATATTTATTATTATTAATATTTTTGAGACAGGGTCTCTAGGAAGCTTCAACTGGCCTGGAACTCACTATGTAGACCAGATTGACCTTGAATTTACAGAGATCCGCCTGCCTCTGACTCCTCGGTGCTAGGATTAAAGGTGTGTACCACTATTTTATTTTATTTTATTTTATTTTATTTTATTTTATTGGTCTTTTCGAGACAGGGTCTCCCTGTAGCCCCAGCTGTCCTGGAACTCGCTCGGTAGACCAGGCTGGCCTTGAACTCACAAAGATCCGCCTGCCTCTGCCTCCCAAGTGCTAGGATTAAAGGCATGCGCCACCACGCCCAGCCCAGTATTTTTAATGATATATTTTAATTCAATATATCTAAAATATTACCATTTCCCTGTGAAATTTACATTAAACTTTGAGATTATTTTTGTATTCTTTTAAAATCTAGTTTACAACCAATCTCATAGCAAGGATTCAACAGTCACACACAATCAGTGGCTGTAGTCCAGGCTGGTATGGCCCCAGGTTTCCCACCTCTAGTGACACCTCTCTCCCTCATATCAACACAGTGATGCCCTCTGCAAAAGCTCTCAGCTTAAATCACTTTCAGCACCCTCATAACAAGCCACTAAGACAGTTCTCTTTTTTTTATTTTTTGTCGTCTTTCTGAGACAGAATCTCCCTTTAGTCTCAGCTGGCCTGGAGTGGAGCTTGCTATGTAGACCAGGCTGGCCTTGAACTTACAGAGATCCTCCCGGAGCTGCTCAGGCACTGAAGATACCCGGATGGACTCCTTTCCCAAGCAAGTTAGGGTAGAGTTGACTGCTACGTGAGTTTCGTTTCGGCAGTCCTGGGGATTGAACTCATGGCCACATTAATCCTAGGGAGGTGCTCTATCACTAATTTTCTTTTTTTTTTTTTAATTTTATTTATTTTTTATGTGTATGAGTGTACTGTCTGCATGTAGGTTTGTGCACTTGTGTCATGCAATGCCGCAGAGGTCAGAAGAGGGTGTCGGATTCCCCTGGAACTGGGGTTCTCCTGGAATTGGAGTTACAGACGGTTCTGGGCCGCCATGTGGGTGCTGGGGATCAAACCCGGGTCCTCTGCAAGAGCAGTCGGCACTCCTAACTGCTAGGCCATCTCTCCAGCCCCTCTATCACTAATTTTCATCCTTAACCCTAGATGTGGTTCTTATCTGTTAGTGACTAAACTCAATTTACAAACTCTTCTCTGAGAAGCAGTCCAACCCTGATCAAAATACTGCCAGGGCCAGGCATGGTGGCACACGCCTTTGATCCCAGCACTAGAGAGGCAGAGGCAGGCCTGTCTCAAAAAGACCAACAGAAAAAAAGAAAGAAAGAGAGAGAGAGACAGAGAGAAAGAAAGACTGTCACAGATGAGAAAGCCCATCAGCTCAATGTTCACTCCACCTGAAGATATCCATAGTCTGCATGCAGCCCAAACTCCCTCACTTTGTCCTAAAGGCCTGGCAGAATCTGCCATGCAAGGAGCAAAATAACCAGACTGTGTCTCCAGGGACATTCTCAAAGAGAGGCAAAAGTATGAGAAACCCGGCTGGCAATCATTAGCAAACAACTGAATGAGTAGTCACTGATGTCCCTCAGGCCCTGCTTTGCAGTCACTCAGCAACACCCCATCCTCTGCGAGACACGCCACCTCACTACCTTTAACTGATCATACAAGATCCCCTGCCCCTCCTGCACAGTCTTCCCTCCTTCGGGCTGGCCTGGCACTGTAGGTATATAATCCTCGCTAAGGAAGCCAAGGCAGGAGCATTGTTAGTTTAAGGCTGGCCAGGGCTACATAGGGAGTTCGAAGCCAGATTGAGCAACTAAGACCATTCTCAAAATAAGAAATAAAAACAGAGCTGGGTTATAGCTCAGTGTTGAGCACTTGGCCAGCATGTGTGAGGTCTTGGATTCAATATTCAGTACAAATAAGTAAATAAATAAATAAAAATCTTTATGTGTTAAAAAAAAAAAAGAAGCCTATAGGCACAAAATCCCACATATCATCAAATTAAAAAAGAAACAATAGGGATGGAGAGATGGCTCAGTGGTTAACAGCACTTACTACTCTTGCAGAGAACCAATTTGATTCCCAGCACCCTTGTAAGGTGGCTCACAATCATCATCTAACTCCAAGGGATTCAATGCCTCTGACCTCCACGAGCACGAGCACCTACACACATGCACACACGCACACACACACACACATACACACACAAATAAATCTTTTAAAACTTTTAAAAAGAGGCTGAGTGTGATGATACATGCCTTTAATCCTGGCACTTGGGAGGCAGAGGCAGGCAGATCTCTGTGAGTTCAAGGCCAGCCTGCTCTACAGAGTGAGTTCCAGGCCAGCTGGGGTTACAGGGAGACCCTGTCTCAAAAAGACAAAAAAAAAATAAAATAAAATAAATAAATAAATAGAAGCAATATATGAATTATAAGCCATGCTGGGCATGGTGGTACACCTTTAATCCCAGCCTGGTCTATATAGTGAGTTCCAGGCCAGCTGGGGCTACAGGGAAATGCTGTCTAAAAAAGAACCCCCCCCAAAAAAAGCAATAATTATTCCCCTTGGAGGAAAGGAGGTAGTAGTGGGAAAAGAATACAAATATTCTGATTTTTGTCCTGGTGCTAGTTGCATGGATCTAGGTCTAGGTACTTAAGATTTATGTATTTTTTTGGATATGTAACTTCAATGAAAAGTTCACTTTGGAAAAACATTTTTTTTTTTCTGAGACAAGGTCTCCCTGTAGCCCCAGCTGGCCTGGAACTCACTCTGTAGAACAGGCTGGCCTTGAACTCACAGAGATCTGCCTGCCTCTGACTCCTGAGTGCTAGGCTTAAAGGCATGCGCCACCAGGCCCTGCTGAAAGACATTTCTTAGCCACCATGTGGACGCTGGGAATGAAACTAGGTCCTCTGCAAGAGCAGTCGGCGCTCTTACCGCTGAGCCAGCTCTCCATTCCCTGGAAAAACATTTTATTTTTTATTTTATTTTATATTTATTTATTTATTTATTTATTTATTTATTTATTTATTTATTTTTGTCTTTTTAAGACAGGGTCTCCCTTTAGTTCCAGCTGGCCTAGAGCTCGCTATGTAGACCAGGCTGGCCTTGAACTCAGAGATCTGCCTGCCTCTGCCTCGCCAGTGCTGGGATTAAAGGCGTGCGCCACCACGCCCAGCGGAAAAAAACATTTTAAAATAATAAAAAGGAAAGGTATTTTTTGTATGTGAGCCCAGTTTCTTTCTTTTTTCTTTTTTTTTCCCCCCCTGCGATCTGTCTCATTGAAAGCCCAGTTTCTAATGTGGGAGTCATCACTCATGCCAGGCCAGAGACACAGCTTAATCCCAATAAAACAGTAAGAACTAGAAAAGAAAATGGAATATAGATGCCCTTCTAGGTCATGGGGTAGGGGTGAGGAATTGAGACCCCCACCTCCCAATCTGGAAAAAGATGTAGGCACATCCTCTTCCTCAACCCTAAATTCTGAAAGGACTTGAGGGACTGAGGCACTACACACAGTGAAGCTGTTGGGGAAGACAGCTAGTGGCCCAGACAGGATTTAACAGATTAGAGTAAGATATATTTAAATGGGATGGGTTCAATTGAGATTTAATTGACAAAACCCATATAGAGGCTGGGTGTGGTGGCACACATCTTTGATCCCAGCATTAGGAAGGCAGAGACAGAAGGATCTCTGTGAGACTGAGGCCAGCCTGGTCTACATAGGGAGTTCTAGGCCAGATGGGGTTACAAAGACCCTGTCTAAAAAAAAAAATTAAAAAAAAAAAAGACCAATCTAATTAAAG
Organism: Rhizomys pruinosus; assembly: GCA_009823505.1. NCBI lineage: Eukaryota > Metazoa > Chordata > Mammalia > Rodentia > Spalacidae > Rhizomys > Rhizomys pruinosus. The sequence continues at coordinate 762,927 of VZQC01006709.1, forward strand.
GCCTCAAGGAGCAGTCTAGATTCCATTAAACCATTCTGCCAGAGTTAGAGAATTTTTAGCAGAGAAGTGGCATCCTTACAATTTTCCTCCAGGGCTTACTGGGCCAAAAGTATAGACAGTGAGCCTCCGGTGGAGAGAGCTAGAGGCCAGATATGCCGAAGATAAAAATAATGAAGCTTGTGGCCAATCAGCATGCTTGGGAGTGAGGCAAAAGGTCAGCCCCCAGACTCTCTGGAACGGGGAGAAGGAGAGGTCTCGGATCCACACTACCTACCTAAGTCAGGAAATGGGCAGGAGGTACAGCTCAGTGATGAGATGCTTACCTAGCATCAACAAGGCCATGGGTTATATCCCTAGCATAAAACTTTAAAAGGAAATTTTTTTTAGAAGTCAGAAAAAAAGAAAAGATCAAGAAATGGCAGAAGAAGCCCAAAGGGAGATGAATGCTGCAGCGGGAGCTCAGGGCAGCCCCAAAGGGAGATGCATGCTCCAGCGGGAGCTCGGGGCAGCCCCCAGAGGGAGATGCATGCTGCAGCAGGAGCTCGGGGCAGCCCCCAGAGGGAGATGCATGCTCCAGCGGGAGCTCGGGGCAGCCCCCCAGAGGGAGATGCATGCTGCAGCGGGAGCTCGGGGCAGCCCCCAGAGGGAGATGCATGCTCCAGCGGGAGCTCGGGGCAGCCCCCAGAGGGAGATGCATGCTGCAGCGGGAGCTCGGGGCAGCCCTGCTCTTCTGTGTCTCATGAGGACCATGATGTCATATGATTCAGGCTCACTTCCAAGAAAGAGGACAGCAGGCATTGTGTATACACCTGCAATCCCAGCACTTGGGAGACAGAGGAAGGAAGACAGGGAGTTCAAGGCCAGCCTGGGTTACAAGCCAAGACCTTATCTCAAAAAAGCAAAAAGCAGAACCAAACAATAACAAAAAACTAAATGAGGCATTAAAAAAAATTATTTTGTCTTTTTGAGATAGGATCTCCCTGTAGCCCCAGCTGTCCAGCTGTCCTGTAACTCACTATGTAGATTAGGTTGGCCTTGAACTCAGAGAGCCACCTGCCTCTGCCTCCTAAGTGCTGGGATTAAAGGTGTGCACCACTACACCCGGCCTGAGGCATTAAATATTTTAGCAGATCCTCAGAACCCCATCATGCAGCCAGACTAAAGGGCTGCATTATAGTGGAGACTGAACAGTCCCTGCTAGTGACCTGCTTTGAACCTCACTTGTACTTGTACATCATATTTTACTGGGGCAAAAACATGCTATAAGTGGTAGTTTGTCTGCCCAGGGAAACATGACTGACACATTGCAGAGTAAGAAGGTGAACCCAGCCGGGCATGGTGGCGCACGCCTTTAATCCTAGCACTCAGGAGGCAGAGGCAGGCGGATCTTTGTGAGTTCAAGGCCAGCCTGGTCTACAGAGTGAGTTCCAGGACAGCTGGGGCTACAGGGAGACCCTGTCTCAAAAAGACCAAAAAAAAAAAGAAGGTGAACCCAGATGGGCTGGCCCCATCCACCCCATCTTGTGACCTTAGAAATACCATCCTGTTCCACACTCCCAGTGTGTATCCGGAGGGGATGGGGGAGCGAAACACAAGTGCAGCCTTACCTGTGTGTGTGCGGACGTGTCTCTTCAGGTCGAAGGTGTCATTGAAGCCCTTGCCGCAGAAGGTGCACAGGTGCCTCTTTACCTGATTGTGGCACTTGAGGTGGCGGTTGAGCATGCGCTGCAGGCGGAAGCCCTTGCCACACAAGTCACAGTTGTGAATCACAGAGTCGCTGCAGGTGCCTGTGGTGAACTGGGAGCAGAGAGAGAGGCTGTGAAGGCCCAGAGAGCTCATTCGTGGACCTGGACGCCCATGCTCACTAGGTTGGGCCTGGCTGTGGCTTCTGCTCCCCCTAAGTTGCAAGTGGGCTTGGCTTTGGGAAAGGTATAAAACGCCGCCAGCAAGTACTTCTGCAGGTCAGGTCATTCTCCCTTTCTTCCTTCAACAGAACTCAGATTCTTACCTATGTACACTGTCTTACAGCAGTCTTCAACAAGACATGCCCACGTGACCACCTGACTGATGAAAAGGAAGGTTCCTTAAGGGAGAGGAGAGGTTCCCACTGGCCAGAGCTCCAGCAGCTTTCTTGGACCTTGAGGTGCAAGCAAGTGCTGAAGATAGAGGACTAGAAGGTAGGGATCTGGGTCCTGTTGATGTCCTCAAGATAGCCACAGTCAGCTCCTTCCTCCCAGCCCCTGTGTGCTAATCCATCCATCAAGAAATGGAGACGAAGGACTAACGAAGATGGCTCATTGGGTAAAGGCACTTGCTGCCAAACCTGACGACAAAGGCTGTGGACCTGAGTTCAGCCCCCAGGACCAACGTGGGTCAAGGAGTGAACCGACTCCATCACATTCTCCTCTGACCTCCACATATGTATATGGCACACTCCCGCACAGTAAACAAATGTAATTTAAGTTTGGGAAAGGGCGGAACAGAAAGGATTTCCTCAGCCCATGAATCTCGGCAGGATTCATCACCACCTGGATGAACAGGGAGGAGCAATGAGGTGCCACTTCCGGGTCTTGGCAAACCTGGCAGTTCACTGCCTCTCTCAAAGCCAGCTGCCATGTAAGAAGTCAAAGAAGCTCAAGCTGGCCCCGTGGAGAGCCAAAGCACCATGGAGGGGCACCAAGGTTCTAGCCATGCTATCGCTGGGCCTTCCAGCCTAATCCAGGGTTCATCACCACCTGAATGAGGTGCCCCAGCCAATGCCATCCAGATGAAAACATCCTGGCTGGGCCACGTTCCAGGTCCTCACCCTCAAATCGTGAACAAATAAAGTCATCATTTAGGAAAGTGACTTGGCAGGACCCCACATCTTTTTTTTTTTTTTTTTTGTTTTTTGTTTGTCTTTTTGAGACAGGTCTCCCTGGAGCCCCAGCTGTCCTGGAACAGCTTCGCTGTAACCAGGCTGGCCTTGAACTCACGAAGATCCCCGGCTCTGCATCTCAGTGCTAGGATTAAAGGCGTGCGCAGACACCGTGGCCCCCGCCCAGCAGACCTCCCACATTCGTCATGCATAATGAGATCCACAACGTGAATTCTGGCTGCTGGCCCGCCATTCAGGTTTCTTCTCTCAGAAACATTAGCTGTCTTCATGGACAGCACTGAATCTGTCTGTGGGATGTGAGGTACCAGATCTGATATGTTCAAAGGCCATCACATCAGACCCTGTAGACGATGGGTGCCAGGATTGTTTGTAAGAAGCCTGCAGGGGGCACGGGGTTTTGGGGGGAGGCAACTGGTAGAGAAGTTTCAGTGTTCAGAGCAGTGGCTGCTCTTGCAGAGGACCAGGGTTCAATTTCTAGCACCTACATGGAAACTAACAATAGTCCGTAACTTCAGTTCCAAGGAACCTGACACTCTCCTCTAGCCTGTGGGGCATTGCATGCACAGGTACACTTGCAGCGTACATGCAGGCTAAACACTCATACACATAAAATAAAAAATGAGACAGAAGAAGACCCCTGAGGGCTGGGAATGCAGCTGGTCCATACAGATCACTTGCCTAACATGTGTAAGGCCCTGGGCACTTTCCATAGTACTATAAAATAAAGAGAGAAAAAAGGGAGGCAATAGGGAAGGTTAGAAGAGGGGAGGGCAGGGGCTGGAGAGATGGCCTAGTGGTTAAGAGCGCCGACCGCTCTTACAGAGGACCCGGGTTCGATCCCCAGCACCCACATGGCGGCCGAGAACTGTCTGAAACTCTAATTCCAGGAGAACTCCAGTTCCAGGGGAATCCGAAACCCTCTTCTGACCTCCGCGGCATTGCACGACATGGGTGCACAAACCTGCATGCAGACAGTACATTCATACACATACAGAAATAAATAAAAATAAAAAAAAAATTTAAAAAAAAAAAAGAGGAGGGGAGGGCAGCCTGGCGTGGTGGCCTTTGATCCTAGTACTTGGGAGGCAGAGGCAGGTGGATATCTGAGTTCAAGGCCAGCTTGGTCTACAGAGCGAGTTCCAGGCCAGCTGGGGCTACAGGGAGACCCTGTCTCAAAAAGACCAAAAAAAGAAAAAAAGAAGAGGGGAGGGGAAGGCAGGAAGAGGGAGAAAAAGAACTGAGGCTAGGCACTAGTCCTGAGTTCAGTGCAGTTATACCATGGCATCCACAAGGGATCAGTGTCACGGTCCTACTGCAGACACTAAACTCTGCCGCTGTTCAGACCCCTGCTATAAAACACCTCGAACCCACCTATTCACATCCTCCCATTTACTCTCAGTCACGTCCACATGATCTAAACTGATGTCTATAATACCTAGCACCAACATAAATTCTCTGACATGTTGTTAGACTATTTAGGGAATAAGGACAAGCAAGGGACAAGAAAAAGATCTGTGTATGTTCAGTACAGGCACATGTTCTTTTCAATCTGCAATGGGTTGAATTCATGGATGTGGAACTCTTGGTTGTGCAGGGTTGACTATACTTCGCTCAGCCTCATTCCAGAGAGCTTATTAAACACATTTCCTCAGAGTTCACGTGGATTCCTACTGGCAAGGTCTTAAGCACAGTTAACGAACACATGTCCACTCACACTGCTGCCTCCCATCCCCATGCCCAAAGCATGGCCCAGGGCCAGAACACAGTCAGCATGTTGGGCAGCTGGTAGCAGGTGGAAGGATGCAGGGAGACCAGGACAGGGGTGTCCAGACCCCTTCCTCTTCTAGTTCATTCCTTATTGGCTCAGAGCTTACTCTGTCTGAATTACCTTCAGCACACAACCACCAACATGACCTTTCCCCAGAAAGCTGCCATAGTCTACGGGGAGGAGACAAGTCAATCTGGCCAGCCCCAGATGTGACAGGTACCTACAGGGGCATGTGCCCAACATACAGAACACTGAGGAAGAGGGTTATAGAAGACTGAGCTCTTCAGTCAAGCAGAGATGAAGGGAGGAGAAGAGAATAGCAAAGAATATTCCCGAGAGGGTGGTAGGAAGTGGGCAACTGTGTCTGGTTCAGTGTGAGCAGCCAGAGCCTGGAAAAGCAACTAATGGAATGAGAAGGGTAGTGTTGTCCCCTTTGGGGTCTACCTTAGGGACCCTAATGGAGCTGGGATATATTCAGAGGGCAAGAAAGAGCCCCAGGAAGCAAAGGAGGAAAGACTAAAGGAGAGCCACTAAGAGACCTGAGCTTCTGAAGGTTAAGTCTACCTGAGAGAGAGTGTGAAGAGCTAATGAATTAAGACTGAGACAGCGAGCAGAGGATGGCAGCCGGTAACGGGTTTCTGGCAGACTGTATCACTTCTCAGAAGGGAAGGGATATTTGTAGGGTAAATCTGTCAACATGACATTTATCCCAAAAGATTTATTTTATATATGTGATGGCTTAAACTGAACATTATCTATATGTCCATTAGGAGGGGCTTGTTAAAAAATAATGAGGGGGGGCTGGGGGCTGGAGAGATGGCTCAGTGGTTAAGAGCACTGACTACTTTTTTTTGTCTTTTTGAGACAGGGTCTCCCTATAGCCCCAGCTATGCTGGAACTCACTATGTAGACCAGGCTGGCCTTGAACTCACAGAGATCCGCTTGCCTCTGCCTCCCAAGTGCTAGGATTAAAGGCGTGCGCCACCATGCCTGGCTGAGCACTGACTACTTTTACGGAGGACCTGGATTCAGTTTCCAGCACCCACATACATGGTAGCTAACAACTGTCATAACTCCGATTCCAAGGGAACTGTCCTTCCTCCTCTGACCTCTGTGGGTATTGCACAACAGAAGTACACTTAATACATGCAGGGAATACCCTCATACACCTAAAGATAAAAATTAATAAATAGACTGGGCATAGTGGCACACAGCTTTAATCCCAGCACTTGAGAGGGAGAGGCAGGTGAATCTCTGAGTTCAAGGCCAGCCTGGTTTTGGTAAAGGTAAGAGATGGAGCAGGTCTGTATCAGCTGCTCACTCTAAGGGCTAGAGTGACACAGACCTGCCCTGCCTCTTGGTCCCAAAAGACCCTTGTCCCAGATTCGATCTGGCTACAATCTCCAGAGAAAGCCCAGACAAAACTGCCCAGAAAGCCCAGTCATCTCACAGAAATAGAAGGTATGATATCCATTATTTCAGCCACTAAATTCAGGTAACTTAACTTGTCCAGTAGGTAGTATGAAACAGATGAACTAAAACAATAACAAACATATCATATTCTCTCCAGAATATCAGCTTTGTCATATTGCTTGTATTTTTTATTGATTGATTTTGGAACTGTGGCTGGAACCCAGGGTCTTTGCATATTAAATATACATTCCTACCATGGAGCTGCATGCCCAGCCCAGAGGTCCACATTGGTGGGCTATATGACACGGAAGACACAGTTGATGCCTGGACCAGGTTTCCCTCCCTGAGTCATTTGTCTGCTGCCCAGGTCACCTTTATTATGTTTATACAGGTATGACTTAACACATTCTCTCTCCTTATTGTTCAAAACAAAGGTACCCAATATGACTTGGTTACTTGGTTCTACAATATCAAAGAAAAGTACAACATATCCCAAAGCTTACACCAAAGTTACATCTTAATCATGTTAATTATAAAATGATTTTGGGGGCCAGAGAGATGGATCAGTGGTTAAAAGCACTGTCTGCTTTTGCAGAGGACCTGGGTTCAATTCCCAGCACCCACATGGTGGCTAACAACCATCCTTAACTCTAGTTCCAGGGGAATATGATGTCTTCTGATTCCTTAGGTACTGCACAACATGGATGCACTTTTATACACACATGAGGGCAATATACTCATACATATAAAATAAAAATAATTAAAAAATATAAAGTTTTAAACCATGATTTTGGTGGGTTGTGGAGATAGCTCAGTTTACAAGCCTGAGGGCAGAGTTTGATTCCCCCAAAACTCCTGTAAGAATGCTGGGTGCAAGCCGGGCATAGTGGCGCATGCCTTTAATCCCAGGTGCAAGCCGGGCATAGTGGCACATGCCTTTAATTCCAGCACTCGGGAGGCGGAGGCCCTGATATCTGTGAGCTCAAGGCCAGCTGGTCTACAGAGTGAGTTTCAGGACAGCTGGGGCTACAGGGAGACCCTGTCTCAAAAAGACAAAAAAAAAATTGCCAGGTGCAGTGGTGCATGCATGTAATAATCCTAGAGCTGAGGAGAAAGACAGGAAGACCCCTGGGGTTTCCTGTTCAGCCAATATACCCCAGAGCAATGAGAGAGCCTATATCAAGGAGGTGAGTGGTGCTCCTGCTTCTGGCAATGACAACTGGGGTTGTCCTCTGAGGGCCACATGTACCTGTACATATGTGCAAGAACACCCACACCCATACAGACACATAAGGACCTGTGCTCGCTCGTGCATGTACGTAATCAGTCAAAATCCTGTGTTTCTCAATTTGCTTTTGTAATTTGCTCTCTGATAGAAGAAAAGGAGAACTAGCAGGGCGTGGTGGCGCATGCCTTTAATCCTAGCACTTGGGAGGCAGAGGCAGGCGGATCTTTGTGAGTTCAAGGCCAGCCTGGTCTACAGAGTGAGTTCCAGGACAGCTGGGGCTACAGGGAGACCCTGTCTCGAAAACACACACACACACAAAAGAAAAGGACCTGGATTCAATTTGAAGCACCCACGTGGCAGCTAACAACCATCTGTTACGCCAGTTCTAGGGATCTAGCCCTCTTCTGACTTCCATGGGCATTGCACAACACAGGTGCACCTACCTACACACAGGCATTGGACTCATACATGTACACATTAAAAATAATAAATAGAATATAAAACCAAATTAAAAATACACCAATAATCACACAAACCTGGAAGAAATAGCCGTACAACCTTGTTTGTGTAAGAAATTCTGAAAGAATGAAAGGGTGAAACATCTTTGTGGCAACATTTTAAAACAAGAAGTACTTCTCTAAACTTTTCAGTAGACAAGTTTCTAAGTAGACAGCATAAAATGGAGGGAAAACATGAATGATTTTTCTATATAGGACTGCTGAGACCTAATTAATCAATGTTGACACATCTACGAAGATGAGATCTTTGGAATGCTAAAGGGCATAGGAAGAATGATATAGATTTTAAGTTTTAGGTAANTTTTTTTGAGACAGGGTCTCATTATGTATCCCTGGTTGTCCTCAAACACAGAGATTCATCTGCCTCTGCCTCCCAAGTGCTGGAAATAAAAATATGTGCCACTATGTCTGACTGTCTGATGAGTTTTATGCTTAACAAATAAATTTATTTCCCAACTTGTTTATGATTATTGTAATTATCATGATTTTAAAAAGATAATTTTAATGATTAATAATAATTTAATAATTAATAATAAATTCATAAAATAAAAGCAAAACCCCAAAGTTTTATCTGTGAAAGCTAAGTTAAATGCTTTCAAAAGATAGTAGAAAGGTGATTTCCCTGTAACTCTGGCTGTCCTGGAACTCACTCTGTAGACCAGGCTGGCCTTGAACTCACAGAGATCCACCCGCCTCTGCCTCCCAAGTGCTAGGATTAAAGGCGTGCCCAGCTTACAGTCCTATTTCTATAGAAGGATCATCTGAGTCCAAAGCTACTTCCTGGGGACAATCTTCTGGACAAGATCTCCATCATGTGTGTCAGCTATGCCCACATGCTCAAAGCATGTTAGGCACATTCCTCCAATTCCTTCGGAATCCAGATTCCCTTCCTGAATCCTATATACCACTTCCTAAGGCTCAACTCCTGCACATGGCAGAATGAACAATCTCCTCAAACATAGAGACTACAGAAGGAATGTATCCTTTTAAGCTAGAAGAAGGGCTGGAGAGATGGGTCAGTGGTTAGAGTGCTTACTGTTCTTACAAAGAAACCAGTTTCTGGTCCGAGCACCAACAGCCCACTTATAATTCCAGTTCCAGGTGATTCAGTACCCTCTTCTGGCCTAATCAGGCACCTGCATGCACATGGCACACATAAACTCACACAAACACCCACATTCTACATAAATAAAAATAATAAATACATTAGCCAGAAGTAACTGAGGTTGGAGGACATGTCTGCAAATGTGTGTCTACACTGTCTTCACAGTCTGTTTCATATCCTCAGGAATGACTATCAGGTCCTCATTGAACTCTCTGGGTTCTACATCTCTTACTCTGAAAGAGGTAGGGTGAAAACTTGGGCCCTGTAAGGTTTCCGTGCGGTAGCCTATGAATGGCTACTCTCTGTGTGCTCCAACTCCTTTTGCTGGCTTTTCTTTACTGCAGAGGGTAGAGAGCTACAAACTACATTTTCCCTTGAACCTTGAGCTTATAAACTACACAATTTATATCAGAAGATCGATAGGTCCTGAGTTAATTAGGCAGAGGCAAGCAGGAGCCTGGGGGAGGAGGGAGGAGGAAGCAGGGGAGTGAGAGGGAGAAAGGAAGGAAAGAAAAAAGAAGGGAGGAAGGGAACGAGAGAGGGAGGGAGAGAAAAGAAAAGAAAAATTCAGCTAATAAATGATCAGAACTGGAATATCACTGTTTGTAACACCTAATAAGCCAAAATAATTATGTTCCAAAATAATTATCAACATCTCCCACCATCACAGAAAGAGATAACAGAATACTATGCCCCCTGATGGATGCCCCCCAACCCGCCCACATTCCGTGATACATTCAAGTCAAAATAAAGTAACTGCGATGGAGCATACAGAGCCAAGCTGTCCCATGCAGCCTTCTACCACTGGAAATCTCCACGCTACACTGGCCAATTCAGCAGTGACTGAAGAGCTTCTCTTTTAATTTCACATGGTCAAAAAAGCTCCCCGGGGCTGGAGAGATGGCCTAGTGGTTAAGAGCGCCAACTGCTCTTGCAGAGGACCCGGGTTTGATCCCCAGCACCCACATAACCACTGAGAACCTTCTTTGACTCCAGTCCCAGGGGAATCTGACGCCCTCTTCTGACCTCCACGGCACTGCACGACAGGGGTGCACCAACCTACATGCAGACAGTACATTCATACACATAAAAAATAAAAAAAAAAGCCGGGCGTGGTGGCGCACGCCTTTAATCCTAGCACTTGGGAGGCAGAGGCAGGCGGATCTTTGTGAGTTCAAGGCCAGCCTGGTCTACAGAGTGAGTTCCAGGACAGCTGGGGCTACAGGGAGACCCTGTCTCGAAAAGACCAAAAATAAATAAATAAATAAATAAAAAATAAAAAAAGAAGCAGAGAAAGAAATATATAAATGAAAAGCAACTGAAGGGTATGCCAAATGTCAACCACAATGTGTGGACATTACGAGGACCTGATTAAACAAACTGGAGAGGAAACGTAGGAATTTACGAGACATTTAACAACCTGAACACATAATTTAAGTGGGTGTGATTGGGGCACATTCTGAAGCACTTTTAATTGATATACAGTCAGGCAATGCTTAATGATGGCTCCATTCTGAGAAAGGCCCTGTTAGGCAACTCCACCATTGAGCGTATTTACAGTATTTACAAAAGCTGAGCTAGCTAAGACGTCACCTGGCATTATAAGCTTATGGGACCACAGTTGTATGTGTGGCCTGTGGTTATGTGGTACATGACTGTAGTATAATATTGCTGCAAAGTCATATGAGGGAAGGTGGTGGGTGGAAGTGGGTGTGGACCAGCAAGACTGGCATGGCTGAGGGCTGCCAGGACTAGGCGACAGATACTACTCTGCCTGTGAAACCTTTCACAATTAGCAATGGGAGGGGGGGAAAGTGCATGCATCTGCCACACACCGTCACCACCCCCTAGGGAGCTAGGTGAAAGGCAGAACACTTTTTAAGAGAACTCATGGGGGAGGACAAAGCAAAAGACAGCAGAAAAACATAGGGTTAGAAAAGAAATTCACCTGCTAGTCCCTACTTGCACCAGGGCCCTGCCAGCCACGGTGAGTCGGAAATGAACCACCGTCAAACTCATGGCTTCAACTGGCAATTTTTGTTTGGTGGAAGAGTCCAAGATTCAGAGACAATCTGCAGTTCCAGGGTTTCTCTACCCCAAAGATGCAGCTGGAAATCTGCAAATGGGTCCCTCTAGGAACCCAGATGTATATATCTCTGATACAACCTGTTTTATAAATTACAGAATTCTCAGTGTGAAAGAGATCGTTTCACAAATCACCCTGAGGTCCACAGATGAAGGTCAGATAGGCAAGGATGGACTACATTTTCCCAACCTGCCTCTAAGCTGTCTTTCCAGACACACTCACCACATAAACACACCAGATTGTCAACTCCCAGGTCACTACTGCAGCCGGTACAACAAAACCTGCTAGGAGTAACTGTCAGCTGACTTCCCGTTGAGCTGTTTCTGCACACACAGAAGTGCTCAGCATTGTACATCTATTCTCTATCCCCATACCTGGAGGACACAATGCTCTGGAAGGCTGGTTATTTTATTTCTCAGGTTTACAGATCGGTGAACTGATGAGGCTTTGAGAAACACACATATCTGTGACCACAGCTGGTGACTGCCCAGTGGAGGCTGACCTCCTCACAAGCCTTCCGAAGCTGCTCGAGGCCACGTAGGAGCCCCCCGCTCCTCTTGGCTTGGCTCCTCGACCCCTCTCATCCTGCCCTAGGGTTCATTTCCAGCTCCAGGCTGTCAACTCTCTCTGACTGACAAGTATGTTTTCTACCCTTTGTTCACCAGGGCTTTGAGTCCCTTCCTTAGGCTCAAGGCTCAGCCCACTAAGGCCTGCCAGACATAAGTTTCCACAGCCTTCAAGTTCATATGAAGAACCTTTCCCCACTTAAAGCAATCATATCAGGGCTGGAGACATGGCTCAGCGGTTAAGAGCACCGACTGCTTTTGCAGAGGACCCGGGTTTGATTCCCAGCACCCACATGGGGGCTAAGAACCGTCTTTAATTTCAGTTCCAGGGGAATCCGACGCCCTCTTCTGACCCCCGCGGCATTGCATGACACAGGTGCCCCAACCTACATGCAGACACTCATACACATTTAAAAGAAAAAAGATCCACAAGGCATGCACGCCTTTAATCCTAGCACTTGGGAGGCAGAGGCAGGTGGATCTCTGTGGGTTCAAGGACAGCCTGCTCTGCATAGGACAGCTGGAGCAACAGGGAGACCGTCTTGAAAAAAAAAATCCATACTTTGAGTAAAAATTCAAGCAGATGCTCACCATACTGTAGTATGTTTGAGAGGCATATAGATTCTTGGGGTAAGGGTCTGTTGAGTTAGAAATGCCACTCTACCAAAGAAGCTCTCGAGAGGCCAAAAACTGGAGGAAAAGCTTTAATAAAAGATCATTACAAAAAAAAAAAAAAAAGATCATTACATCAAGGAAAAAGTACAGAACACAACACAGAGACAGATCGACGCATCGGGCCGAGCACACTCCCATGGGACTGGAGGCAGCGGCTGAGGTCCGATCCTCACCCACTTTTATTCCCAGTTAGGGGATTTCCACCGTGGTTACGGTGACCCTTTCTCTGATTAGTGGGGTCTTGGTGGTTGCAGACCAGGCAGTCTTTCATTGGATCAGTCCACCTATTCTGCACCCCTTTGTTTGAAACAATGGCTGTGTTTAGCAGTGTGAAGCCCCTTGGAGAGTAACGGGCTCCTTAGGGGGTGAGAAGCCCTCCTACAGGGCTGGGAAAGTTCATCCTGACCTCGGTAGCTCTGGGAACTAATAACTCAAGGTGGGAGGGAGTAACTATGGGAAGCAGACCTGCTTCAACTAGAGAGTTGCTCCTGCATGGTTAACCCTTTCCTTTTGACTAACTCCTTTCTGACCTGGTCCTAACAGGTTCAGACTCATCCACTCAACAAATAATTGTGAAGCAGGTGTTAGGAAAGGTATTTGACACCTTGACACTTAAACAAAATAATGGGAAAGACAGGCCAGGAGTGGTGGCACACACCTTTAATCCCAGCACTCCCGAGGCAGAGACTGAGGCAGGTGGATCTCTGTGAGTTCAAGGATAGTTTGGTCTACAGAGCGGGTTCCAAGCCAGCTGG